>JAIGNY010001375.1:42500-245000 GCA_020152595.1 Chiridota heheva
AGACCTAACTACTTTTCTATCGATTTTTCTGTATCGTTTCCAACCTAAATGCATGAAGTATTACATCTCAAATATGCTACAGACCTTTTCAAGCCGAGTATAGCCGAACGTGGTTTCATCAGTACTTTGACCAATCAAATGCTGGGGATTTTCTTTGTTTTGTTTCGCATCTAATCTGGTGCAGTTTTGAGGAAAAAATGTAAGCAGCAATACGCGCGCGTATTTTCTCATGTATAACATACGTGTGATACATGCGCTCTAAATTATTTTGTTTCATATGTACGCTTGGTACCACACCGTGCGTGAATTGTGCAGACGGCCAAGATTCCCCCAGTATTTGATTGGTAAATAAGATTCCCCCAGTCAGCCAGTATACAATTGGTATTGGTCCATTGTGGACACGTGAATCTCGGCAATATGACATTATTCAAATTAGTTTTCCGTAAATTGCCGATTCAGATTGAAAATGTATACAGTGACTTCCCCTAATTTTGTCTTCCATGAAGTCACAAGGAATATTGAACATCTATTCATTACATCTCTTTCAGCCTGGCAACTTCACCATATCCGTGAGATCACCCGAAAGAATCGTCCATATATCCGTAAGCGTGTCCATTGATGGCTATAAGATAGGAGAAAGGCGATTTCCTTCCTTGGATGCCGCCATCGAATTCTACAAAAGCAACCATATATATGTGTCAGGTCCTATCAAACTGCATCTGGTGAAACCGCTTTCAAGAAAATAATATTTGGATATCTTTGAGATGAAAAAATAAATAAAAATGCAATGGAAATTAATTGAGCATATGTTACCATGACGACAACGAAATTCTTTACTCTAGTTTGTTATGGGTCTTTTAGGGTTTCATTTTGTGTTTTGGGAACGCTAGTCTTTAGTTCAAAATATTCTTTACTATTTAGGTTTTTATCAGCTTTTCAGCAGTTTGCATGTCAAGTAGTGGTAGGTGAGGGTGTGTTCAGGGACGTGGTGGAGACCACTAACTCATGTGCGGCGACTTTTTTAATTAAGTGGAGCTATTTTGACAATTTTCAAAGATGAATTCTAACTCTTTCCTACTACAATTAAAGGATTAGTTTAGTGGTCAAACTGTATCGAATTTAAAAAAGAACTTTAATAGAAACAAAATAGTGAAGAAACTGCCTCAGTATCTTATTCCGTTAAGGACGTATTCAAGTTTAAAGCTCTATCTTATTTGTATAGAAATGACGAGTGTAGTAATTCTACTATGGATGAGTTGGGAACATGACCTTGCTATATGACCGTTACTGCGATATTATTAATTTCTGATGACTTGACCCGGAAGTTCGAATTGAGCATTTCGTGGTTTGTAAAACGATCACTCCCGAATTAATCCGGCTTATTCAAATTGCTCTAACTTATGCAGTTTCAATGTTCGTCACTAAAGGAGAAAATCAGATGACATACAAGACATTATATTTCGGGTTAAATCGGGATCCGAGCATTTTTAGTAAGGTAATTTTCGATAATGTTCCCAAAATAAAGATTTTTCGTGGCCCATTTTGGGATGATCTTTGAAAAGCTTAGATTCGTCAATCGTTTTTCTGATCTGTGTAAGTCACTTTTCCTCTTGGCAAACAACTTTTTATTAAGGTCAATATGCTTTTATAAAGTGAAGCATTAGTGTCGTCAAATTTAAGCCAACTTCAAGTACTTTTATTGGATGAAAATGCTCAGGAAAATGCCAGTCCAAATTCTCACTTCTTAGACCTAATTTCCTCCCTAACGTGATAAGGCGTGGCTTTTTCGTAACTTATGGTAATGCAATGAGACAGAGGCCTAGGACGGAATTATGCAATATAAAATTAATTTGGTTGTACGATTATTGACTAAGTTTACTGATATAAATAAATGATATTCTTCTTACCGTTATCCACAATTTTGGATTTGCTGGTACTAGGTTTAGGCCTACCAAAGAACATTCTGTTTATGCACCAAATATTTAGACCCTAGGCCTAGTGAGTAGTGTCACTGGCAGTAGACATACTAGGTCTAGTACTAAGGCCTACTAGGGCCTATTTCTGTAGTATGACCCGAATTTGTTACCCACCTTAGCGAAGTCGGACAAAATTGTTATGTACAAAAGTCCATTTTCATGATTGATGAGTACAAAGTAGGCATATGAAGGTGCATGACAGAGACAAGGCCTAAATCATGGCCATGCCTCAAATACCATGCAGGGCTAGAAGCCAATTTCATTAAATGCCTTACTCAGACCAATAACTGAATAGTCCCTGCTTAGAAGTTAGACTAGACCAGTATTATTATAAGTCACCCCACAAAATAATTTGCGACATAGGGCCTACCGGCAGTTGACCACATTAATTAATATATAACAGAACTCCAGCAGACAAAAAAAAAAAATCAGCAATACTGAGATAGAAAACAAATTTTGTTAACTCTGTTGATTCTCAGTTTGACCCCTTAGATACAGTATATATAAAGCAGTGTACTGTTGACAGGACTTTAGAGTAACATTATGTACCGTCTTCAAAAGTCATGTCATTACAGTTCATTTATTCAGTCATATTGTTTTTGTAGATTAAGAAGAGTATAAATCGGTTCCATACCGAGTGTTACTCTTTTTTTTTATGCTATTATGTTGCAGCCATTTTTTCACCTTCATACTGTCATACATTCATTCTTAAGAAAGGTAACAATTATTTTACACAAATTGCCTTCATGCATGTTGTGTCAAGGCCCCTATACCTGTACACTGTATATCTAGAAATAACAAATTATATTCATTTCAGAACAGTGTATTTTAGGGGGAAATGATTTTTGCAGCCCAGAATGCAAGAAGGGTCAATGTTAACATTGTTAAAAAGCTGTCTTATCTACTTAAAATTAATCTTTGGGCTACTTGCAAAAATATTTGAATTCTGCTTCTGCTTAAACACTGAAAGAGCTCAAAACTTCAATTAGAAAACACATTTGGTCAAAAAAAATTGTATAGCAAAACCTAAATGATTTGTATAGCAAAACCATCACAATTTTTTTTTACCTCACATGTCATATTTTGTATTCATAACCTACAGTACCATTTGATGTTAAATTTGTTTTCAAGTATCCCTTAGTTGTTTGAGAGGAAAGCACTGCAGCATCACATTGTCTTGATATTAACTCATCACTACCTTTCACTTTCCCTCAAAGATTGTGGCAGAGCAACAGAGAAATCAAATAAGTACTATATTTCTATACAAAAAAAAAATGTGCTCAAATAAGTGCAGTATCAGGACTAGACCCGTATTTACCCATCAGTCATTTAGGTTGCATGGAAGCTACAGCAACACCAACTGAAGAAGAATGCTGTGACTGACAGTGATACAGCATCTAATGATGTCCCCATCCATCCTGTTTATTTACAGCATACTTTATACATGATCAAATGAAATAAGTATTACTATATGTGAAATATTGTTTCATGAGATAATTCTTTCATTTTATATCTTTCTTTGTTTTACCTGCAGTAATGAATTGGATCAGTACATTTTCATATCGGAGCAGTGTAAGACATGGATATGGGTACCACAATATATCTTTGCATCAACAGAAAAGATAAACAAGATGCAATTGGTTTAATGTCTTATGCAAACTATCATCATTGGTCCTTTTAAAAAACTCAACTTAAAAAAAGTAAAGTGCCATGTAACTGATTAATGGTCAGTAATGACCAACTTTAACAATAATATTATTATTATAAAATGTTAAGCATTTTGATCCGCTGTACAAAGAGAAAATGGTGGGGAGGAGCAGGAAAATAAGTAGAGCTTTTTAAAGAATATATTGATGAGATTTTTTTCCCATTTTCTGACATCAGGGTGAGGCATTGATAAATTTGATTATATTGAATAGTCTTTTATTTATAGTACTTCATAGACACATACTTCGAAAGGCTGTCATAAAAGACTAGTGGACATCCAGAACATTTACCTTACAGTTTGGTGCAAGAAAATATTGACAAGGAAGTCTAGTTAAAAAAAGCATATTAAGTTTAAGACAAACAGTAGCAAATCAAAATTTGAGCTTTATTAGCAGATTAGGGTATGTGTGAAGTAATACAGTATGATATAAAATATTTTTATAGTGTAATATATTGTCTTTTCCCTCTATTGACCTAGATAATTTATTTTTCACTGTGGAATATGGCAAGAAAAGACAAAAGCTAGCTGCTCTCTTTGAAACTATTGTAGATTACAATTTCGAAGAAAAAAATAGGAAGTGAAGGGTAGTTCCACTCATGAGACAACCAACACTTTGTATATGAACAAGTATTTGTTGTGTTATTTCACAAAGCTATAAAATACTCATTTTAAAACTAAATTTAATTCACATCATTAACTGGTGTCTGGTCCTTTAAAGCAAACATATAAAGCTTGCTCAGATGTAAAGTGAAATATACCTGTAGTCCAAATCAAAGTTTAAAAGTCTACGAATGGGTAGGTGAAAAGCTTTATGTAATTCTTTATATTTTCCTCCTAAATTTCAGTTCTTGAAAATGGGGACAAAGTCTATTCTTGCTAGATTATGGTTAAGGGTATGGTCAACACTTAAAAACGTTTGGTCGAAATACCTTTCCATTTTTCACAAATGTGTGACAATGAATTAAAAAACAAAACAAATGAGTTACATAAGGAAATAGAAACTTCCGCCCACTCATACATCAGACGAGGAACATAAAGAGAAACACAAATTTGCATATTTTGGCCTGAAAATTAAAAATGCTCCGAAATGGTCAATTTTTAATCGATTTGGATGATTTTTTTTGCTAATTTCCATGGATTTTAAAGCAATATAACATAAGTTGCTGCTATACATCCATATGTCTTTAAAGAAGCACTTATGCATATGAAGGGTTTAATGCATTGCTTATTTGTGATGACGTTGAAACAAGACTTACATTTGAACCAAAGAGATAAATAAATTGTACTATCAATTTGACTTTTCTTTGAATTTTCTAAGTGTTATTTGAATGTTTGTATTTGTGTACCATTTATCCCCTAATCATTTATCTATAAATTCATCTGCCTCAAACAAGGATAGATATATCAGTTGTGTATGTATTTTGTGTTTTAGGTTACTGTAGATCTGATGGAGCCACTTTTTTAATCGAAATAGCAGACAAGCTTATTGTAACAGACCTGCAAGTTACACATGAATGTCCTGCATTTACTAAGTAATGTGTTGTGTAACACAAAACATCCAACAATTTATTCGTTTATTTTGTCAGAAACAAGGATGGAAAGTATAAAAGTAATATTGAAAAAACTTTCTATGCAACCTGACAGCCCAGAGAAAAGTTATGCCCAATTTTTTGAAATGCTTATTCTTGAAATGATTTAATAGATAATGGGCAGATGGGAAAAGAGTAATGCACCATTAGTTGTAACATTTAATTGGATTTGAAAAAAAAAGGTGCTACAATGATTTTATTTAAAGGTGTGAGGCAAGATTTTCCGTGGTGCGGAAAGGAAAAAAAAGGGGGGGGAGGGGGGAGGGGGGAAACCACATTTTGTTAAAGTTAATTTCATTCAAATATTGATGTATGTCTGTTACAGAGGTACATTTTCCCTTAAAAATGAAAAATTGCTATCATGATCTTAGTTTAGATATGCTCATTGGGTCGTGGACTCTTTAGTACTGCATGTGGTGGTGCAACATTTGGTTATTTATTCGGTTATACCATTCATGTGAAACCTTAGATAAGACCCTGTATTAAACATTCAGCCTTTTCTAAATACGGCTCATTCACACAGAATTGGGGATGCAATTCGGTGAATGGAAAATTTGCAGTGACTTAAAATAACTCTTATTTCTGTTTGGAACTTGGAATCACCTTGAATAATTCAAATTATTTTCAAGCGCATCCAGATGACACAGCACTGGCAGACTGACAGTTAGTGACAAGGAGACGCGCCACAGCCCTCTAACAACAAGGGGTTTACATGAAACAGTGCTGGGCTTATGGTGAGGGGAGGGGGGGGGGAGGGCGGAGTTCATGGTAGAAAATGTCCAACTTTTGCCACAAAATACCAAAAAAAGTAATAGATAAGCTGTCACGGTTTTGGGGGCCCTGAGCCCCTCCCACTAAATTTCAAAAAATTGTGTTCGATTGTTGGCTGATAGGAATAAAAAGAAAGAAAAAAAACCCAAACAAATTTGTTATAAATGTTACCTCATATTATTAAATCAGGTAAATCAAATCCATAAAATACTGATGGAACCTATTTATCTATCTAAACTTGACAGTTATAAAAATTGGGAGGTATCTAACTTTTCAAACGCTAAAGCTGATATGACGGGTACACATCTTGAAATTAGGTATGAAATTACTCTTAAAAATTACAAAATAAACTTTTTCTCTTGATATACAATCGATTCTAAAAGTATTTTGTAAACCTCGAGCGTTTATTTCCCCTCCAATAGCATCAGTTCTTTTTTTAGAGACAGAGCGCTATTAGTGTTGTACATCCGTTTTAAGGACATACACTCAATGCGCATGCGTTTTAATCTGTATTTTAAAGCTTGAACCTATGAAAGCAGAGTTTTCTTTTCATCGGAAGTGTTCAGTAGCATATACCATGTATACCGAGTTAATGTTATTATACACGCTAAATTCATTTGCATCAAGCCTAGCGAAAACCGATTATTGGTTTTTTTTTAGCCATTTTTGGCATGAGATTTCAAATGCAAAATACGTTAAAACTACGCACCAATACAAAGTGTTATTGCATCGCCGGATCGATCTATGACAACACAGTGAAATATCGAAGAAACGCTCAGGATATGATAAACGCTGCAAAAATAGCCATCGTGCCCGAGCGAAAATCTGGATTTTGCGTTAGCATTGCTTAAGCTCAAAATCTCTTAAAGGGATGTTGAACTAAAACATAACATAACATAAAATAAGACTAAAGGGCGAGACACCCCATAAAAAGCCTAAACTAATACCACCACCAACACGAAAAACAATTAAAAAAAAAAATCAAAGACGCCCAGAGTTAGGTTAGTAAAGAACTTATCAATGTTGACTTTGAAATTGTAAACAGAATTGGAGCTAACCAGTACCCACTCAGGCAAACTGTTCCACTCATTAACAACTCTTTGAAAAAAGCTAAAGCGCCAACTATATATCCGTGGAAACTCTTTGGTCAACTTCAAACTGTTACCACGTGTCACATGAGGATTAGCTGAAACATGCAAGAAATAACAGGAAGTCAAAGCATAACTACCAGATAAGAACCTAAAAACCTGAATCATATCGCCACATACTCTTCTTAACTGAAGCGTGGTCAAAACAAGAATTCACAACCTAGATTCATAAAAGAGATTCCTTTCTACAGGAATAAGTCTTGTGGCTCTTTGCTGAACCTGCTCCAAAATGAACTTATCCTTCTCATAAAAGGGACTCCAAGCCCTGAATAGCATACTTAAGGTGAGGCCTGACTAACTGCTTATACAAGTAACTGCTTATATTTAAAGGAATTAATAATATAATCTACCAGACTTAGAATAGCCTGAGATGTGTTCCTTTGAGGCATTAGACGAAACTGATAATTATATAATAGAGCATGTTTCATTAAAAAAGAATATAAACGATTAAAAACAAGTTTTTCAAAATCTTTGAAAAACAAGGTAAGACGGATAGATAAAAATAAAAATATTTCAAAAAAATAAAAACTCTAACTGCGTATTGCAGTATTTTTAGCAAGACTGTTCTGCGCATAATCTAATGCTCTTTCAACTGAGTAAAAAAATATATCTGTCCACACACCAAGTTTAAACTTGATTCACAAGCTCCAGTCTGGAACTTGTGAATTTACTTTCGTCCGATCTTTGGACAAGCAAGTCGAGGCTATGCATTTTTTTATGTCACAGAATTCGGCATGAACAGCTGAATTGGCAATTTATCCATATTTTCTTTCTTATGCAAACTGTTTGTTTTTAAACATGTTTCATGTACATTGCTTCAAGCCTGATGAGATTTGCATAGGTCAATCTTATATGGCGATTTTATGCCCCACACTTCCGGGCCTAACTGATTCTAACAAAATAGTCTTTTCGTCCTGGCACGGATCATTTTGAACTTTATCCCCTCCCCCCAATACCTCCCCCCGCCCCCACCTTAACCCTCAATACCCTCCCCCTCCCCCTTCCCCGTCCCCCAATAAACTGACTACTATGGAGCCAGAGAAGACTATATATCTTAATATTCTTTAAAGACTGAAATTAAGTTTAAGAATTGCACACATTTTTGAGCTGTTCTTCCATTTGTGTACAACTTACAAAACATGCTAATTTTGAATAATTCAGTTAAAATTTTCTAAAATATAACAAAACAAAGAAACCAAAACTACTCTGAAACACCTCCCTGTTCAGTTAATTATGACATGTCTCCGGCAGAAAGATGAATAAGTAACAGGAAGTTATTACCAATAACCTTTCAACTTATGTTAATCTTCTTGAGGCCTGTGGGCTGAGATGCTAGACTTGGGCTGAGGAAAATTCAGCGAAAGTCGAGAAACTGAAGGAGTTGTTTAATTCTAATGCAAGGAAAGGGTATTTTAACTAACTTTAAGTTATTCTAATCCAGAAGCTACTGAAGTCTTGCAGTTGTAGTGATTCTGACACAAGTTCGATGTCGGTAAGTACTTCCTGAGTTAGTGACAACACTGTGTAAATGTGTAGCCTATATCAATTATGTTAGCGTACAGCGAAGTGTAGCTAGTGTAAAGTGGTAGGGAATTGAGGCCTAACGTTACGCTGTGGCCTAACGTTAGGTAACGTTAGGTTTGGGCCCCTGCACATGCTAAACTAGGACTTCATCCACATAAATGACGAAGGCATATTGTATTCTTACAGGGCGTATTACTTAAGCCTATCCTCCGACTGATCCTAGAAGCATAGGCAAAACCTTTGTTGCCATGTTGGTTGTTTTAATGCTGTTTAATTTCGAAGCAATGAATTTGCAGAATACTCGGACCACAGGTGTGAAGAAGCAGCATTTCAATGACGTTATTGCAACATTTCTTTGATTTGCAGCAAATTTTTTGGCATAGACTTTGTCATGACTGCAATGGGGTAGAAAATTCATCGTTTGTACATCTCATCAGCAAAAAATAACAAATAGGCCTACTGTGGCTCATTAACAAAGAAGGGAGTCTCCGGCAAATGTGAGTTGAGTAGAAAATATAATTAAGATTAGTGAGTGGTCAAAAAAGCGAGTTTTCATATACAGTTCGAAAGTCGTGGTAGAAGGTGACCTAGCTTGTTATATATATGTAATAAGTATATTGGTTGTCATAACGTAAGGAACACAGGTATTCCTAGCGTTATGGTAATTTGTATGCTTAATACATATATAAAAAAAGGTAGGTCACTTTCTAATGCAACTTTTGAACTGTATATGAAAATTCCTTTTTTTGACCACTCGCGAACCTTAATTACATTTTTTTACTCTACTCACATTTGCTGGAGACTCCCTTC
Source organism: Chiridota heheva (assembly GCA_020152595.1). Taxonomy (NCBI): domain Eukaryota; kingdom Metazoa; phylum Echinodermata; class Holothuroidea; order Apodida; family Chiridotidae; genus Chiridota; species Chiridota heheva. The sequence continues at coordinate 52,027 of JAIGNY010001375.1, forward strand.
TTCATTTAAAAGCCACAAATTATTTAATAGTTTTTTCCGATTAGATGTACAAACGATTAATTTTCTACCCCATTACCATCACGACAGTGTAAATGCCCAACAATTTGCTGCAAACCAAAAATCGTTGCGATGACGTCATGAAGAAGCAGCACTTCAATTGGTTTGCAGCATATTGTTGGGCTTTTACACTGTCATGACTAATGTCAGAAAATCCAGCGTTTGTACATCTCATCAGAAAAAAATAACAAAAACTGTGGCTTACAAACGAAGAAGGGAGTCTCCAGCAAATGTGAGCTGAGTCAAAAAAAGTAATTAAGATTCGTGAGTGGTCAAAAAAGGAATTTTTTTATGCGGTTCGAAAGTCGCATTAAAAGTGACCTACTTTTTTTTATATATGTATTAAGTATATAGGTTGCCATAGCGCTAGGAATACCTGTGCCATGGATTTGAAGTTTCAGTTGTATCATAGTAGTTACCTAATACGTGATCTTGAGCAGCTCCATCTGAATTGCTTATCCACAAAATTGGAATTAAATACCTTTAATGGTCATAACATTCTCTTGTGTCACAAAAGTGGTGGGGTGTTATAAAGGGAGTGGGGTGTCATAAAAGTGGTGGGGTGTCATTAAAGTGGTGGGGTGTTATAAAGGGGAGTGGGGTGACATAAAAGTGGTAGGCTGTCATAAAGGGAGTGGGATGTCATAAAAGTGGTTGGGTGTCATAAAGGGGAGTGGGGTGACATAAAAGTGGTAGGGTGTCATAAAGGGAGTGGGATGTCATAAAAGTGGTGGGGTGTCAATAAAGTGTTGGGGTTTCATAAAGGGGAGTGGGGCTGTCATAAAAGTGGTAGGGTGTCATAAAGGGGAGTGGGGTGACATGAAAGTGGTAGGGTGTCATAAAGGGAGTGGGATGTCATAAAAGTGGTGGGGTGTCATTAAAGTGGTGGGGTGTCATAAAGGGGAGTGGGGATGTCATAAAAGTGGTAGGGTGTCATAAAGGGGAGTGGGGTGACATAAAAGTGGTAGGGTGTCATAAAGGGAGTGAAATGTCATCAAAGTGGTGGGGTGTTATTAAAGTAGTGGGGTGTCATAAAGTGGTGGGGTGTCATAAAGGGGGTGACATAAAAGGGTGAGGGGGTGGGTTGTCATAAAAGTGGTGGGGTCATAAAAAAGTGTGTCATCAAAGTGGTGGGGTGTCATTAAAGTAGTGGGGTGTCATAAAGGGAGTGGGGTGTCATAAAGGGGGTGAGGTGTCATAAAGGGAGTGTCTTCAAATAAACACCCATTATGGGGTGACATAAAAGTGGTAGGGTGTCACAAAGTGGTGGGGTTGTCATACATTAAGGATCTGGCAAGACCAGTGTCATACTTTAGGGATGTCATCAAAGTGGTGGGGTGTCATTAAAGTGGTGGGGTGTCATAAAGAGGAGTAGGGTTGTCATAAAAGTGGTGGGGTGTCATAAAGGGGAGTGGGGTGACATAAACGTGGTAGGGTGTCATAAAATGGGGAGTGGGGTGTCATAAAGGGAGTGGGGTGTCACAAAAGTGGTGGGGTGTCATTAAAGTTGTGGGGTGTTATAAAGGGTGTGGGGTTGTCCTAAAAGTGGTGGGGCGTTATAAAGGGGAGTGGGGTGACATAAAAGTGGTAGGGTGTCATAAAAGTGGTGGGGTTGTCATAAAAGTGGTGGGGTGTCATAAAGGGGAGTGGGGTGACATAAAAGTGGTAGGGTGTCATAAAGTAAGTGGGATGTCATAAAAGTGGTGGGGTGTCATAAAGGGGAGTGGGGTTGTCATAAAAGTGGTGGGGTGTCATAAAGGGGAGTGGGGTGTCATTAAAGTGGTGGGGTGTTATAAAGGGGAGTGGGGTTGTCATAAAAGTGGTGGGGTGTCATAAAGGGGAGTGGGGTGACATAAAAGTGGTAGGGTGTCATAAAGGGAGTGGGATGTCATAAAAGTGGTGGGGTGTCATTAAAGTGGTGGGGTGTCATAAAGGGGAGTGGGGTTGTCATAAAAGTGGTAGAGTGTCATAAAGGGGAGTGGGGTGTCATAAAAGTGGTGGGGTGTCATAAAGGAGTGGGGTGTCACAAAAGTGGTGGGGTGTCATTAAAGTGGTGGGTGTCATAAAGGGGAGTAGGTTGTCATAAAAATGGTAGGGTGTCATAAAGGGGAGTGGGGTGTTAAAGGGAGTGGGGTGTCACAGAAGTGGTGGGGTGTCATAAAGGGGTGTGGGGTTGTCATACAAGTGGTAGGGTGTCATAAAGGGAGTGGGGTGTCATATAAGTGGTGGGGTGTCATAAATGTGGTGGGGTGTCATAAAGGGAGTGAGGTTTCATGAAAAGAAGTGAGGTTTCATGGAAAGGAGTTAGGTGCCAAAAAGGGTTGAGGAGAACAGATCAAGAACTACAGTACTCTAACTGAAGATTGTTCATTCAATATTATAAGTGTCTGAATGAATTTTTTCATTGTTTGATTGTACTCTGTAGTATGTTCAATAAATCTGACAGTGGATACATCTTTCTAAATTCACATAGTTGTGTTTTTCATGACAATATACACCTGTATGTAGCTTAACCTAACATTATTCCCTGTCATGTAATGTACAAAGCAAAGCACCAGTACGATTTATAGGATATATAGGGATTACAGAGTGAGAGGATTTGCATTTGTCCTGCCATTTTAGGGAGTCTTCTTTGTTGTTAAAAGAAAACAGAAGTAATCTTCTTGTTTATTTTGTGTTGACTAGTGGTCTGATAGATCTCAGTTTTGATTGTTACAGTACTTCCTTGAACATGCAAGTGTACATGTATCACCCAAGTGTTGCTAACATAGTCATACTGTCAGCTACTGTATCCAGGGAGTTGTTACTTTGTCAGAGTAACAACTCCCTGCTGTATCTAAGTGTGTGCTGTATATGCACTTCAAGAATGGGATAACAAATATTTATATTATAAATTAGCTACAGTTGACTTAAATCCTGGAGGGGCAAATACATTAAAATTTCTTAAATGTGATGAATTGTACATTTTAGATTTATGATCTAACATGTAATATTGTCTAATTAATCTTTCCATATCATGATTATAATTTTCCTGATTTCTTTGCTTCAAGATTGCAATTTTCTGTTATTATCGAAATATGATCCTAATTTTCCAACTTTTTTTGTAACATAACCTGAAATGTTCCTGCCTGCTAAATTTAAACAGCAATAAAAAGTTCATCATTTTTGAACCTATATTGCTTCCGCTGTGAATTTTTTAATGTACATTACATTAATCATGCAATTGCCTTCCTTCCTGTTTCCCATGTATGCTATATAGATGTGGGTGCAAATTGGTACAATACACAGTGTATATACCACGTTTTCCCAACCTACTGTAAACTACACAACACAATTTTAAAATGTAAAAATTAAGTCCTTTGTTTTATAATTATCTGCCACAATTCTTTAAAGGGGACCAGCTGCTTCTGATTGAACCAGGCTCAGACAAACATATAGAAGACATTTTCATCATTTTCAGACTCAGACCATGGCTGCTACGGAGTTGGAATTAAGCATGAAATTTCCTAGGTTCTGAATAGAGATGTCGAAAAATTTTGCACAAAAAATCGGGACAGAAATAATATTAATGTAGTGAATACAAATTTGTATACTTACCTTTTTTGCAATTTAATGTACATCTCATCATACAATTTCATGTGGGACATTTTTAGAGCACATATTTACCATACATGTATATACTGTTGTTTACTCAAGAAATCTATAAAATAAAATATGAAAAAATAATAATAATTACTATAAAGTAAAGTATAAAACTAATAAAACTAATAATAACAGGGTTTGAAGGGTGAAGGTAATACTATTTGGGGTCATTTTGTAACAAATAGACCGAATATGGTATCAAATTTTAGTGCCCCATGTCTAAAACTATTGATTTTTGAGAGTTCAGAATTCCAAGTGTTAATTCCTGTTTTCAGATTTATGCCAATGGCACATGAAATTAAAAAGGTGAAAAATGGAAATTCAAGGCTCAATTCATTAAACATAATCCCCTCTTTCTCTGGATTATGTAATTCAGATGATACCTAACCGTTCAAATAATTTTTCGATATATTTATGTCAATTTTTTGGAATTTGGAATGCCCTAATTTAAGGGAAAATACACAAAAGTAATGTGGAGATCAAAAATATTTTCCTTAGATATGTATTTAAAATGCTGATGAAATTAATCAGTTATCTTTTTATACTATATTCGGCTATTTATTCTATTAATTTCTTACAGAACATTGCAATCTCAATGTTCTTTTGCGATATGAGCCTACACTTGGGCCTACGACTATACAGATTACGTTACAGATTACGTTTATTAACTTTGTTACTAATTCATTTATATTTTCTTCTGTTTCGATATGTTACAGATAGGCCTAGACTAATGGTATTCAAACATGTCTAAAAATAGTAATAAGTAAATAGTAAGTGTTAAATTTTGTATACTTAGATTACAACAGCTTACTGATTCTTATATCAACGAAACTTTAGATACATAAACTGGCAATGAAGTTTATTTTCACCATTCTGCAGAGGTGCTTAAATGAGGTGAATGGGACTTTGAACATTATGGGGGCCTTATGGGAACTATTGCATTGTTATGATGGGAAAAGTCAAAGGTTAACTGTTATGAGGTCAAAGTTAGAGCTGTGGATGGGACATAAAGGGTATAGCAGTGTAACTTGTGATATGCATGTGAAAAAGTCAAAAATCAAAGGAGAAATAATTGTTTAAAATGAAGAGATCCAAGCTAATATTAACATAAAAAGTACATGGCCGATTGTGATCCAAAGTGGTAGCATGGTACCTTGTAAGGTGAAGTTGTGCCATGCAGACTTTCAAGTACAAATATCAAGTGGTACTCTGGTAATAGACCTATTTTCACATTTCTGCTGCAGTGTTTGAATGAGGTGAACTGGATTTTGCATTTTATGGGGGCCTTATGGAAACTATTGCATTGTTGCTGTGATAAGAAAAGTCAATGGTGACTCTTATGAGGTCAAATTTCAAGGCTGCTATACAGAATTACCCAGAATCATATGAAGGATAGGTAAAGTGACAAGTGGTGATGAGATCAGCAACTACGTGGATTGCATGCTTGTTCTATATTAGTATTAACGTCAACATGATGGCTGATCTAATTTCAAAACACTAAAGATTTGCATTACTTTAGAGGGTGCTACTATGTTCTAATTTACTGAACTGCTACTAAAGATACATAAACTACTACTACTACTACTACTACTACTACTACTACTACTACTACTACTACTACTACTACTACTACCACTCTACTACTACTACTAGTAGTAGTGCTACTACTAGTAGCTACTACTGCTGCTACTGCACTACTACTACTACTACTACTACTACTAGTAGTAGTAGTACTACTACTACTAATAATAATAATATTGATAATAATAAATTAAAATAATAGTAATGATAAAATGATAAAATGATAATATTAATAATAATATTTTATTAATAATAATATTAATATTAATGATAATATTAATATTAATAATAATATTAATATTAGTAATAATAATCATAATTATGATGATGATGATGATGATCATGATCATGATCATGATTATAAATATAAATATAAATATAATTAAGATAATAATTAAAATAATAATAATGATGACGACGACCCGATTTTGCCAAGGTTATAACCGCTGGAATCGTAGAATTTTCCAGCTCCGGACTGCTAGTACTAGTTGAAACCAGTTGAAACCAGTTGACAAAAAACAAACAAGCAAAGTAGTACATCAACGTTTTGAGCTGTTTGTCCTTCTATGAAAATTCTTTGACGTGAATGTTCAAATCAACCATGATTATTTTTAATTTTGAAAGACACACAGTGTACAAATTGGATGTGTTGTTCCAAATTCCCATAATTCAGCAATAAAGACTTTTCTGACAGAGCTTCTTTGAAGTATTGTCCTACAGTAGCTAAGCTTTATGGCCAAGGTTCAAAAAGTCTTTGTGAAACTCAGTTGCTTTCTTTCAAGCTATATTGATGGAGGACGAATGTAGAACTTGAGAAATCACTTAATTTGTGAATTTTAGCGACATATTTTTTTAATTAGTAAAGTTTTTAAATAGGTATAATTGATTTGGATCTGATTTCAGCCTTCAGGTAAGATACAACAACTTTACATGTAGATATGAGATTAATTACTTCCTGTAGCTGAATAGTACTAGTTTAAATTACTTTCTAGCCAATCAATACTTGATAAAGTTGTTTTCAAGTATTCATATTGCCATTGAAGTATTATACAGTGCATAACACAGAAACATACTGTACATTTTGCAGTACTGTATGACTGTACTGTATGTATGTTCATTGTCAGTGCGGCATAACTGCCAATCGGGATACCATATCCCAATCGAGATACAGCTGCATCGTAGTCTACATTGATATCCAGAACAGGATATATATTTGATATCCCCATTGGGGATATCAAATTTATCCCCATTGGGGATATTAAATATATCCCCATTGGGATATCAACCTGAATAGCTGTGCTCTGAAAATAAATTAATCAAATGGATTTGTGCACAAATAGGGGAATTTCTGCCCGCCCTGCCTCTCTGTGGGCCCGCCCTGTTCCCCTGGGGTCAGCCCTGCCCCACATTGGAAAAAAAAGAAAAGAAAGAATTTTTTTTTTTTTAAATTTGTTAAAACTTAATAATCTTAATTAACCTCATAAATGAATACCTTACATGGATACATAACACAGAATGATAGCATAGTAAGCAATTGTCCTGTTTGGCTCATGAATGGTCATTATCAATCAAAATATTTTCATTCTGAGGTATAATTATAGCTAAAATCCCAGATTATAGCTAAAATCACCATGGGATTGAGGGTGTCCCAGGACTTCATGCTGAAAAGATGCAGCGCTTTGCGCATGCAGTATTGTACCCCTCAACAAGTCTAGCACCCTGCCCTTTTTAAATCAAGCTAGGGGTCTCTTCTATGTTCGGTACAGCGAATATGTGATCAATAACATCACAGATTTGTCGCAATCAATAATGGAAAATTGAAAACTGGAAGTGACGTTTCCAGCTCGGCGGCGTTCACTTCGCAATGTATTTATGGGATGGTACCCTTGCTTCAATTTTAAATTATTTTTGTTTTTTAAAGATTTTTAATTTTCTAAAACTTAATAATCTTAATTAACCACAAGTGAATACCTTACATGGATACAGAACTCAGAATGATAGCATATAGTAAGCAATTGTCCTGTGGTTGATGTCTTTTTAATGATACAGCAAGCTTGTAATGCCTAGACAATTGAGCCATTTTAGAATGAAGCAAAAATTACATAAAGATCAGTTTATAAAACCGGACATTTAACAGCTGATTGAATGTAAAACTTTATGGAAATTTCTGATGTATTATTACTTTACAAACTTATTAGATACATTTTACACTTAAAAGTCTTCTTAATGGAATACAGTTTGTAATTAATACTTTCTTCACTATTCTGTTCCTTTCAGTTTTCTTTTCCATAATGTATTCAAGAAATATTCCCATGGATTTTCTTTTTTGGTGAGCATGCGAAGCATTAATGCAAACCTATGTAATGGTGATTTTGTCTGTCTGGCCATCCAGCCATCCACAGTTTTGCCTGAGATTTCCTCAGAAATGTTAACATTTTTTGAAAATTCCTTAGAAAATGTTAAAGTTTCTTTAGAGTTCCTCAGAAAAAGTTGAAGTTTCTTCAGCTATCCTCATGGAAGGCTGAAAATTCCTTACTAAATTTTAAAGTTTTTCAGAGACTTTAGACAGGTAATGTAAGACGATATAATTTCCCAAAATTCTTCAGAGATCCTCAAGTCTCTCATAACACTGGAGGTTTAAAACCCTAAGCTTCTTCAAAATATTAGTGCACCAACGCTGTATCAAGCATGATTATTAAACTCCGACTTTATTATTGTGGTCATTTACATAAACTTGCTACAGTATATGAGCTGACAAGACTTTTACTTAGTATGCTTAGTCAGGGAGTGTGACAGGATGTGACTGCATATGGACATAGGGAGGGATGTCATATGGGCCATGAATGGGAGCCATGCGGGACATAAAAACCAAGGCATGATTATTTGACTCCACCTTTTTTTTCTTATTCAACCACTCATTTGCATATATGTTATTATATGTACAGACTTTCATACATAGTGTGCTCAATCAGGGACTGATAGCTTGGATGAGACCTTATGGAGTATATGGGATGCCATGTGGGACATGGAGTGGGATGCCATGTGGGACATGGGGTGGGATGCCATGTGGGACATGGGGTGGGAAGCCATGTGGGACATGGGGTGGGATGACATGTGGGACATGGGGTGGGATGCCATGGGGTGGGATGCCAAGTGGGACATAAGATGGAATGCCATGTGGGGCATGGGGTGGGATGCCATATGGGATATATGGTAGAACGTCCTGAGGGACATAGGGTGGAACGTTCTGAGGGACATAGGGTGGAATGCTATGGGATGGGATGTCATGTGGGACATGGGTTGGGATGCCATGTGGGACATATGCTGGAATGCCATGTGGGGACATGGTGGAATGCCATGTGGGACATACTGTATGGTGGAATGCCATGTAGAAGATATGGTGGGATGCTGGGATGTCACAAGTAATACAGAGTGTTACATAGGTTGGGATGCCATGTGTGACATATGGTAGGAGGTTATGTGGCATGGGGTACGAGGCCAATTGGGACATGGGATGTGATGCCATGTGGGACATACTGTAAGATAGGAACATATGGTGGGATCCAATGTTGGACATAAGGTGGGAAGCCACTGATGAGGGACTATAAGATGGGATGACATGGGGGACATAGGGATGGATGCCATGTGGGACACAGGGAGGGATGCCTTGTGGGACATATGGTGGAATGCCATGTGGGACACATGGTGGAATGCCATGTGGGACATACTGTATAGTAATATGCCATGTGGAAGATATGGTGGAATGCTATGTGAGACTAGGGATGGGATGTCATGTGGGACATGGGGTGGGATGCCATTTTGGACATGAGATGGGATCCATGTGGGACAATGGGTGGGGTGCCGTGTGGGTCATAGGATGGGATGCCCTGTGGGACATATAGTGGAATGCCATCTGGGACATATAGTGGAATGCCATCTGGGATTTATGGTGGAATGCCATGTAGGAGATATGGTGGAATGCCATGTGGGACAAAAGATGGGATGGGATGTCATGTGGGATAGGGGTGGGATGCCATGTGGAACATGGGATGCCATGTGGGACTTAGTGTGAAATGCCATTTTTATAATTGGCCGGGTCATATGATATGGGTGTCAATCAGCATACGAACCATGATGGTATTTACCATTTAAGTCTTGTATCTGACAGAGAAAAATTAAGAAACAGATCGGTCAAAAAACCATGTTGATTTCTCATTCCTAGAAGAAGTAATCAAACTTTAAAGATTTTTCTTGCCCTTTTATAAAAATGACCTTTATACGAAGTCTTAAGTCATCATTATCATGTCTTCACAGCACTTTCTATACTAATCTTTATGTATTTTTTTGAAAATTAATCGTCAATTTTTTATAATTCAAATACAAGTTACAAGAACAAGATTGGAAAGCATAGTAAATTTAATTCTACACTATTCTTAATAATTTTTGAAGAAAGAAATGTTCCCAATCAGAAAATACGAAATTAATTTTCAAAGAAATACATGAAGAATAGTACAGCTGTGCTGTGATGACTTCATAATGATGACTTATACTTGGACCATCAATCTCTTTTACACGGACAATTTTTTTTGGTTAAGATTTGATAACTTTCGTAGGAATAAGATATTAACTCTTTTTCTTTCTTTGTCCTCTATCAAATATATTGAAATAAAATTACATGGGAATATTCCTTTATCAAGCTTGATCAATGAACTTATCTTTGAAAGTCATAAGACCGCGATAATGTAAAATTTATTATACTAACAATTAATTTAGGTTGAAATTAAATTGATTGGTTAATTAACAAACTTTGAGCAGTAGAAAATATGATCCAAATTGCGCAAGTAAAAGGTTTTAGATTTTGAAAGTTTATTTTGATATATACTGTGCTTAATCAGTGAACATGGTTTGAAATCATGATGCTAGTTGATGCTGTATCCAGCGCTTGGTGTTTTCACTATTCCTGTTTAATCTCATTTGTTCCCACAAATCTGTGCCTTATCTTTATTTTCATTGATCCAAAACCTTGAGTTAATTAGCATTCTTGCAGCATAGTATTTACGTGCATTTATGGATGCTGATTTTGTGGGATGGGATTCTATGTACAGTATATTCAACATCTTGGTTTGAAGAGCGAGGTCAGGATAAGTAAGTACTACAGTATAATAGAGATTTGTGGCAAGAAAAGCAAAGTTCACAAAATTTGAGGGACAGCATCTTAATTATGTTTCTAATTTGTATTCTCCTGACAAGTTCTAATTTTTGTTATGTCATTTAATTGAAATGTACCATACTGTATATTGTACCTACTAAATAGCATGCACATAAAACAACTCAGAAGTTTGTTTCACACTTACAGTGTAGATAGTAAAGGGCTGAGGGAGTCACCTGGATTTTCCTGTAATTTTTTCAGTTTTCATTGGAAATTTTTTTTACTTGTTAAAAAATGGAAACCCAAATAAATGCTTAGGCTATCTGAGTAGATTTTATTATTTTAACCAATTTGGAATTTTCTTTATTTTTTCATCAGTTTAAAGTTTTTGGTTCTGATGTTTGATTTAAATCCATTTTGGGTCATTTAAAACAAGAAATCTTTAGAGCTTTGTGGGCTTTGGAGGTCTTCCGGGGCTTTACTCCCTTTGGCGGAAAATACTTTTTTGAAATATTTTAAGTTCTTCCATTTTCTCATCTTGATTTACCCCCCCCCCTCCCCTCTCACACACACACACACTCTTCCATCCAAAATCTCTACAGCAACAAAATGTATGAAGTGAGGAGTAGGATTCCTACTGTACATCAGGAGTGTAATTTGAAAACTACAGTACTGCTCGCGTATAACTTGTGCATACGTAACGTATGATAGTACAGGCTGACGTATAAATCTGTATAATAGTATATACTTTTGTATAAACATGTAGAGCCGCAAAATCGTATATAATGCTGTATAATCTTCGTAGACACACAGTATAGGCCCTGTATAAGCCGTCTCCTAAAAGTATAATCCCTACATAATCTTTTTAGTATAGAAACGTATAAGTCACATATAATCCCCCTATAATCCTGTCATTGATTACTGCAAACCACGAGGAAGGCCTAACTTAGTGTTGAGTTAGCTTTACTCTGTACTCCACTCGGGCCTAAATCTCATTAGTAGGCCCTATATTCTTTCAAAGCTTGTACTGTCTACAAAACAGGAAAAAATATGTTCCCTTCTAATAATTATAACAATGCTTCATTTCCAAAAGTATTTCGAGTAAAGTAATGAAAAATGTTTAATCTAACAATCATTCACAAACCCTCCGCGTTCTGTACATTACGCGATACAGGGCCAGCTCCGGATCGATCGGAGGTACTAATGGGTGTATGCAACTAATATCCTTACAATAATAAACTATTTAATTCAAGCGCTAATATTCTGGACACGTTTTGTTTGAAAATGGTTATCTCCCATGATGTAGTGTGGTCAGATTGACCTTTGCCTTCACTTAAAGTCAATAATCTCCCCTGGACAAGGGGGAGTTATCCATTGATATGCACATTATATTTGATACAAAACAGCTCATAACTTTTGTTAAAAGCACATTTTTCATTCTGAGATGTCACTTTATTTTAATTAAGTGTAAAATGTTATTGATGTCTTTTTAATGTTTGCACATTTCCTGTTGACTGCGTATTGTCGTGAAAAGTCAATAACACTGGCCCGGAAGCAGTGCAGGACCAGGGATATACTTGGATATTGACGTCGCTGGAACATAGCTTTACAGTGCAATCGCGATTCTTCAGTCACTCACCACAACTTTGTTGTTTCTTATATAAAATAAACAAACTTTGATACCTTGTTTTTAAAATGTGGATATGATAATGTTGTGTATTAATGTATTTTGTTTTTTTTTTCTCTCCCCCGTTTCCCGTTTAGGTACCTTATGGTTAGAGCTGTGACCGTTTAGCGTGTACACGTTACAGGCTCGCAAATCTTGTAAACGTTCACTAAATACTTCATTGCGAGTAATCGTTTTTTATACATCATAGGGGACTAGTGTCTTGCTGTTGAAAATCAATATTCATGATTCAATTCACACACACATTCGGCTGACAAAATTCCAATCAATGACTTTTTACAAACTGTTAACCCGATTAGCCTAATCCTTTTTAAATGTGCGGATCACAAATGCGCAGTAATCACCAATGAATGGGGATATTATGCCCTTTGATTTCGCCGAAATCTGAGTAATCTAACTTGTAAAATGCACCGCGAATGTGCAGCAGTAAACAGTGAAACTAACAATAGGCCTAACATTAGGCCATAAGGCTTTAAATCCCATGCAATCAAGGCCCGTTTTACAAGCTGTTAAATCGACCAAAAATCACTTGAATTGTGACAATCAGTACATTTACATGTAAATATTACCTGATGAGTCAAATAAATTTTGCAAGAAAGAAAAAATATTGCATAATAAACAAACAGAAAAATGTTTTAACAGAGCTCAAATTCTGCATGCTTTGCAAAGATGGCGGCCATTTTTTCGAGAGGACTGATATTTCAGAACTTCCTGGCGGTGGCGGCGTAGTTTTGAAATGTTTTACGGCGAGATATATCATAGGCCTAGCTAGTATGCAAGATTTTCACAGAAGAACTTTGAAAGCCGTAGCGAATAGGACAAAAAAGTTACGTGATGTTGAGTATAAATGACATTGAAAGGAAGTTATCTGTTTTTTCTAAACTGAATTTCCATGCATATTTTCAATAAAAATGATGATTTATACTGTAGAAGTAAACTTTTTACGATTTGGAAAGCAAAACTCAGCGTCTATTTGGGCAATGGAGTCAGTACTTTTGCCATACTGGTTGCGCGATTTTTTTTACTTGGTGACGTAGTTTTGGAGCAATTTTGGTGTATTTCTGAAAATTACGGTACTAAACGCGTGTACACGATACACGCTCGCTTTTTTAAGCGTGTACACGTTTACTAAAATTACTAAACGGTCACAGCTCTACTTAGGGTAAAGTCGAAAAATGTTCAAAGTTGTTAAACATACCATTCCATAAAGCTGAAAATACAAACTAAAAATGTTGAATTACTAATCATCACCCATACCATGGCAATATTTCCTCATTTAGGAATTAAGAGACCATATCATTGTTATTTGTTATATATAATAAATCTATTCATGACAGTTTGATGTGCACTGCACTGCAGTAGGCTTAAGTTATATCTATCGTTCCATTCCAGTTCCAGGGCCGCACTGGGGAGGTGTTACTCAACTAATCTATAAACCCATCTGCCCACAATTCTTTAAGCTACAGTATGCACTGTGCAAAATCTGTTTGAGTTTTGAAAATTCTGCTAATTTTCTGATAAGTGGGACCTTGATTTTTTCGGGAATATTTGATTGCTGGGTGTGCTGGTAATGGTATAAGAAAAAGAAGCGAAGCAAATGGTTTTTCTGTTTTTTTAATTTTCAATTGAAAAAAAAACAAGGTTTTTTTTTTTTCTCTCTCATATTCATTTTTGTTTATCATGAACTATCGTATAACCTGTGGAAAAAGATATTGAATGCTTGTAAATATAAAAGAATTGAAAGTAAGAGTTCTGCGTACAAACATAACAGGCTACGATCTGGGGGTCTAACTCTCTTAAACCTGTTGAGATTTCGGAATGGACTTGCATTTCCTTGAAACATCCTTGTAAATCTTTTGTGTGCACAAAGCCAGGTGAATCAAACCTCTCAGGCAATTCCTTTGTTGCAAAGGCTTTCGTTAGCCGAATGCCAAGTGCACAATACAATGGACATTTCAACTTTCGTATTTGGGTTTTTGGAACTCTTCAGATTTATACTGTTGTCAGTATTGTCATGTGCCATGAATGGCAACACTGCGAATTTCGGCAAGTTAATCTAATTTCAGCCCCGACATGCATCACAAATTTCAACTAATTTAGAAAGTTCTTGGAAGTTTTCAATTTTCTTGACTGTCAGACTTGACAGTAAGTGAAATACGAGGAACAGTAATTAACATTTTTTTTAAATCATGCAGAACGGACAAAGAAAACTTATTAAAGTAGATATAAAACAACTGAAACTGAGGTGGGGGGGGAAGCCCATAATTTTTCAGCAAAGAAAGTAAGTATATTTATCTAATTTGATAGTTTGCCATGTATTTTACTTGCTCTTTGTTTGGGGAAACCTTTGACCAGATGCAGCCTTGCCCTCCCTAGAATAAAGCAAGTACTTAGGTTGTCATATATTCTTTGAGCACTGATATATTTTTGGTAAACATTTCAGACAGTATATAGGCCTAATTTCATTAATTTTGAAAGTTTGTCGTGTAAATATTTGGTCTTTGTCAGGGAAAATTTAACTTTTCTAAAATACAATTTAACTTTTGCCAAAACTATTCCATACCGTTTGAATACAATATCAGATAAAACGTTCCTGTATTTTTTTTCTCTTTGTTTGGGTGTCATTTGTAAATAGTTGTCATTTGTAAAAGAATATCATCTTCTCCATCAAAAAATTAATTTTAACCTCTTTTTTGCTTTTCATTATTCATGTTTATAATTTTCTTAATTGTAATTATACGTTTGAAATTGATGACAAATCGCAAGGTCCCTTTGCCTTACTATGCCCCTAATAACAGATAAACCTTTGCTGTTTCACAGATTTAATTTGTTTTTGTAAATAAAATACTTACATGGATACAATACTTGCTCTTTGTTTGGCTAATGTGTCATTTGTCAATACCATGCCCATTTTTAAATCAATCTAGGGTTGCCCTATTTAGTAATACAGGCCAGTTAGCCTATAAATACATATAATGCAAAGAACAACAATGAAAAATTGTGCAGAATGAACAAAGAAAACTCCTAAAGTAACACAAAAAAATTAAGAAAAAACTTTAAAATATAAAATTCTCAAACAAATAATACAGATAAAGTATACTTATCTCCCTAAAAAGAAAGAAACAGATGATAATATTAAACATTAGATTTTCATGGAATAAAATACGGAAAATATTCGGAAAAGGGAATCAAAATAATTGTGTACACCATTTCACTGCATGGGTATTCCTCCGAAATGGGGGAGGGGAAATTCAAGTCCTGAATGGGGGAAGGAAAAATTCCCCAAAAATACACCCCGAAAAGTTGGGTAATGGCCATAGCCTATAGTAAGCAAAAAAATCATGAAATGTGAGAAACAAGAATAAAAAATCTCAAAGTAAAACAAATGAAAATTAAGAAAATAGCACGCTTAAAAAAAAAAAAAGAATTCTTAAACACCTAATACAAGGATAAAGTATACTTATCTCCCTAAAAAGAAAGAAACGAGAGAAAATATTAAATTTTCATAGAATAAACATATGGGAATGTTTGGTTCATACGCTTGCGATAATCTCCTGAACTGTGCAAAACGCTGTGAAAAATCACACATATTTTGCACTTCAATCGTTATACAACTAAAGAGTCTGAATATTTTGTTCCATTTCAAGCTGTATAGAGAACTTAAATTTATTATCTATCATTTAAGAGGGAGGGAGGGAGCAGAGAAGGTGGAAAAGGGCGAGCAACGACGTTTGATATTCACTGTTTGATGACAAAAGTTATTCTTTGTTTAGAAGTTGCTTCAAGATTTAATTTCTACATCTTGGCTATTGCATGGAAAACGTGTGTTAAAATAATGCTTCTAACAAGAGTTATTTACTTTTTCCTGGAAGGCTTAAGTGTGCGAGTTAATGGGAGGTGCCATCATGTCTGGATCATGGGGGCCGCCTGTGTAAGAAATTTACACTATTTGACTACCCCACCAGGTGCAGGACATACATTTGCTCAGAGTCAGGTTAATGCAGGGAGATCGACCCTACTCCTTGTTTCCTACGCCTTTTTGTAAACAATTTTATTTATCAAGTTTTCATATCCACATTAAGCCTAATGTTAAGCCTAATATTAAGCCCAACGTTAAGCCTAACATTAAGCCTAACGTAAGGTATTGTTTTACCAACGCATGTACAACAAAAAAAAATATGTATGTTTACACACAGTACAAAGATCACAGCAAACTTAGGTTTGGTTCCCATCAATCCATCATTAGGGAATCTTTATTTTCATATCTCAAGTTCAACTTTCTTTTTGTTTCCTTGCTTACGTAGTCTTACTAACAAGCCACCACGTTAAGTTTGCCGATTTTCCCTTGTTAGTCAACGTAACTTAGTACAGGGTATCTGTGCAGTAACTTTTGCTAACAAAGAAAGCTTCATAGACCCAGGCCCAATCGATAAATGGAAGATAAGCCTGCGGAGATAAGCTGCTTATATGAAGCCTATATGTTTTGAGGGAATCTTTACTTTCATATCTAAAGTTCAACTTTCTTTTTTGTTTCCTTGCTTACGTAGTCTTACTAACAAGCCACCACGTTAAGTTTGCTGATTTTCCTTGTTAGTCAACGTAACTTAGTGTATCTGTGCAGTAACTTTTGCTAACAAAGAAAGCTTCATAGACCCAGGCCCAATCGATAAATGGAAGATAAGCCTGCGGAGATAAGCTGCTTATATGAAGCCTATATGTTTCTCTGCGTGTATAATACCCGTTTGTCAATCTGGATTATACATTACTCTACATATATAATCCTACGCGGAAACGTATACAGTGTGTATACAAACGTATACTGTAAAGCAGACTAAAGTTGGGTAACGTATAGATGTATATAACTATGTATAAATCTGTATAATTTACACATACATTAGTATGCGCAAGTTATACGCGAGCGGTACTGTACTAATTTAAAATTGTGCTCTGTCACCCCACACTGGCACGCGCCGATGTAAGTTGGCAAAAAGAACATCAAAATTGGTCCAGAATGTGCCACTCAGGCTCTCACTTCGATGATTCATGGTCACCTTAGGCTGAATTACCAAACACGTGCACATGTGTGATACGTGATGAACGTAATAGTCACGCGATCATGTCATCTGCTAGATTGCAAATCATTTTTCTTGCATTCATCATATCATGTAGTAAATTGTAACTCCATGATCATATAACGTTAGTGATATTAACAATGTGTCGTGGGTCAGTTTTCTTTAAATGTATCGCGATACTACGATATATCGCGATACTATGATATATCGCGATACTACGATATATCGCGATACTACGATATATCGCAATACTTTTCTCCACGATAATCGATACAAAGAGCCATGTCGTGACAGCACTACTTTTGTCCTTATAATCATAAGATGGTGGTGTTTGACCACAAAATAAACATTAAACATCAATAATGAAGTTAACATTTTAAAGCAAATGATTAACTCAATTTGAACAAAATTTGAAGATATTATTGAGCTTTTTTATGAAAGAAGAAAGTATGAAGCCAAATTTCTTTGTGGGTAGTACTTCCTTATAGTTTTGATAATAATGTAAGGTTGTAAACTGTACTTTGACTAGATTCTTTATGTACATAGGTTGATGAACCATAACGTATACCATTTGTCAGAAACTGCATTAGAATTGTTGACTCTGATACTCGATTGTGCCATTTTGAAGGGTGCAGTAAGTCATATTTTGAGGTGATATTTAATTACTGTCTATTTATTAGTCTTATTTAATAAGTCTAATGAATATAATGGAAATTACCATATTTCTCATAAAATTTAATTTGGTTTAAGAAAATTCAGTTTGGCTATGTGTGATGTCATCAGATAAATGGCATAATGTTTGAATCTATTGAATATCTTGGAAATATTCAACCTGTACTCAATACTTTGCCAATTCCTTTTGGTTGATTGTAATATGATGAACCTTCATTAGCCTCTATTTTGCATACTGTAGCTGTCATCAGGTCATTAACTTCAAGCCCTGTTTTCCTTCAGAACGTCAAACAAGTCTTTAGTTCGTCTTCCTCTGCGCCCATGGGTTGTTGGCCAGAGTAATAAACTGGAAAACAAGCTCATCGTCTCTTCTGAAGCAGTGTCCAGCTAGCTTTAGCTTCCTATTTCTTATTACCTCCGCCAACGAAGTTGGATGGAGGTTATGTTTTCACCCCTGTATGTCCTACGTTTGTCATCAAGATATTTCAATAACTGATTATTGGATTTGGAATACATTTGAAAGAAGAAAGAAGTGATTAAAATTTGAAACATATTGGAACAGGGGAAGGGTGCAAATGGATGGGTAGGGACATGTTTTTGTGTCTATTTGTCTGTTTGTTTGTCATCAAGATATCTCAAGAACTGATGATTGGATTTGGATTAGATTTGCTGTGTGATTTTGTTACTGCCTAAGGAAGAAGTGATTACAATTTGAGACATTGGAATAGGGAAGGGTGACAATGTGGGGTGGGGACATTTTGTCTGTCATCAAGATATCTCAAGAACTGATGATTGGATTTGGATTAAATTTGGTGTGTGGTTTTGTTACTGCTTTAGGAATAGTTGAATTAAATTTGGGCTGTATTGGTATAGGGGAAGGGTGAAAGTGGAAGGGTGGGGATATTTCAAGGCAAGATTTATCAACACTTAAGTTGAAACTTTCAATGGAATGTGCTGAACAATGAAGTCATGCCATGAAAGAACTGTGGTACAATGAAATTTCTGGACTCAAAGAAAATCAAGTGAAGCGGTCTCTGGTATCAAGGAAATCAAAAGAATTGGTTTCTGACTTTCTGCCATGAATGAAAATGATGGAATGTGAATCTACCCTGTACAGAGCTTAAACAATGAATGCTTAGCCTGAATTAAACTGAAAACAATGATCACAAGTTATGATCCTCAAATGTTTAGAATGTTAATGGCAATACAGATCAACAGTAAGAAAGAGATTGTTTGGGGTTATAACTTGGTGGGTTGTTCCTCTTATAATCCTCCATCTTTAATTACCACAAACCACGAGAGCTAACACTAGGCTCAAGGTTCACGTTTAGTGCTACACCTCAATTGTTGAGCCAGCTTGCTGCCTTGCTCCACTCGGGCTTAAATCTAAAACGTTAGTAATAGTAGGCCCTATGTTCTTTCCAAGCTCATGCTGTCTACAAAACAGGAATACATATGCTCCTTAATAATAAATATAAAAATGTTTCATTTACAAATTAATTTTCAGTCAAATAATGAAAATGTTTAACCTAGTCTATCAATCCTTCTGACAGTCTGACTCGACGCCTGTACATTACGCGATACAGGGCTAGCTAGCTATTGTAGCTCCTGATATGGGTCAGAGGCACTAGTGGGTGTATGCAAGCTAATATCATGACAATAATTAACTAAGTATTTCATTCATGCACTCTGTGCATTCATGGACATAGTCCTATGTCATGGACATAGTCCTATATCATGGACATAGTCCTATGTCATGGACATAGTGGCCTATGTCATGGACATAATCCTATGTCATGGACATAGGCCTATGTCATGGACATAGGCCTATGTTGTGGATATAGGCCTATGTTGTGTTTAAAAATGGTTATCTGCCATGATGTGGTGCAGTCAAATTGACCTTCACTTTCACTAAACATCAATAAACTCCCCCAACATTGCACCATTCCCCATTGACTTGCACATTATAATTTATACAAAACAGCTCATAACTTTTGTTAGAAGAACATTTTTCATTCAGAGATATCACTATATTTTTATGCAGTGTAAAATGTTATTGATGTCTTTGAATGTTTGCACATTTCCTGTTGATGGCGTATTGTCGTAAAAATGTCAAATTATTATTTATACTGGGACAAGCTGGGCAGGACAAGGGATTTATTTGGATATATTGACGTCGCTTGAACTTTCTTGATATGGCAAAACAGTACATAGGCCTACTGTGCAAATCGTTATACTTCTTCAGTCACTCGACACAGACTGCACTTTACCCAGATTGCCGTCACCACCTCAGCCTTTTGTTGAACCAACGCCAAATCTTGCCAAGACATCGTATTACAAGGTTTATTGTGCTGGCCAAAAGTCAATGCAAGTGACCAAAAAGGTTCGTTTTTTTTATACACAATATATTTTGTACATCATACAGGAATCGCCGAAGGCTTGTTGCTCAATTTCCCGCTACCTTTGATTTTTGTCATGGATGAAAATAATATTATTCCATTGTAATACAAAGTTACGGAGTGGTTATATGGGAATCATAACTTCGATTTTTGTCATGGATGAAAATAATATTATTCCATTGTAATACAAAGTTATGGAGTGGTTATATGGGAATCATATAGTTAAACAATATATGGGAATTATATAGTCAAACGATACTTTTAAAATCGTATGTAAAGTCAAACTGACTTAAATGCTATATCAAAAAGTCGATAGTTACTTTCTTCTTGTTGCAGAAACTTTCAAAATAGATTTAAAAGGCTATTTCGAAATTCAAAATAATAGAAAATAGTATAGGGATATGGGGATATTTTCTGAACATGTGTTCTCAGGAGGCTCTTATTTTTATCAGGCATGTGCTGTAATATATCCCTCTTTACATCAACGCCCACACAGTAACAGTAATAATGATATTTTCGGGAATATTCGATTGCAAATGCCGGGTGTGTGGGTAATGGTATAAGAAAAAATTGTGTGTACATGTTAAATTTTGTCTACAAATTTCCCGAAAATTGACAAATATTTTCCCAAAATTCAAACAAATTGTCTAAAAATGAAAAATACTTGAGGAAAATGGCCTCAAAATTAAGAAAATTTTCCTATAGTTAAAGAAAATGGCCCAAATCATCAAGGAATTTTCTCCAAAATTGAGGAAAATTACCCCAAAATTGAGGAAAATTACCCCAAAATTAACAAAATTTTCCAAAAATTATCGGTAAATTCTAAGGAAAGTGCCCAAAATTTCTAGAAAATAAAACAAAATTGTATAAAAACAAACACAATTTCCCTTAAATTGGCAAACAATTTACTGAATATTAAGAAAAGTGCCCGAAAATACAAGGAAATCTCCTGAAAATGAAGACAATTTTCCAATTTTTTAATCTTAACCCTCCTCCCTTAAAAAGGTACCCTTTCTACGCCATGCCTGTACCAATATGGTTGGGAGTTAGTGTACAAATATGAATGTGATGATGCTTTTCATTTACTTCTTTTTCCCCCTTTACCCCGCCCTTAAAAATTGCTGTGCAGTCCCTAAACAAGAAGGAAAAAGTATTGTAATTTATTATGAAAACAAAACTTTGCTTTCAATAGTGCAAGAATACTACATGTAAATTGGTATGTTATGTATGCCTTTGTAAAATACAACAAAATTTAACTTGTTGGAACAGTTTTGTTTAATGTATTCCTAACTTACAGCATAAAGTTAGTTCTTCTAATTCCTTGCTCACAGTAAAAGCATGCGCTGCCATTGATGTCGGTGTATGTTCACAAACATTTGCTTTTAATTTGAATGAGAGAAATATTTCAATTATGCTCTCCTTTGTGCAAGGTGATATGTTGTACATTATAAGGCACAGCAAATCGTAATTAAATTTGTCATTATAACTGAAGAATGACTGGTGGGGGTTCCCCTTCAGTGTTTTGAATTTTCAACTGGTGAAATCATTTCAGTCACTTTTCACCATAATAAAAGTTATGTTTACTCAAAGCATATTAAAGAATTTTATGATCATTTTTTTTTGTTGGTCTAAATTGTGGTTCTCCTTTGTTTATTTATCACCATTATGTTCATTGGCTTTGCCAGCAGGTTATAACGTGTGGGTTAGATTTAATAGACATTTGTAATGGAAAAATCTGAGTGAAATACTGCAAAGTGTTTTGCGATCTTGTCTTATGAATCACAGATATGTTTGATCTACTGTACATTAGAGTGTACATTTAACAACTCAATTGCTGAGTTCTTCCAGCAAAACCCTCCGAATAAAATTATCTCCTTTCTTCATGCTTCTCTCCACATCCATATTTAATCCTCCTCTCGAGCCCCCCTTTCTTTCTCTACGTTGTTTTTTTCTTCACCCATGTACCTCCTCTCTCGATCCCAGCTTTCTGACTTTAGTTCTTGTGTTTCTCTCAAACTCCCCTGTTTTTTTTCCTTCCTACCTCTAGAATGATCTAACCTCTCAGGCACAATTTGACCTTCGTTGTCGTGGTGCCGTTAAGCCCTTATCAAACAAACAAACAAATATTTAACAGTTAGGTGATTAATTACATTAACAGTATTATAGAAAGACGTAGAAATTTTGGTGCATGAAAGTTGTATTATTCATTGGGAGAAGCTTACTGTTTTTCTGTGATAAAGTTTCAAATTTGACAGTACATAGCTTGTTTTAAAATTACAATTTGTTACCTCAGGAAAAGTCAATGCAAATCTCAAGTGAGTTTAAGTTAAACCATTTCTAGCTATGGCCGTACAGTTTATTTTCATCAACTATGCATAGCTAAAAGTGGTATACACTCTTTATTCTGTATTACTTGGGCCGGAGTTGGGAGCAAAAAATTGTGATCGGGTAGCCAGAAACCGTTACCGGATCTGACCTTGGTCCCTGGGAAAAAAAGCAGTTCAAATTAAACAGTAACAACATTTTTGTGGAACTGGTATATTGGGCTATGGTGAGGCTACCCTTACAGTAACTAGGCCCTATAGACATTTTCAAAGCTTAATTGTCAATTTCCGGATAATTAATTTAAATAATGTCACATGGCGAGATTCACGTGTCCATAATGGACCAATGGTATACTGGAGGAATCCTATTCACCAATAAGATACGGAAGGAATTTTAGCCGTCTGCACATTTCATGCACGGTATGGGACCAAGCGTATGAAAAAATGTTTTCAAGCACACGTATTATACATGCATTATACATGAAGGAAATAAGCATGTGTATTGCTACTTACATTTTATCCTCAAACCTGCACCTGATTGGTTGAAAAACAAAGGAAAAGTTCCTCCAGCATTTGATTGGTCGAAGTACTGAAGAAATCACGTTTGGTTAAACTCAGTTTGAAAAGGTTTATACAAGTTTGTCTCAGTCGATCACAAATAAAACAGCTTCTATTTTTAAAATGGCTTTCTATTGTCAAAATGGACTGACATCAAGCCTTCACATTGCCATTATACTCCTTTTTTGGTACTTAAAAAAACTCTGTACCAGAGCAGCTGACAAAATTTTTGTTTGCTTTTCTGGTACATAGTTTATTAAGTACTATGGCATTGTGAAGGCTTTATTCTAGTCCATTTTGACAATAGAAATTCATTTTGAAAATAGAAGCTGTTATAAGCAAAGAATGCCTCAAAATTAGAATATCCTGGGTCTTTAAATTACCTGTTAGATTGAACAAATTGTACAAAAATAATGATTTATGTTTCAGATACGCTGTTATCTGATACAGAAAGAAATATCAGCAAATGCATCTTCTCAGTTTTTACACTTTTTGAACTGTTTGCCAAAATGACAACTGCGTGCTTAACTTGAAGTCTAGTTATTAATCTTCATGGAATTTCACAAAATAGACTGTGTCCCAATTCAGGATTGGTGTAAAGTCAGGATTATATGTTTAGTTTCAGAAACTACTTCAATAATATCTTATTCTGTTAAGGAGATATTCAAGTTTAGATTCTTTGTCTTATCTGTGTAGAAATGACTTGTAGTAAATCTACCGTGGAAGGTTGGTGCTCTCATTACAACTAGTCTAATTTCTGTCATTTCTACACAAATAATATCAAATTTTAGACTAAAATATCTCCTTAACGGAATTAGATTTTTGAATATTTTCTTTAATATTTAGTCTCTTGAAGTCCTCTTTCATATAAGATGGGACTTGCTTGACCCCTAAATTTCACAATCAAGTGTGAGACAAAACAATTCTTTTGACAAGAGTTTCAGACAAATTAGTACAAGGTTTGGTTCATCATCCTGTTGTACATACAGATTCTTGTATAAGATCTTACATTACTAATTACAGTGCCCCTGTATCAATATCTGAAATTCTTGTTCCTAGAAACATTTTACTAGTGAAAAATCTACAGTAGGTATTGAACCAAACACATTACTGTACATTATCACCTTCTTTATTATGATTCCCAACCAAAACCATGAATAGTACTAAAAGATTAGTTCAGTGGTCAAGCATGTCCATCTTTTATGAAAGAGGACTTTAAAAGAAACAAAATGGTGAGGAAAGCATTCAAAAATCTTTTTCCATTAAGGAGATATTAAAGAATTAGTTTAGTGGTCAAGCATGTACATCTTATATGAAAGAGGACTTAATAAGAAACAAAATGGTAAACAAAGCATTCAAAAATCTTATTCCGTTAAGGAGGTATTAAAGGATAAGTTCAGTGGTCAAGCATGTTCATCTTATATGAAAGAGGACTTCAAAAAAAACAAAATGTTGAGAAAACATTGCAAAATCTTATTCCATTAAGGAGATATTCAAGGATTAGTTCAGTGGTCAAGCATGTCCATCTTATATGAAAGAGGACTTCAAAAGAAACAAAATGGTGAAGAAAGCATTCAAAAATCTGATTCCGTTAAAGGATTAGTTCAGTGGTCAAGTACGTTTATCTTATATGAAAGAGGACTTTAAAAGAAACAAAATGTTGAGAGAAAGCATTGCAAAATCTTATTCCAATAAGGAGATATTCAAGGATTAGTTCAGTGGTCAAGCATGTCCATCTTATATGAAAGAGGACTTCAAAACAAACAATATAGTGAGAAAGCATTGCAAAATCTTAATCTATCAAGGCGATATTCAAGAATTAGTTCAGTGGTCAAGCATGGATATTTTATATGAAAGAGGACCTTAAAAGAAACAAAATAGTGAAGAAAGCATTGCAAAATCTTATTCCATTAAGGAGATATTTAAGTTTAAAGTTTGGTATCTTTTCTGTAGAAACGACTGAAATCAGACTAGTTGTGATGTTACAGCCTCAGATTCCTCAAATCTTTAAGTATTTTAAAGAAAGTTTATTTAATTTTTTCACTATATAAATTATTTTCCCTCAAACTTTCTTCAGGTGGTAGATTATAAATACCCTTCCTAGATTCAATTTTACTACTTTTTTGACATATTCCATGGTTTTTAAGCCACAAAATCACAGGACAAAATATGATAGAATGCATGAAGACTTTAAGGAATCTGAGGCTATGACATCACAACTAGTCTAATTTCAGTCGTTTTTACACAACAAATGATACAGAACTTTAAATTTAAATATCTCCTTAACAGAATAAGATTTTAAATGCTTTCTTAACCATTTTTTTTTTTTTTTTGAAGTCCTCTTTCATATGAGATAAACATGCTTGACCACTGAACTAATCCTTTAACGGAATAAGATTTTTGACTGTTTTCTTCACCATTTTGTTTCTTTTGAAGTCCTCTTTCATATAAGATGGACATGCTTGACCACTGAACTAATCCTGTAAGTGATATTTTACCTGATAAGAAAAAATACATGTTTCATCTGATACTTAAATAGTATATATACACTCATATATGGTTTCTTAAGGGAATTTACTAACTATTTTGTTGCCAAAATTAAGTTAGTGTTTTTAATCAGTTTCAGTCTATCATCTAAGTAACATAAGCTGTATCCATTATAAAGTTTCACTCACCCTAACGTAACTTGAAGTAATTATATATCCGATTGATTTGGGTTAGTATGATTTCTTATTTCAATATTTTCAAGATGGTAAGGCGTTATTTCAAAATTTATTCAACAGCGTCTTTTGTAAAACAGTTTCAAATGTCTGAACAGAAATTTGTAGAGATAGTTCCTGTTTCATTTTGAGTCAGTATGCATATATTTCTCATTGGTACTTTGTGCTTTCTATCAGTCAGTGAAATTTTGAGAAACTTATATGGGGATGAGAAATAGATAAAAAAACAAACAAATAATTTAAGTGCAGCACAGTTAACAGTATCCTGTGTCAGACCATGCCTGGAAATTAAAGACACACTCACTCAATTTCAGTCTGGAAAAGGTAAAGACTAGTTCACCAGCCCTAGCACTGCCACTCCCATCTCTTATCTGGCTCCCCTACCCCTCTCTGCCCCACTTGTAACACCGATCTCTCCATCAAGCATATAATCGTAACCTGTCCCCTATACCAGAACTCCAGATCTCTTCTCTCCTCACTATTCCCAATCTCGGACCTTTTCGAAATCAGTTCTTCCTCAAACATCATCAACATCCTCTGCATCAACTACCTCTTCTACCACATTTAACTGTCCCCTCCCCTCCCTTTCAACACCTAACCTTACATACCCCTTTCTTTTCACCAAAACCTTCCATCTCCTCACTATCCTAACTCTTACACCATCATTTATTCTTGGCACGTTTGACTCTGACTGTCGCGGTGCCGTTAAACATCAACAAATTAAACCCTAGCACTGGTATTTGTACTCAGTTCCAGTCCACTGATCCGAAGGCCCTATAATCCGAAGGTTCAATTGTCCGAAAGAAAAGACCCAATAATTCGAAGGTCCGATAGTCATAAGATTCAATAGTCGGAAGACGCAATAATCCTTCGGACTATAAACCTTCGGATTGTGAACCTTCTGCTTCAGACTATTGAACCTTCGGACTATTGAACCTTCAGACTACTGGGCCTTCGGACTAGCGGGCCTTTATTATGGACTATTGAACCTTCGTACTATTCGGCCTTCAGACCAGTGGGCGTACACTGTGTACTCATGTGCTGAGTTGACCATAGCAAGTGGAATTAATTCCCTTGCTCAAGAATTCTACATTTGCAGAAAAATAAAGGCATTACTCAGGTAATATATATATATACTGTACATGTAGAATTGCACAAAGATCATGTGCATGGCTTAAACTATTCCGTATTACACCTGTTTGTAGAATTCTTTGAGCTTTGTTGAGATATACTGTAGATGAGGTATAAATCAGCATTTTGGATGCTTTCACAATGGCTACAACAAGTTTTTGATAGCAATTTATATTAACAGTACATTCTATTTGTATTGAGAAAGGTGTTCTACTTGTAACATCAACACACTCACAAATGACCACAATACAACAGACGTGCAGAGAGAGAGGTAACAGATAGGAGAAACGAATAGGATAGGAGAAAAGAAACAAGAGAAAGATTAACAGAAGAAACAGAAGCCATTATTGCTCCTTCATGCCCAAGCCTGGAGCTGGAAAATATCTTACGGTTCTGGCGGTTATAACCGACGGGAAATTAGATATTGTGATTTTTTTATTTTTTTTTGTGGTAAATATGCGCTCTAAAAACATCCCAATGTAAATGTGTGATGAAAAGTACACTATTTGCAAGAGAGGGTATATATAAAGATGTATTCACTACTTTCATATTATTTCTTAAGCAATTTTTCGTGGGAAGATTTTCAACACCTTTAGTTTTTACTGGGAATTTTATGATTAATTCCAACTCCGCCTAAGCCTCTCTGGTAATGGTGAGTGCGGCTGGCTTAGGATCACAAGGTCTTGCTGCTTGTGACTGGGCTGCCACACTGTTCTTTTGCATACTTGGGGAGAACATGGGGAGAATTTGTGAAACATACAGGTCTGCTAGAATCTCATCTTCACTATACTGTAGTGTTTCTGCAAGCTTGCGCAAGCTAGCAAAAACTTCTTGCAAGCTTGCGCAAGGTAGTAAAAACTTTCTGCAAGCTTGCGCAAGTTAATATTTCTGTAAGAGAACTCTCTTGTTGAAGTTGTATACATGTACAGTACAGTACTGTACTGAGGAGTTTTAGCAGTACAGTACTGTACTGAGGAATTCCAGCAGTACAGTACAGTATTGTACCGAGGAATTCCAGCAGTACAGTACAGTACTGTACCGAGGAATTCCAGCAGTACAGTACAGTACTGTACCGAGGAACTCCAGCAGTACAGTACTGTACCGAGGAACTCCAGCAGTACAGTACAGTACTGTACCGAGGAACTCTAGCAGTGCAGTACTGTACAGAGAAACTCCAGCAGTACAGTACAGTACTGTACCGAGGAGCTCCAGCAGTACAGTATAGTACTGTACTGAGGAACTCTAGCAGTGCAGTACTGTACCGAGGAACTCCAGCAGTACAGTACTGTTACGAGGAACTCCAGCAGTACAGTATAGTACTGTACCGAGGATCTCCAGCAGTACAGTATAGTACTGTACCGAGGAGTTCTAGCAGTGCAGTACTGTATGGAGGAACTCCAGCAGTACAGTACTGTACAGAGGAACTCCAGCAGTACAGTACTGTACCGTGGATTTCCAGCAGTACAGTATAGTACTGTACCGAGGAGTTCTAGCAGTGCAGTACTGTATGGAGGAACTCCAGCAGTACAGTACTGTACAGAGGAACTCCAGCAGTACAGTACTGTACCGAGGATCTCCAGCGGTACAGTACTGTACTGAGGAACTCCAGCAGTACAGTACTGTACCGAGGAAGTCCAGCAGTACAGTACTGTACCGAGGAACTCCAGCAGTACAGTACTGTACCGAGGAACTCCAGCAACTACCAACAAACCATACACTACAGTATAGTGAAGATGAGATTCTACTACAGTATACACTTAGTCAAACTTCTAAATACTACTACTAAACAGCAGTACAGTACCGTACCGAGGAACTCCAACAGTACAGTACTGTACCGAGGAACTCCAACAGTACAGCACTGTACCGAGGAACTCCAACAGTACAGCACTGTACCGAGGAACTCCAGCAACTACCAACCAACCATACACTACAGTATAGTGAAGATGAGATTTTACTACAGTATACACTTAGTCAAACTTCTAAATACTACTACTATACATCATACACCTGAGGTTTACAGCAATGTGTGTGGAAATCCCCATCATACCTTACCAACTCTTGAGAACTTCGGAAAATTATCATGAGCTATAAATTATGCATAGTCCCGCTTGTGTACATACTAACATAATATGATTGGAAAATCCCTTATACCTCAAACTCTCTCCATTACTTCACATGAAACTAGATCCGGCATGAACCCTGGGAACTCAGTTTATTGCACAACACATGGCAAGCTTCGTTGAAAACTTATATGGCAGGTACTACTGAATATGTTAGGGACGTGATCTTTATACTTAATAAAGTACACATTGAACTGAGTTTTTTAATATTTTAATAATCTACAGACAAGTGTAAAGAACTATTCTGAAGGAAAAATGACCTAAATTATGTTCTTTTAAGAAAGGAATTTGAGATATACATACAAGTTTTCCACTTTCAATTCTCATGGTACAATAAAACGTTCTTCTCCGCGGCTAGAAGTATGATCAAATGTGTGGTCTTGCGTATACCAGGTAGGTGGTTGTAAATAGATTATTTCTACATGGGTGGTTGGAAATACGGAGATATTTTGTTTTAAGATCAAGGGGGAAAACACTAGTAATTTCTTCATCAATTATAGCAAACAGTCAAATGAAACACAATAAGGGGAATAACTTCAAAAAGGAATTCTTTAATATTTAATAAGTTGTTTGTTTAAAGTCACAAACAAATTTGATTTCTATGTTTCATTCCTCATTGAACAGAAGATTTTTAATAGTATTTGACAAAAAAAGTAAATAAAATATATGATTTTTGATCGGGATGATTATTTATTCATTTAGGAACTAATTATGTAAGAATAAAAACACCAGACAAATATCATTGTTTAAGATACGATTGTCACTGCTTTATTTCTTTATCTTATTAGTACATGTCAACTTGACTGCACACACACATATGAGAAGCAGAAAGTGCATGTTTGCACATTACATAGTGAATATAACGGTAGCGTCTTTCACGCGGTGAATAGTGTGGGTTGCTATGGAAGGTCTATTGTTAAGGACCTGGTGGATATCTCACGGCAAGGACGCGGTATACTCGCGTTAAAAGTGCGCCCACCTATGACAACGGGCCTTAGGTTTAAACGGTTAAGGATCGTAATGATGACAGCTGTAAGTTTATGGGAAAAAAAATGCTAACTGTCACAACCTTAGCTGCTAGTTTGGCTGATTACCGGCTAAATATGACAAATTTGTCCGTTTTGAAACATGTTTGGTTAGTAACCTTTTTTCAGTACTAGCCAAATGAAATTAATTTAACATTTATGGAGATTAATGTTAGAAATGTTGTTATATTTACAAAATGTATTTTCTAACCATACGTTGTGGTGGAATTGACTTTTGACCTCGCCAACGTCAGTAATTGAGGGAGACAGCTTTAGTTAGAAGCGCAATTTTTCAGACATCGCTATGACGTGAACCTCACTGCAAAAACCACAAAACCAAGTCATCACTGAGAACCAATCCGGCAGTCATTCAGAACTAACCTTGTTTGGCACATATGACCTGACTGTTAAAGTGCTATTACACCCAAACAAACAAACTGAATACAACTCATACAGGAAAGTTGAAACTCTTGGATTTCTAACATGATGATTAATTGCCCAAAAATGGAATGGATCTCAAATAAAACTTTGAAAACATAAAAATACATATGACAAAATTGCATTGTTATGGGTTGAGCTATAACATGATTGATGTCTAGTTTGTTTACTGAGGGTGGTTTTCTGTGCAGCCCCAAGAAAAATCTACATTTTGGTACCCAATTTGCGATGTATTTATTGACCTAATCACCAGATTACATGTATCCCATGAAGAGTGTTAGCTGTCTTGGGTATGCATACAGCATACTACGTTATGTCATGAATTTTATACACCGATATTTAGAATTCTTATTTGATCACTCATTTTAAACTCGGAAATGATATAAATTTGTTCTCTTTGACAATGATGTACCCAAGTGTCACTTTACATGCACTTTAATATTGCTTTGTATATTAGCAATACTCTCAACCCCTAGAATGAATCTCAAGTTGGCAGGGTTTCAGTGACCAACAGGGGAGGGGGAGGGGGATTTCCAAGGTAGCAAGGGGCCATGCAGTATCAAGTTTGAAGAAATCAATGTAAATTACAGAGGAATCAACACTACACTTAACCCTTAAATCCCCAGGCGGTCGTAGCACGACCGATGACGGTTATATTGAGAATTTTTGAGTAAAACTCGCTTGAAAATGGGTAAAGAGTAAAATGTTAAAATTTGTTGTCATATTTCATCATTTTCGTATTTTCTCTTCATATACTTACTTGCAAGAAAACCTGTGAAAAACTGTCAAACACATCGATGCATCCAATTCCGGTCAAATTTTGACTGCCCCTATCATCAGCATCTTTTTTTGACAAAATTTGTGCAAAATTTCATGAATTTTAGCTATTTTGAGACCAATTTTTGATAAAAATTATAGTTTCTGATCACAATACAACTGCCTTACCAAAATATATCATTGAAAGTGGAATTGCTCATATTTTCAATTAAAAGAGCAACTATCCCCTCTTTATCCACATCAGAATATAAGTTTGAAAACAAACCTACAATCTACTCTTAGGCAGTGTGGTGTAGCGGTATGCGTGCATGACTTCACTTGAACGTACCTGGGTTCGAAAACTGAACCAGATACGCGGCTTTGTTTTTCAAGAGTGATTACGGGTGATTATTTTCTTAATATTTTCATTGTTTTTGCATGTTTTGCTTTGAGAAAAAAAATTAGATTAGCATCAATGGAAAGGAAATTTCACAAACAATTCAAATATGTAAAAACAATCCTCCATTTTCATTTATCACAAGAAATAAAACAAGCTCAAAAAATTTACCTAATTTATACTGATAAAATTTAGAAATATGCATAATCATGTCTATCATCTTTTTATTAGTAAAACCTAAAAAAATAAATTGATGAAAGTTAGGTATTTTATACATTGCCAAATATACCCTATACTTCAATAACTTTTAGATTTTTTCTAATCATACAGAAATGACCAATTAACACATAAATTAACATTTAAATACATAAACATTTGTAATGGAATTGTCATCAAATACGAATTCATCATACTGTACAAATATTTTTTAATGCACTTGGGAAATCTTTAAAATTTTATATCTCCTGAACGGAATATGATATCAACCTGATTTTTTGTACCAAATTGACTCTAAAAGTACGCTCTTTCAAGTACAATTTTACAGAAAACCGTGGGAATATTCCTGTAAGGGTTAAATCATATATCAGTATGCACCTTTTTGTTTTAGGGAACTGCAAACAACATGGCAGCATGATCAGCATATCTAAAAATAGTTTTTTAGCCAACAAAATGTAAATGGTTTGGGAGCAGGGGGGAGTTAATGACCGGCTGGGTGGAGCAACATAGGGGCTGGCAGACCTAGTAAAAAGCCACGTGGTGCGGTGCTTATAACCACAGGAAAAATAGGAATATGTGCGAAGATTTTTTTTTTCTTCTTAAAAATGTTTATTTCTTGAGTAACCACCAGTATAATGTGGTAAAAAGTTAAGGTTTCGCCCAATGTTTCAGATTCATATCTCTAAGAACGTCATCCACGTAATTGTGCGATGAATAGTACATTAAATTTTAATAGAGGGAACGTGTGGTAAAGTGTGAGCATATCACGATACATGTACACTACTGTACATTAATGTTATTTCTGTCAGGATTTTTCGTTGGAAGATTTTTGACACCTTTATTCAGAACCGTTGGAAATTTAAAAAAGGGACAAAGTATTTTTTATGTTAGTTGCATGTACCTGCAGTACTTTCCATTAATAGTAAGACATATTCGTACTGCAATTTACTTCCAATTTCTTGCATTCTGACCGTTGATTATACTGAGATGCTGTAAAAATATCCCGTTTTTGTTAGTTATTACATACTACATACATGCAGCTATGCTTGAACCTAAGTAAAAGGTACAGACTGTACCCAGGTTTGTGTTTTACTTTCAGTCTTTTACTTTCAGAATTATATGAGCATCTACTCTTGTCACACTTCCTGTGTTGTATTGCATAAAGTTTGTAAAACTACATGCTTTTAGAAATAGCTTTCTTGATAGTATTTATAGAGTTTTCAAGATCAGTTTAATACAGAGCTACAAAGAAATAACATTTATCTTATTCCTTTCAGTAGATATTTAAAGATGTCACGTTTCTTTAAAAATGACGGGTAGAAATTAAAGTACTGTAGAGGAGTGGTGTAACACCCTCACCTTAAAGGGCCACGCGTCCCAGAATAGAGGACTTGGGTGCTGAAACATTCCTGCAGCATGCATGTGGCATCATTGTTTGACAAGCACGAGATGTCATTGGTTTCGTTTTTCTTTGGTCTCTGTTCACCTGATACAGTAACACTAACACAGCGTAGAAAGTACAACTTACTGACTTACCACATGGCCTAACGTTAGACCTACCTGATACAGTAAGACTAACACAGCGTAGAAAGTACAACTTACTGACTTACCACAAGGCCTAACATTAGGCCTAATGACATGTTACAGTAACAACAAAGTTACAAAAGTTGCCAAACGGACTCAAGTTTGGCAAAATACGATCGCTAATGCAATGTATTCGAAAGAAATTCACTAATGTATCCGGCTCCACTAACCAAGCGGTTTTGCCACATACAATCACCGACGCAAATGGACTCAGTTTGGCAAAATAGAATTGTATGAAGTCGGCCGAGGTCATTTCAGATCTGAACATTCATATTAAAGATTCTCCATACTTTTGTGTGTTAGAGACTAGTGTTTGGAATAAATGCCAGTTTTGCAGAAAATCAAAGAAAGCGGAATTTGCAACACTCTTTACTTGAGCGTGGCCCTTTAGCATATAAATGTTTAATGTACAATAAGTTGCCTTTTTGAACTGACTGAAAGGTTAATTCTTGCTTGCTGCAACCCTGAAATTTTAATTTGGGTGTGGGGAGGGGGGCACAAAATGTTTGAAAAGAATGCCGTTTGTCAAATTTGTCTCACTTGTCTCTTTAACATGATCCCAAAAGTGTTGAAAAGCATAGGTAAAGAATAGCAAGGAATGTCAATAGTTTCTTGGAAAAAGCTTTGGTTCATCATTAATTTGACATTTGTAAATTACACTAGGATTGAAATAAGTTCCCACTTCCACCATTAAAAAAGTTCAGGTTAAGGGAAAAAACCCATAGATGAATCACAGAATTAGGCTTTCATCTCAAATTATCAAATAAGATGAAAATTCACAAGAATCATTACGAAATATTGAGAAATAAAAAGGAATGCAAAAAGAAAAACATTGAAAAGTGAAATAAATCTTATTTTCATATTTTCATTCTCAGCTGTTACTAAAAGTACACCACTTCAAATTAGTCTGACCCCAAACTATACTTTTCTGTTGTTGAAACACATTCCAGTGCTAGTTCAAGTTTCCAACCTTTGCTCTGACAGAATGTAGAGGGCACTATTTAAGAATATTCTTATATTCTAGCTCTGAACATATTGATGTGATGTGTGTGGATGTCTGCAAGAGAGACATGAAGTCAGCTGATATTGACACAGATAACAGGGAAACATTTGCCTTGATCTGACCATGCAAAGTGGAGACGCACAGTCCGGACAGGAATAAAGAGGGCAGAGACAAAGAGAGAAGAGCTGTGGAGGCAGAAGGAGGGGGGTGGGGGGGACGTAGGAAGTGAGAGCCATCACATCAGCTCCACTGCCCTCAACCTTCAATTGCAGCAACTTCTACGAAGACTCATTCCAGAATTGGACTTTACAGTCATAGCCGTCGCTGCTAAACAACCATTTTATGACCAAACCCAGGTGCATTCTATTGTCTTCCGCGACAGACGGCGTCGATGATGATGATGAGATCTTGCTGTAATCATGAATAACTCTGGCTATAAATTTTCAGTCCATTGCACCCAAACTCACCAGAGTGTTTATAACTCACTGATGAAAACAGTCTTTTTAAAAGTCCAAATGAATCCTCAGCCCCACATTACACACATGACTTGGCCTTGCAGATACCCTATGCACAATACCTGGTTCTTCACAATAAGTTCCATTGTGTACATATAGATGATTAGGAGTGTAATAACTGATGCGTAAAATCACTGAACTATATCAGGTGGTTTCTTTAATTGCTTCCAGCAGAGTCTTAAAGTCATGCCTGTCGAAATGATGGTTCTTGCAGGTGAAAAGAATGAAAATGTGTAGCGAATGATGTGTGGATTTATTGCTGGCTTTAAAATTTAGAAAAGCAATATTTTTTCCAATTGTCTAAGTTTTCTGATTTTTTTTGTGGTTTTCAATCAATTCATAATGGTTTAAAAGTAAGCATAACAACTTACGTGAAAATGGGTGGTGTATGCATATACAGCAGTTTGTTGAGTAATAGTCATGTCCTTCTTATTCTTCTTCATTATTCATTCATTGTTTTGAAAATGAAAATACAGTAACTTTGTTGTTTATTGGACATAATTAGGCTTGGGCGATATTGAACATAATGCAATATCGATATATTGCCTGAAAAATATCGAAATATCGATATGCAAATTATAGGACGTCATACGTAAGCTGTATGTACTGTTCTGGGCAAGGTAATCTCGTCTCGGCTCAAAAATGTCAAGTAAAACTTTTTGTACAAATTAACAGAAATCACGGCAAAATATATACATATGATCTTCAAATAAACACCCATTATGTTTAAAAATGTTCTTTACATGGTTTCTATCTCAAAAGATCAATCACAGAAACTTTGAAAAAGTTTAGGCCTCGGCATATTCTTAAAAAAAAAAAAATGTTGTGGAACTGGTATTAGGCCTACACTGTATGCCCTACAAAAATCGGCTCCAATTCTTCTTAAAATTTTATAACTCACTTACTTCTTATAAAAGTTGTACTAAAGAGGCATTATTTTGGTAGCATTATATGGACTTCTAGAAATTCAGAAGTCCATATATGATGCATATTATTGAATTTCTAGTCGGCTTCTATCATCGCACGAGTGTTGTCACTAAGAAGAAACAGTGGTAGATGGTATGTGTGTACATAGTAAAGTACTGTACAGTAGTGATACACTGTGTGTGTATGTAGTTACTGCACTGTACATTATCTGATCGATCTGGCAAGACCAGTTTGTCACTTTTACTTTAGACTTTCTGAACGAACAAAATAGTGAGAAAAACCTCATAATTTTGTCAGTAATTTGTCAATTAATGACTGATTGATTTAAAAATTCAGATTCAGTATTCCTTTTGAGGAAACTTAACACGATGTTTGAGGATTCAACATCTTATGATTTTTGTTGTCTGAACATCGTAAGCCATCAAGTATAAAGTTGAAGTATTGCGCAATGCCTCTGTACTCCATGAGTCAAGTGGTTTTTGTTCATGGAGCGATTTTTGGGTAATTGTTATCACAATATTAATGTTTTAATACAGTTTTATCATAACTGACTGCCTGAAACTTTGATATAAATGAAATTTATTAACTTTTTGTGGCTGCTTAATAAAAAATACTTGAATGTTTGATAGTCATGTTTAGTTTTGTAATAGTTCATGTATTGTGTATTATTGAAAAAACATAATATCGATATGTCGATACGACCCTTGAACTCAATATCGGCCATATCGATATAGGTCAATATCGAAATATATCGAAATATCGATATATTGCCCAAGCCTAGACATAATGTCTTCAGGTGGTAAATCGGAGCTACTTGGAGTTATTGCAATGCTCTCCTTACATGTACATATATATCCAGTGGTC
The DNA here is from genome assembly GCA_020152595.1 of Chiridota heheva. Taxonomy (NCBI): domain Eukaryota; kingdom Metazoa; phylum Echinodermata; class Holothuroidea; order Apodida; family Chiridotidae; genus Chiridota; species Chiridota heheva. Next base: position 88,864 of record JAIGNY010001375.1, read on the forward strand.
AAAAAATAAAAGAAATATTATAGTAAAATACACAGAGAATTATTAAGAATGCAAAGATGTCATGTAACAATTATTCTGAATGTTAGTTTTTCTACGCGCAAGGAAATATTTCTAACATTTAGTCTACAGGCTCACCATAGAGGATAAATTGAAGAAATGATCATTTTCATGTATGCATAGAGGACTATTAAAAAAACAATTTGGTGTAAAAATCATGTTGATATCGTTTTGTTTTGGATCTGCCTTTATGACATCACACTGTACGCTTTTGGGGTCACTTTTCAACATAGCAATCTTTGAAATGCAATAATCCCTAAACGGAAAAAGATATCAATACATTTTTACACCGAAATGTTTCGTTAATAGTCCTCTATCATACTGTATATATGAAAATAAAATTTCACAGGATTTTTCCAATTAAGAAAATGAATTGGTGAAATTGTTTCAATGGCGTCTGTTATTTTTCACCACAGGAATATTCCTGTAAACTTAAAGGATTACAGTAGTTCAGTGGTCAAGCATGTCCATCATATATGAAAGAGGACTTCAGAAGAAACAAAATGGTGAAGAAAGCATTGCAAAATCTTATTCGTTAAGGAGATATTCAAGTTTAGATTTTGGTATCATTTCTGTGGAAAGGACTGAAATCAGACCTCTGTACTTGTGATGTCACAGCCTCAGATTCCTAATTTTTTTAATGTATTTTAAAGAAAGTTTATATAATTTTTTCACTATTTGAAATATTTTCCCTCAAAATTTCTTTAGGTGGTATATTATAAATACCCTTCCTAGATTCAGTTTTACTATTTTTTTGAAATATCCCATGGTTTTTAAGCCACAGAGTCACAGGACAAAATATGATAGAATACATAAAGACTTCGAGACGCATGTAATCTGATTTCAGTTGTTTCTACACAAATGATACCAAACTTTAAACTTGAGTATCTCCTTAATGGAATAAGATTTTTGAATGCTTTCTGCACCATTTTGTTTCTTTTAAAGTCCTCTCTAATATAAGATGGACTTGCTTGACCACTGAAATAATCCTTTGAATATAGCCTTCTTGAAATTCCGAGTTTTAAATAGCTTTTTGCCTTTTGTATTCTTTCATACATGTACTGTAGATATGACAATGTGTGGTCACTAAAAATAACTTTTAAAGGAATATTCCCATGGTTTTTTGTAACCTTCCATAACAAAGAGAAAAAAATTAGAAACAGTTTAGTACAAAAATCATGTTGATATGTTATTCCTACCAGAAGATATTCCAATTTTTAGGTTCACAAAAAATACCAATAAACAAATAGGAAAAAACTCAGTATGACATCACAGCAACACATTCTCTCACAAAGTTGATGTATTTCATTAAAATCTATCATCTTTTTTTATTAGTAAAACCTGCTAGAAAAATAAATTGATGAAAGTTAGGTATTTATATATATTGCCAAATATACACTACTTCAATAACTTTTGGAAAATTGTTTCTTATCATACAAAAACAACCAATTAACATTCAAAGAAATACATAAACATTTGCAATGGAATTACCTCTATGACATTATCAAACAGGAATTCATCATACTGTACAAAAACTTTCAAATGCAATTGGGAAATCTTTCAAAAATTCATATTTCCTGAACGGAATATGATATCAACCTGATTTTTGTACCAAATTGGCTCTAAAAGTTTGCTCTTCCAAACAAAATTTACAAAAAAACTATGGGAATATTCCTTTAGTGTTGCTTTTATCATTCCTTGTACCATTAACAGGAAATCTAAACCATTTGGATAATTTCCCACCTTTATAAACATTAAAAAAAAATATTATCCCAGATTAAATGGGTGTAGAAAGAAGTAGGTGATTATCATGCATGTTGTGATTTCCTGATTGATACTATTTACATATAAGATATGAGTATCCATCCCACTGTATTCGTTCTTTTATTTCCATAACAAATCATACAGAGTGAAAGCATTTATTGTAAGTTTTAATAATCGATGCGTCATATTCTGTCATCGGTCCTTTTCATACTTTCAAAGCATTTAACAAAATCAGCAAAAAAAGTAGAATTTTAGAATAGTAGAAAGTTAAGTCTAATTAAAATAAAAGCTAAAAAGTAAAAATAGCAATGATAGAAAGGAGTTTCCATGCGTAATTATACAGAAAAATCAAGAGCCCGTTGTGTCCTCAATTCTCTTCAAACTTTCAATGCATTCTACAAAATCAGCAAAGAATAATTATAAATTAAGTCTAATCGGAAGTAAAAGTAAAAATAGCTATGACGGAAAGGAGTTTCCATGCCTAATTATACAGAAAAATCAAGGGTCACGAATATAGTCTGTTATCTGTCCCATAAAAGGGCATTGGATGTGTGTTATTGTTTCCTTTCTGGGATTTTTTTTATGTTAGCCAGGTTCCCATATTTTGAAACCCCATCTTGTTGTTTACTTGTAATTTCTGTAGAGATGTTCTGATAATGGGTGACCTTAGAAGGGTTTACGTTACTGGCAGAAATGTAGGGTTGACTTTGGAAGGTGGGTTAATTCATCCAGGGTTGTTTCATCTTGGTTCAATGATTAATTTTGTTGTTGTGCCATGTTCAGTGTAACACCTGGAAAAGAATGTTAAGAGTACAGTTAAAACATTTTGTGTAACACCTGCCTAAAATGTTATACGTTTACCCCCATCCCCAATACAAAATGAATACCCCATTACAAAATGTTACAGTTACCCCCATCCCCAAACTAAAATTTTGACCCCATCCCAATACAAAATGTTAATCTAACATCGTTACCCATCCCCAATACAAAATTTTATCATCCCCTACCCCACCCCTAATACAAAATTATCTAAAATTGTATACGTTTACCCCCATCCCAAATACAAAAATACGTTTATCCCCATATACAAAATGTTTCGTTTACCCCCATCCCCAATACAAAATGTTATACGTTTACCCCCATCCCCAATACAAAATGTTATACGTTTACCCCCATCCCCAATACAATCTATCTCAGAAATCCTAGAACCACTAATTTTAATCCCCAAATCTTCTCCACTTTTAATCAGTATTTTCCATTTGTATTATAGACATTTCAGGGTTATCTATTTTATTGTTTTCATTGTTATTCAGGCTAAGCATACTGTTCATTGTTTGAGTTCTTTTCAGGGAAATTCACATTCCACCCTTTTCCATTCATGCCAAAAATAATTGGTTTTAGTTTCTTTGATACCCAACCACTAGATTTTCTTTTCTTTATAGAGTCCAGAAAATGGATTGTTTGGAAATCCTTTAGGGCATGAATTCATTGTTCAGCACATTCCATTGGAAAGTTTGAACTACAGTAGAAATCTTGACAGATCTCAACTAAAATTATTTTTATTTTTGAATTATTAATTACATATTTCAACAGCATAGCCCACTCAGCAGGAGTTGGTGTTCCATGGTTCCCTGCAGTGTACAACATAAATATAAAACACATATTAAAACAAAAGTAAGATGTAATACATAATAAAAGTACATCAAAGAAGACATAAAATAAATATTACATACAAAGGGAAAACAAGATAAAAGATTCCATGAGAATATAGTAAAAATGCATTCATTAAAACATAAAACAGTCAGTAAAAATTAATCATCAAGATTGCATTTAAAAGAATAAAGAGATTGGCTTGTTCTTTCTGTTGCACTTAAATTTTTCTGATAGAGCAAGTAATTAAAATTAAAACAATATAAATATAAAAAGAAGAAGTAAAAAAATAAGTGAACTATAAAAATACATATTGGAAATAGTATAAATGCATTTATTAAAACATAAAACAGTCGGTAAAAATTAAAAATCAAGATTGCTCTAAAAAGAATAAAGAGATTGGCTGTTTTTTCTATTGCACTTAAATTTTTCTGTTTCGCTAAAAAAAAATTGGTAAAATTCAGTTCTACATGGTGGCATCCATAACATTTTAATCTTTGGATCTTGTTCTGTATAAATGTTCTTGGATGAGTGCCAATATTTTAATGTACAAATATGGGGAATTATTAGTGACACATTTATACATCATAATTGCATCTGACCTGGCAAGTTTTTTGTTTGTTTTTATTTTAATAAAACCAAAATCACTGAGCACTTCATCAATTGGAGTCTCCTACAAGGAGTTATTTACAAGTCTTGCTCCCTTGTTATATATTTTTTCCAATGTACTATCATTTTTGGTTTGCATGCGTAGCATTATGCGAACCTATGTAATGGCGATTGCGTCCGTCCGTCCGGCTGTCCACAGGTTTGTCCTAAGATTTCCTCAGAAATGTTAAAGTTTTTTGAGAATTTCTCAGAAAATGTCAAAAGTTTCTTCAGAGTTTCTCAGAAAAAGTTAAAGTTTCTCTAGATATCCTTATGGAAGGTAAGAATTTCCTTATAAAATGTTTCAGAGATGATACTTAAGATAGGATTGAAGACTAGTTTCCTTAAAAGTATACAATACATTTGATATTTTCTTAAAAGATAACTTTAAAATGATATAATTTTCCAATATTCTTCAGAGATCTTCAAGTCTCTCTTGTAGTACTTGAGATTTATAATCCTTAAAATTCTTCAAATTATTTGGGCACCAAGAGTTGTATCAGGCATGATTTTTTAAACTCCCACTTTTATTATTGTGGTCATTTGCATAAAGTTGCTACAGTATTATGACCTGACCAGACTTTTTGATTTGATATGCTTAGTCAGAGAGTGTGACAAAATGTGATTGCATATAAACATAGGGAGGGATGCCATGTTGGACATGGATGGGGGCCATGAGGGACATATGATTTAATATTTACCATGTTGTATATACCAAGGGCTATATCAGGCATGATTATTTGACTCCACCTTTTTTTCTTATTCAACAACTCATTTGCATATAAGTTATTACTGTATATGAACTGACACTTCAATACATACTATGCTCAATCAGGGGCTGTGATAGCTAGGATGAGACTTCTTATGGAGCTTATGGGATGTCATGTGAGACATAGGGTAGGATGCCATGTGAGACATGGGGTGGGATGCCATGTGGGGCATGGGATGGGATGCCATGTGGGACATGGGGTGGGATGCCATGTGGGACATGGGGTGGAATGCCACTTAGGATACATGGTGGAATGCCATGCAGGACATAAGGTGAATTGCCATGGGATGGGATGTCATGTGGGACATGGCGTCCCACCCCATTTCAACAAGTCATTTGCGTATAAGTAATTATATGAACTGACACTTTTATACATGGTATGCTCAATCAGGGACTGTGATAGCTAGGATGAGACTTCTTATGGAGCCTATGGGATGTCATGTGGGACATGGGGTCGGATGCCATGTGGGACATGGGGTAGAATGCCATGTAGAACAGGGTAGAATGCCATGTGGGACATGGTGGGATGCCACGAGTAACACAGAGTATGACATAGGATGGGATGACATGTACGACATAAGGTAGGATGCCATGTGTGACATAGTGTAGGAGGCTATGTGGGACATAAGGTAGGAGGCCATGGGGACATGGGATGTGGGACATGAGATGTGATGCCATGTGGGACACTAAGTAGGATGTCATTGGGACATTAGGGGGGATACCATGTGAAACATGGTGGAATGCCATATGGGACATATGGTGGAATGCCATGTGAGACACTGTATGGTGGTTTGCCATGTGGGAGATATGGTGGATGCCATGTGGGACAAGGCATGGGATGTTATGTGAGACATGAGGTGGGATGTCATTTGGTACATGGGATGTGGGACATAGGGTGGAAAGCCATGTGGGTCATAGGATGGGATGCCCTGTGGGACATATGATGGAATGCCACGTGGGACATGGGATGTCATGTGGGACATGGGGTGAGATGCCATATGGTACATGGGATGCCATGTGGTACATGGGATGCCATGTGGGACTTAGTGTGAGATGCCATTTTCATAATTGGCCGGGTCATATAATATGGGTGACAATTTGCATGGGCATGCGAACCATGACGAATTACCGTTCTAGTTTTTGCTACGATTTTGATACAGTGGAACAATATTGGATATGCGGTAGCACGTATGCAGTAAAGAGTAATGTCATCTGTTGCTGGGAAAAATTGTGCCTGAATTTTCGTAGAAATGCGAGCTGTTGTTTTACTTTGTTGTAAATATAATCATTATGTTCTTTACAATTCAGAGAAGTATCAAGTATAACACCTAAACATTTTGTAACATTAGTTTGCGATAAGTTAAACCATTTAGCGAAACATTAAAATCACATGTTGTGTACATCTCCTTTATTCCCCAACCACCGTTTTTGGCTATTTTCAGCGGTTCAGTAAAACATCACTTGACCACCATTGACTTTCAATGTCACTCATGCTCGGTAAATATAAAAATTGAGTGTATAAATTGTTTACAGAACGCCAGTGCACCACAACTGGTTATCAAAGGCCGTGGACATTGACTTGGTTGTCGATGTTATGTCTGTCGGTATGTCGTACCTGTGTTTTCGTCCGGGTCGTATTAAGCGTTTCGTGATAGCATTTGTACTATCATAATCGCATACGCAGGCGACGACCCCGTCATTGTAATTGTGTGTTCAACTCTCTCTTTCTCTCTCTTGTTTACAGAACCAATTAATCTATGAACGATAGGTGTAGCTGGTACATAAAATGTGTTCTCTTAGCAAGAAGGAATGTGGCAATATCTGCATAGTTTTAATTAAGCCTATGTACACAATATGACATGAGACTTGTTTTTAGATATTTATGTGTTCCAATTGGCATTAGAAAGGTCTTTTTCAAATTCAAAACTATTATTATTTTTTTTTGTCCACTTATCAACACTTTCCAGACTTTCTTCTAATAGATATTCAATTTCAGCTTTGCGTTGGCCAAAGACAGAAATTGTTGTATCATCAGCATACATGTCAATATGGGTGGGTTTTGCTACAGTTGGCAGATCATTTATGGGAATAGTAGAGAGAAGAGGGCCTAGTATTGATTGTTGGGGAACTCCAATACTTTTGTGTTTGTCATCCGACAAGGCACCTTTATTTGCAACAAACTGACGTCTTTCTTAAAGATATGACAAAAACCACTTGATGGCTAATTTTGAGCAACCGTATAGCTCAAGCTTATAGTAAAATGTGATGATTCACATTATCGAATACTTTACTTTGATCAATAAAAGAAACACCAATTAAAAGTCCTTTGTTAATTTCCTTTGTTAATTTCCTTAGACCAAAAATCTTATGTGTTTACTAGCACTTGTTTTGCATGAATGAATGGGTCAAAAAACGGGCTGACTTTCATTTAAAATACTGGGTCCTACAAAATTGTACAACTGATTGTAAACAGCCCTTTCAATTATTTGTGTGACAAATGGGAGTATTGATAATGGTCTATAACTTCCCACCTCATGTTTGTCACCTCATGTTTGTCACCTGCTTTCTGAATAGGTGTTACCCCTTTCCAATCAGATGGTAATCTTCAGACTTGGGTTAAATATAAAAGTAAGTGAGGGAGCAACACAAACGATTTTGTTGAATTATTGGTTCCAATGCTAATAGCATAAGGAACCTATGCAGTCATGCTGGCGTATGTATGTATGTATGTATGTATGTATGTATGTATGTGTGTACATGTATGTATGTGCATTGTGACAGCAAGCTCATAAGTGCAATACCTCAAAAAGGATACACTGGATTCATGTCATATGTGGTACACCGATAGCCCATGGTCCGTAGATGTGCCCTATTGTTTTTGGTGGCGATGTCATGTATATTAATGAGTGGGCGGGGCTTATTGTAAATATTTTGAAATGCTCATATTTTTACAACCGTTTGTCTGCTTTGTTTCATATTGAGTGTAATTATGCTGTTAGCTATTGTGTACATGTTCATGGTACAAAAATGTTAAATTTCATTAATATGCATAGTGGGCGGGGCTGAACATGAATTTGTTGAAAAGAGCTTGTAAGCACGGTATCTCAAGAACGGTAAACTGGATTCATGTTATATTTGGTACACAGATAGCCCATGGTCTGTAGATGTGCCGTATTGTTTTGGGTAGTGATATCATGCATATTGATGAGTAGGTGGAGCTTAATATACAAAATCATGAAATATTATTAGTATTTTGCAACTATAATGGCATCTTAATTCATTTTTTACAAACTCTTCTGTGAGTAATTCAAAATCAAAGCAATTTAAATTAAGTTTTTGATACAATGGTTTTACAATAGAAACAAAATGATTATTGAACTCAGCCACATTAATTGGATCGGTAATCTTTTCAGCATCCTTAACAATGAAAAAGGGATTTCATTTACTGCCTTTGTGAAATCTTTTTCAAAACTTTACACAACATACCGGGTTTTCTGCATTTTCCGAAATGGTATTATGCACATATCTTGTTTTGAGTTCTCTTAAAAGATAATTATTTACAGTAGCATGAATAAGAGGTCCCCCCTCTTATTTATGCTGAAATTAAAACATTCCCACCCCTCCATTTGTGCCCTTCCCATGTTCCAATATGTCTCAAATTTTAATCACCTCTTTCTTAACCCTTACTCTTCCAGCACTTTTTTGAAAAAGCACTTGGGAGGCGGAGTCAAAGATGGGGCACCCAAAATGGTGATATCACCACGTGATAGAGTAAGGGTTAAGCACAGGCTGATTATTGATGGGTCCTCTGTCTTCCGAACAGCAGAGTCGGGCTCGTTCCGCTTTAGTGACCCGACGGGCCACCTACCGGATCATGCTGGATATATTTTCGAGTTGGTACACTTGACGGCGGTTGATTAACCCTTACTCTATCAGCCTTTTTTGAAAACGTGCTTGAGAGGCGGAGTCAAAGATGGGGCACCCAAAATGGCGACAATATTGCCACGTGGTAAAATAAGGGTTAAGCACAGGCTGATTATTGAAGGGTCCTCTGTCTTTCGAACAGCAGAGTCGGGCTCGTTCCGCTTTAGTTACCCAGTGGGCTGCCCACCGGGATCACGCTGCATATATGGAGTTTGCACACTTGCCACCGGTTGCTAAACCCTTGCTCTACCAGCACTTTTTTGAAAATGCACTTGGGAGGCAGAGTCAAATATGGGGCACCCAAAACAGCGATAATATTGCTGCGTGGTAGAGTAAGGGTTAAAGCAAACATAACACATACAAAATGTAATCCAAATCCAATCACGAGTTCTTGAGATATCTTGATGGCAGACAGACAAAAAAACACAGGCGAAATTTCCCTCCATCCAACTTTGTTGGCAGAGGTAGCAAAAACAGTCCCTTTCATAGAACTATACAAGAAGGTAGAAAAGTATTTTAGAGATAAAGAAAATGTTGTATGCATGACAAAATGACTAAAAGATGGACATGGTGCAATCATTTATCTAATAAAAGAGTTTAATTTACATAAATATAATTTACTATAAACCCTATTCAGATTGAAATTTAGTAAAGCACAGCCAGCCCCCTTTCTGGGAGTTGTTCACCGAATTACTATCAACCCTTGTCAGACTGAAATTGAGTGAAGCGTAGTCCCCTTTTTGGGGATTGTCTGATGAATTATAAACCCTATTCAGACTGAAGTTGATTGAAGGGCAGTCCCTCTCTGGAGGTTGTCCGATGAATTATGAACCCTATTCAGACTGAAATTGAGTGAAGGGCAGTCCCTCTCTGGGGGTTGTTTAATGAATTACTATTAACCCTTGTCGGACTGAAATTGAGTGAAGCACAGTCCCCTTTTTGGGGGTAGTACGATGAATTATGAACCCTATTCAGACTGAAATTGATTGAAGGGCAGTCCCTCTCTGGGGGTTGTTTAATGAATTACTATTAACCCTTGTCGGACTGAAATTGAGTAAAGGGCAGTCCCTTTTTGGGGGTGGTCTAATGAATTACTATTAACCCTTGTCGGACTGAAATTGAGTGAAGCACAGTCCCCTTTTTGGGGTTGTCAGATGAATTATTATTCACCCTATTTCAGACTAAAAGTTAGTGAAGCGCAGTCCCTTTTTTGGGGGTTGTCCAAGTTACGAGTTACTATGAAATACTATTAATTGTCAGAGTGACTTGCAGGTTCCCTTTTGAGGCATGGTTTGACACAGCTTACAACAATATATTCAGTATTTTGCCAGTCTATAAATAGTATATCTTTAACTGTAAATGAGACAGGAAAGGAAAGTTGCTAAAGAAGCAGATCATTCAAAACAAAGTGCAGTCATGAATGACATCACAACAACTTTCTTTTGTAAGAAATTTCGTTATCAGAATTATTTTGCAATCGTGATGACTTCTGATGTTATAAATGTAGAACTGTATTGACCCCATCCTTTAAGGTGTTTCAGCTTATTGTGGGAGGCAAGCTGTGGCATCCTGTCAGGAAATAATCCATTAATAATTCCTGCTGTTTGTTTCTTGTTGGTCAGCCAACTCTTCATGTCAGTGTTTTATACATATGAGAAGATTCTACCTACAGTGTATATGCTGCATATAGTTTGCTTGTGGGACAAGAAAGATTGACTTGCACTGATTCAAGATGTATTTCCACAAATGGAGATATCGTTACACAAGCTTTACAAAGTATATTATATACAGTGGAGGGAGATTAGATAAGCTGCCTTTAGAAAAAATAGATTAAACAAAAATTAACAATGAAATGATAGAATTTGTAAATGCACAAATATACAGTATGTAAATTATCTATATTATGAATAACACAAGCACATATTCACAATGAAAGAGAAAAAATGCATCACCCCACCTCTCTCCCCTCACCGAGAAGAAAATAGATACAACCCCTCTCACCAAAAATAAAATAAATGCAAAATACATGTACAACACTACCTGAACACAACATTACCTTGAATTTAGAAAGAGCTTTAATTTTGATAATTGATTTTTCATATATCATGACATGAATTATTCCAAAGTTTTTCGCCTATCAGAAATTTGAAGTATGCGCTACAAAGCTTACTCTGATCTTGGTACACTTTCTACTAAAAATGAAATCTGTATGTTACAGTAAGGGGTGTAAGCGATAAGTACTGTGTGTACTGCTACAGTACCGGTAGCTAGCTATAGTTGCTAAAATGTTTAAGCTGCTAAAATATTTAAGCAGCTAAAATGTTTAAGCAGCTAAAACAAAACACATGTAATCATCCATTCAAAAAGGCACTAGTAAGCTCTGAGCAGAAAAGTCTTCATCGAAAATAGCTAATTGTTTTATTTCTTTAATTCTGTCTGATTAAAAATTAAAGAAAATTTTTGATAGCATAGCATAGCAAGGTTTAATGTCCCGAAAGCATTCAGTGCTGGACATTATATCAAGACAGCCACGGCCTTTCATAACCAGTTGTAAACTCACTGGTTGCAGACCCACCGGGACTCGAACCCGGGACGTGCGGTGCGGGTGAGAAGACAAGGCACTACCACTACACCTCTGAGGTCTGGGATGTGTACATATTTATTTATATACTGCTTTTTATTTTAAAGACTACATGTACAGTGTGAGAATATCTTTTTCAGATGTGTTGACTGGGTACTGCTAATTACAGTAGATTCCAAACTGTAGCCTATTAAAGGAGCACTAGACCGAAAAGTGAGGGATTACAGTAGATCCCAAACTGTAGCCTATTAAAGGAGCATTAGAGCCTATTAAAGGAGCACTAAAGTGAGGATTACAGTGTCCCAAATTTTCGAAAAGTGAGGTGTTCAGGGTTCCCCGAAAATGGAATGCTTATCTAGAAAGCAACAGTATAGAAATTTTATGGTTAATATGAATATTCAAGTGACCAAACAAACTTGCCAGAGTTGCAGGGGAGCTCGTTCACAAAAAGAACTTTATAAATGTTTCAGTTGTGAGTTTGCAGTAAGTTTTTGGTAAGCTTAAAACAGGCTCACAATTGTAGCAGGGATACCAGAAAATACTTTGTAAATGTCCCAGTTTTAAGCTTGCAGCAAATGTAAAGTAAGCTTAAAACGGCCTCACTAATTTAGCAGGAATACGGTAAAAGACTTTGTAAATGTTCTAGTCTCAAGCTTGCAGCGAATGTAAAGTAAGCTTAAAACGGCCTTACTAATTTAGCAGGGATACCGTAAAAGACTTTGTAAATGTTCCAGTCTCAAGCTTGCAGCAATTTATAGCAAGCTTACAACAGGCTCACAATTGTGGTAGAGATACCGTAAAAGACTTTGTAAATGTGACAATTGTGGTAGAGATACCGTAAAAGACTTTGTAAATGTGACAGTCTTAAGCTTACAGCAATTTATAGCAAGCTTACAACAGGCTCACAATTGTAGTAGGGATACCGTAAAAGACTTTGTAAATGTTACAGTCTCAAGCTTGCAGCAATTTATAGCAAGCTTACAACAGGCTCACAATTGTGGTAGGGATACCGTAAAAGACTTTGTAAATGTTAGTCTCAAGCTTGCAGCAATTTATAGCAAGCTTACAACAGGCTCACAATTGTAGTAGGGATACCGTAAAAGACTTTGTAAATGTTACAGTCTCAAGCTTGCAGCAATTTATAGCAAGCTTACAACAGGCTCACAATTGTAGTAGGGATACCGTAAAAGACTTTGTAAATGTTACAGTCTCAAGCTTGCAGCAATTTATAGCAAGCTTACAACAGGCTCACAATTGTGGTAGGAATACCGTAAAAGACTTTGTAAATGTTAGTCTCAAGCTTGCAGCAATTTATAGCAAGCTTACAACAGGCTCACAATTGTAGTAGGGATACCGTAAAAGACTTTGTAAATGTTACAGTCTCAAGCTTGCAGCAATTTATAGCAAGCTTACAACAGGCTCACAATTGTAGTAGGGATACCGTAAAAGACTTTGTAAATGTTACAGTCTCAAGCTTACAGCAATTTATAGCAAGCTTACAACAGGCTCACAATTGTAGTAGGGATACCGTAAAAGACTTTGTAAATGTTAGTCTCAAGCTTGCAGCAATTTATAGCAAGCTTACAACAGGCTCACTAATTTAGCAGATACCTAGACTTTGTCAATATTCCAGTTTCAAGCTTGCAGCAAATTTATAGTAAGCTTAAAACGGGCTCACAAGTTTAGCAGGGATACTTTTTCCAGTTTCAAGCTTGCAGCAAATTTATAGTAAGCTTAAAACGGGCTGACAAGTTTAGCAGGGATACGTTTTCCAGTTTTCAAGCTTGCAGCAAATTTATAGTAAGCTTAAAATGGGCTGACAAGTTTAGCAGGGATACTTCTCCAGTTTCAAGCTTGCAGCAAATTTATAGTAAGCTTAAAATGGGCTCACAAGTTTAGCAGGGATACTTTTTCCAGTTTCAAGCTTGCAGCAAATTTATAGTAAGCTTAAAACGGGCTCACAAGTTTAGCAGGGATCGTTTCCAGTTTTAAGCTTGCAGCAAATTTATAGTAAGCTTAAAATGGGCTCACAAGTTTAGCAGGGATACTTTTTCCAGTTTCAAGCTTGCAGCAAATTTATAGTAAGCTTAAAATGGGCTCACAAGTTTAGCAGGGATACTTTTTCCAGTTTCAAGCTTGCAGCAAATGTATAGTAAGCTTAAAACGGGCTGACAAGTTTAGCAGGGATACTTTTTCCAGTTTCAAGCTTGCAGCAAATTTATAGTAAGCTTAAAATGGGCTGACAAGTTTAGCAGGGATACTTTTTCCAGTTTCAAGCTTGCAGCAAATTTATAGTAAGCTTAAAATGGGCTGACAAGTTTAGCAGGGATACTTTTTCCAGTTTCAAGCTTGCAGCAAATTTATAGTAAGCTTAAAACGGGCTGACAAGTTTAGCAGGGATACTTTTTCCAGTTTCAAAAGCAAATTTATAGTAAGTTTAAAATGGGCTCACAAGTTTAGCAGGGATACTTTTTCCAGTTTCAAGCTTGCAGCAAATTTATAGTAAGCTTAAAACGGGCTCACAAGTTTAGCAGGGATACGTTTTCCAGTTTTAAGCTTGCAGCAAATTTATAGTAAGCTTAAAACGGGCTGACAAGTTTAGCAGGGATACTTTTTCCAGTTTCAAGCTTGCAGCAAATTTATAGTAAGCTTAAAATGGGCTGACAAGTTTAGCAGGGATACTTTTTCCAGTTTCAAGCTTGCAGCAAATTTATAGTGAGCTTAAAACGGGCTGACAAGTTTAGCAGGGATACCTTTTCCAGTTTCAAGCTCGCAGCAAATTTATAGTAAGCTTAAAAAAGGCTTACAATTTTTAGAAGGGATACTGCACAAGTTGGATGTAAAGCCTTCTGAATTTGCAACAAGTTTAAATGGGATTTTAGGCAGTAGCTCTTAACAAGAAAAAATTAGGAAACATTTGTATCATGAGTCATGTGCATGAAAACTGCACGACATTATCCACATACAATAAAGGAATTAGTACTCCCTTTCACCCCTGTCCTCAAATAGAGATCTATAAGGTAATTGAGTAATTCTGGAGGTTTTTAACACCCACCCCTAGATAACCTTCACTGTTGACTGCTCATTAATCATAACCTCATTTAACCGCTAAAACTTTTTGTTTTGTGTTTGTCTTTTTACGGAAAATGAATCATGACTTACCCTTCAAGCATTTAATTGTTATTATCTATTTAATCCTTTATCCACGGGTAAGTCATACAGAGGATATATGCATGCCAACCAAATGTCAAAATAGCGCAGTCTGGTGTCTTTTTCCTGTTTTACCGATTAATTATGCAGGATCTTTGTCGTAACTGACTTCTGAAAACCACAAGTTTGTCCCAATCTTCCTGCCCTCTGTTCTTGTATTTTTTCGCACTGTCATAATAAGGTCACTGTCGCGACAATGGCAAGTTTGATTTGTAACCCTGTTTTTTATCAGAAGTTAGTTCTAATTACTCTTCTGCACTTTCACTGTCTATTAAATTGCACAGTTTAAACACAATCAATAGCAACAATTTCTTAACAAAAGAATGCCTTCATGATATTGAAATTAATTACACAGACAAAGTCATGATAGTTAAAATTATTACCAAACAATGTCAGGATTATTACTTAGTAAATGCAGAATATGAAATACTATTTAGTTGGTAGTGATTGTTATAAAGTAATATTTCTTTTTTTATTAACGAATGAAAATTATATCAGGAGAATCGGACTGAAATTGTCATAGCACATGTGGGCAGTGATTATAATGGTGATCATAAAGAAAATTATGATTATGATAATTATGATAACTGTAACTAGACACCAGAAGGAAGTGTTCTCTGTAATATATTAGTTGCATTGGCAACCATCAAATATGAAAATAATCCCTGGTTAGATGAGGTCAAATATTATTCCACCTGCATCTTTTTTTTTTTTTCATTTTGAAACATGTGGAGGTTAATTGTATGGTGATGAAAATTATGAACGAAGTACAAAATGATTTTGAACTGTTGCACTATAAGTTTACCAAATTACAAAATTTAAGAATTAGTTCAGTGGTCAAGCATGTTCATCTTATATGAAAAAGGACTTCAAAAGAAACAAAATGGTGAAGAAAGCGTTTAAAAATCTTACGCCGTTAAGGAGATATTCAAGTTTAAAGTTTGGTATCATTTCTGTAGAAACGACTGAAATCAGACTAGTTGTGATGTCACAGCCTCAGATTTCTTAAAGTATTTATGTATTTTAAAGAAAGTTTATTTAATTCTTTCACTATTTAAAATATTTTCCCTCAAACTTTTTTCAGGTGGTATATTATAAATACCCATCCTAAATTCAGTTTTACTCATTTTTTTGACATATCCAAAGGTTTTTAAGCCACAAAATCACAGGACAAAATATGATAGAATACATAAAGACTGAGGAATCTGAGGCTATGACATCAGAACTAGTCTGATTTTAGTCGTTTCTACACAAATGATACCAAAGTTTAAACTTAAATATCTTCTTAACTAAATAAGAGTTTTGAATGCTTTCTTCACCATTTTGTTTCTTTTGAAGTCCTCTTTCATATAAGATGGACAAGTTTGACCACTAAACTAATCCTTTAAAGAGTTGCAAAATGTTTTCTCGCTGGTGGTGCATGTTGATCGCTAAATACGAGATTATTTTTTTTTGCTTTATTCACAATCAACAGTAGTCGATGTTCAGAGACAAAGTCCAGCTTACTGTAAGTTGCCTTGAGTTAACATAAGTCAGTAATGTATCTTGAGAGGTACTTGTCTTGTTCCAACGATTATTTGACAGACTTACAGGGTTTGTCCCCCTTAAACTGCATGAATGTTTCTGCTCCTTGCATCACCTCCCCCACCCCCAGAAAATAATAATAATATTACAACAATAATAATAATAATAATAAGATTGTGGTATTCATGCCCAACATAAAAATAAAATATAATGTTTTACTCTGGCTAAATTTCAAATGAATTTCATTCAATTTTTGGCAGGAAAATTGACATCTTACCAGCAAATTAATCTTTTTTCCTCTTTCACCCTCTTTAGGCCTTTTTGATTGTTCTTATTGCCTGCATTTCACAGGTTTTGTTAGAATTACTATAATTGTTCAATAATTTACCATTTCCCCTGTCCATTTTCTCCGCCCCCTTCTCCCCTTCCTCCGCCCCTTTCTCCACCCCTTCTCCTCTTCTGCCCATTCTCCCCTTCCTCCGTCTCTCCTCCCCTTCCCCTTCTCCCCTTCTCCGCCCCCTTCCCTCCTCTGCCCTCCCTCCTCCGCCCCTTCCCCTTCCTCCGCCCCTTCCCCTTCCTCCGCCCCTTCTCCACTTCCTCCTCCCTCCTCTCCTCCCCTTCCTCCGCCCCTTCTCCCCTTCCTCCTCCCATACAGTGTATGCATGTCCTTGTTTTTGTAATATTTATTCAGTGACAAAGAATTTTTGACAAAGAACAAAGAAAGTCACTTTCCATAAAACTTGGTTTTTCTTGATATTTTTATGTTTCTTTATCATTGTTTAAAAGTATTTTAAATATTCCGCAACAGATATAAACCCTCTTTCATTCCTCAAATTTAACCTCTGTATTATCAATATTAGGAAATTTGCTCCATTTTCATAAGACCATTAAGCTATTAACTGTTAGCTCCAGACAATCCACACGTACAGTAATTAAGGAATCACAATCAAAATTATTTTGAAGATAATTTCCAGTCATTCTTAGAATACAGACCTTTTTTTTATCGAATCCTGACACCCATACAGGAAGTGTTTGTGTGACGCGATATGCAGTTGACTTGCTCAGTGAACAGTCAAGGATATCAGTGTGTGATTCATACCCAATAATAGGCACAGTTCAGTTGATAAGCTTCATGCTTGGTGAAAGGAGTGTATATGTGCTCTTGTGTGTTGAATTAGCGTGTTTAAATAGCAGTGTTTTATTAAGAACTTTTATCTTTATATTTATTTGGTTCTATTGTTTAAGGTGTGGATTTTGGCAGCTTGTAAATTGCAGGTATTTAGAGTGTCTCAGTCCATCAGGTGTATATGGAAACTTTAAATTATTTCTGTGAGATTTTGTCAGAGACACTTTATTGGTTCCATTATTTCTCTTCGATCAATGTGGGGAGAAGTGTTAACTGCGACATTATCTCATCTGAAAACTTGTCACTTGTGCAGTTTTAAAAAAAGGATTATATTCACTTTGCTTTTGTGTTCGTTTATATTTATAGTCAGTGCATCTACATTAGGAGAAAAAATTCTTTGACACCAGCACTGTACTTGGTTGGCTCATGTGCTTTTGCAATACAGTACATGCTTATCACAGTGGGGTGGCATTTGTCAGCAGTAACTACTTTATTTAATATGGAAGAGTTGTTTAATTTATTCAGCTCTTGCTAATGATCAACTCAAATTTCATTTGGACCCTGAATTGGGAGTCGGCCATTTTTTGGCGTTGGTATAAATAAACTTGATCAAAACTTGTGGGGGCTCGATTGGAAACGTGAATCTTGGAGTAATTTGGTGTCCCTTTGAAATATTTCCCAGCATGAGATTCCTACATTCTGGTAAGTGTATACAAAGTTAGATCACAATTATGAAATTGTCTTTCAGTTGTTACAAGTACAGGTGATAACAATTGTGATTTCCTTTATACATGTATCACGATAATATTCTCCTTTAATGATGCTGATTTTTTTTTTCTGGTGGTATAAGGATGGAGATGATTAAATTTGTATTAATTTAGTAAGATTTCAATAAAAGTACAAGATGATTGTTTTGTGTTAATATTAATGATTTGACCTTATTAGTGGCTACCTTTATTATTTTATTTTGTTTTTTGTAGTGTTTCATCTCCATCTCTGTCGTCATTCATTTCAACTTCAATTTGATACACGATGTACCAGAGCTTGGTTCTGGCTGGAACTTCTGATTTTCCTAACTTCCCGTTCTGGCCAGAACTCAATGTAAATGTTGCACCAGAACCGAAACTTTATAACAAATTTTGTTATGATATATTCTCCACAACAGTACATATTTAATGGTCAAAATTTTGTAATGCCAAAACTGCAGTGCATCAGCTATAGAAAAGACCAAAACAATAACCCAAACTAAAAAACTTTTTTGAAATTGGAATTTGGAATTTTGACAAAAGCATGTACAGTTTTTAAGTTATGACTGGTCAATGTTAGATTAGTTTTTAGTTTTATGCAAAATTTGTGATATATGACAAGCAGATCAAAATTGATGTAAATCTTTCAATTTCTTTCCTAAATCTCAGTCACTGAAAATGATGGGAATGTGACTATTCCTGCTAGAATTTGATTATGACACGGGCTCAAAAACATTTGGTCAGAATTTGCTGCACCACTTCATAGAATGATGAATGGACATTTACAAATAAAAGGAATTACAAAAGAAATATGAAGGTTGCCCTGTAATACCTCACAAAATTTGCATAAAATATGCAAATTGAGATTTAAAACTGTTATAAAATGGTTAATGTTTTACTGATTGTAATTCATTTTTTGCATACTTTAATGTTTTTTTTAATAGATTTTAAAACAATTTAGCTAATGTTTTATCTACTGTACATGTCTATGTACCTTTGAAGCTGAAACTATTTGTTTCCAAACATATACATGTATATATATATATATATATATATACATATATATATATATATATATATATATATATATATATATATATATATATATATATATATATATATATATATATATATATATATATATATATATATATATATATATATATATATATATATATATATATATATATATATATATATATATATATATATATATATATATATATATATATATATATATATATATATATATATATATATATATATATATATATATATATATATATATATATATATATATATATATATATATATATATATATATATATATATATATATATATATATATATATATATATATATATATATATATATATATATATATATATATATATATATATATATATATATATATTTATATTTATATATATATATATATATATATATATATATATATATATATATATATATATATATATATATATATATATATACATATACATATACATATATATATATATATATTTATATTTATATTTATATTTATATTTATATTTATATTTATTTTGTTTTTATGGATGGAAATGCTGGGTGGAAAGTCCCGGTTCCAGCCGGAACATCCGACCAGAACTTGGAATGCTTGTTACATTATAAATTTACTCAATTTCATGGTGAATGTCTTCAGCTATGGATTTGTAATACTGCGCAAAAATACTGCATAAAACAAAAGAATTGTCTTTTCATGGAACCAAGAATCAATCCATGAAGCAGCAACTCCTTGGTTTATATTTGTTCTCATCAAGTAATAAAGAGATTCACTCTAATAAAAAAGCACCCGTCAACATATAGTTGCCTAATGGGCGTAGTGCAGTCTGGGAGCCCTATTTACTTATTAACCTCCGAAAGCTTAGGGGTATTACCCATTTAAAAGGGAGATATCATTAGATAAAACTATTTCATTCAAGTGACATAAGTAGATAAAGATGTGACTCATATTTTCTGTGGCTGATGTTTTTGAAGTTTGAGTAAACAGATCAATAAGATGTTGGTCATCCTTTCATTGTTCACTTCCTTGGCATAACAATAGGCTGCACATGGCTGAATCTGCTGACCCATTGTGTTATCTTTTGTTATGTCATTTGCTACTGTGGGAGGTCTAATTAGACTTAACCCTCAAGGCCCAAACAAGTTCCATTGGACTTAGTTTTCCCCAAAATAGTTTTGGGACATATCAAAATCTCATAGGGATTATTTAAGGATTATTCGAAAGAGCTTGCTTTGCTCTCTCCAAACATGACATTTTTAGTAGGTCTATTTTAGAACTGTTTTGTTAATTTTGTTTAAACATGGAGGAATTTTCCAAAATTTCAAAAATGTGCAAAATTTGAAGAAAGAAAAAATGAAAATAATTAAAAGATACTTAAAAATTACCTACAGTCAACTTCAAAATTGTTTTAAAGAATTTGAGAAAGATCAATTTTTCAAATCTGATAGATATTAGGTAAACCCAAAATTTTTAAAATTATCTTCAAAACATGCAAATTTTTGACATATTTTACCCATTTTTAAACCTTTTTCCCTTCAAAAATTATAATTTTTTGTCAGAATGTGGAAGTTATCCGCGATGAACAAAAATGACAAAAATTTATTAAAAAATAATTTTTAGTTTCAAAAGTCATGTTTGGTATTATTTGAAAGCTTACTTGATAAGAAATCCAAAATGCCTTCACAAATAAGTTTTTTAGGCCTATAACAAAGCAACAGGAGTGTTAAGTCTGTTTTTGTAATAGCAGCATGCTAGTCACCTAACTTCATTTGCATAAATTTGCATACAATATGCAAAAATTTTTTACATGAATGAAAAGATTAAAAGTCTTAGCTTTCAAACAATCTATGATTGTAATAGTAACATTTCAAGAGAAATATTATGTTTAAAAAGCCCTTAGAAATAAAAAAATATCCCCCAAAAAAAAAAAAAAAAAAAAAACTTGCAAAATATGCAATCTTCCAACATCGAGCTGGGTTAAAACCTTGAAAGTGGTTTCTCCATGTGGTTGATGTGTCAGTAGGACTAACAAAATATTCTTAAGACAAATCCTTAAAGGATATTTTGGATCTGTTTAAGATAATAAGCAGTATTAGAAAATGACCTTGAGTGATATCTTTCTCTTCTAAGCACATGAATGCACCTGCTTAAAGGAAGGAAACCCTCACAGGAAACCAACAATGTTAGGAGGTTGGGCGTAGGGCTTAGCACGTACCCCATAAAAGATCCAAATTACGGAGACCTTAGCACGGAATCTATATACTTTTAACCGGAATTAGTTAACTATGAAACCTGTGTGATACCGGAAGACCCTTTCCTGCATTGGGTACCGGAAGAGTGCTGTATGATGGATCATGGTGAAAGCTGTTAGAAGCCATCACCTTAATACAAGGCAGAAGTGGCAGCTCAAAGCTAAGAAGAAAGAGAAAAGAAGTCATTGAATGGTAGAGAAGGAGAGAGAGATCCTGGGATGGGGAGCTGGAACCAAGTTGGTGAAGTGGCACAAGACAAGGAGAGATGGATCTCTGTGCTGAAGACTTCAATCTCCACCTGAGGAGAAGGGAGCAGTGAGTGAGTGAGTGAGTGAGTGATAGCTTTATGAGGGTTTTGAGTAAGCAAGATAAAATGTTAGAAATTACACTTTACCCCAGCCAAAGAGAACATTTCTTGTAATACTGTATACATGTACATCTGGAAGTTGTTGCAATGATAACCCGAGTATCCATAAGGGTTGCTCTGGTTCTTTGTTCTCTGGTCATCTATCTCTGTTGCCCTGAATTTTTCCAAATCATATATGGTGATTCTAGGGCAAAGGAGATGTCCCCCTAATTGTATTTTAGCTCTATCTCTTTTAAAGGAATATTCCCGTGAATTTTCATCTTAATTTATATGGTAGAGGAGTATTAAAGAATCATTTGTGTAAAAACATGGCGCCCCAATGATTTTCAAAACAAGAAGTTTCAAATATAGGTTTTTATCCCTTCGACCAGTCGTCACTTGCTAACAATGATCCTCTCCCCCCACCCTACCCTCTCCCTCCCCTCCCCTCCCCTCTCTCTCTCCTCCCCTCTCCCTCCCCTCCCCTCTCCCTCCCCTCCCCTCTCTCCTCCCCTCTCCTCCCCCCTTCCCTCCCTCCCCTCCCTTTCTCCTTCCCTCTCCCTCCCCTCTCTCCCCTCCCCTTTCTCCTTCCCTCTCCCTCCCTCTCCCTCCCCTCTCCTTCCCTCTCCTTTCTCATCCCCTCTCCCTCCCCCATCCCCTCTCCCTCCCCCCCTCCTCTCCTCCCCCTTCCATCATCTATCAAAGGGATAGTAAATGAAACCAAATAATAAAGAAATGTATTCAAAAGAATCAATACCATAAAGGGGATGTTTTCAAGTTCACAGTTCTATCAGTGTTGTGTAAGATGACTGAAATCATGTGTAAAAGTGACACCTCAGCTGAATATTCTTCAAAACTCGGTTGTTTTTCATACAAAAAATTGAGATTTTGTGACTTACAGCCATTGGATAACCAAGGAGTACTAAAAGTGTATAGTTAAGTAACTAAAATTTTCAAAATTGTTTCCAATTATTACAATCTTGTAACTTTTGATTAAAATTCCTTTACTTCTTGAACATAAATTTATTCTATTTTTGATTCAATATACAGTGTTTTAGAACATTTTTGAACATGGATTGGATGCTTTATGCACTTGTCAATTGTGTGACTCACCCCTACACCCCCGGACAAGGTGAGTCATTGCACCAAAGTGGGTAATCAATACATGTACATTGACGCACCCCTCAGTCACTTTGGTGACTGACATTTCTTGTGCAAATGACTTACCTTAAGTCACTAACCTATGTACAAAGTCAATGGGTCTGAAGTAGATTGATTCACCCTTGAGTCACTCTGGTGACTGACAATTTGGTACAATGACGCACATGTGAGTCACTTTTTCATATGTCAATGACTCACCTTCAGCTGACATTGCCGGGGGTAGTAGGGTGAGTCATACAACTGACAAGTGCATTATAAATAAAACATACATGTCTCTTATCTTTCTAGAATGCAACATCACCATGTCATTTTCATGCAACTTAGTTGTCAATTTGTCACATCTAAGATTTATGATACAAAGGAAGTTTTAAGGAAGGAGATGTACGTAGTTTCTTTAAGAGTTCTTTTGTCTTTATCCGCTATACAAAATTGACATACATGAACACTGAACTACTCTTCTAACCTTTGCATCTTGTGTGTTGGTATAAAGCTTCTGTTCAAATACATTCTAAGCTTGAAGTGACATTAGGCATGGTGATTATTTAATTAAGCATGTTAACTAACCCCTAAGTATGTTTTGCCTAGTCTTGTTACAAAATGAATTCTTAGGATAGCCTGTGTTTTAGCCATTGCATGTGCACAACCTCTTCAGTGAGTTATGTTGTACAATGTTATTAGTCACTTTCTGTTACTCACTCATGTTGTAATCTTTGTCTGCAGAGGACTAAGCACAGCTCTTATTATTTGTTTATTTTGTGGTTCAGAGATTACAGAGGAGCGGTCAGGGGGTCATCAACTAAATGCCCTAATCATGATGTCTTGATGCAGTCATGATTTGTTTGGGTTTTGAGGGGACATATTTATTTTCTGATAAGCTGATTGATTCATCACTTCAATTCAATCTTTAGTGATGTTGTAGCTGTGTGTACTGCACTTTTCATGTATGAGTAGGATGGATTATTATACATAATGTAGCTAGAGAAAGTAGGAAAGGCTAGCAAACAAAGTTAAAAAAACAAAATTATTTTAAGGTGAGCCTTGGCATTTAAAAAAATAGCAAATCCTAGACATACACAACTGGGTAATCATACAATTTAATGATACTCATTTTTATGCTATCTGTCTAGATCTTCACCTACCCTTCCCATTTTCCTTCCATCTGTGCTCTTTTTACCCACCCTGTCCCACTGTGCCTCACTACCATTATTCTTCCTAACACCTTTTTATCCCTGGTACCACCATACCCATTTCCAATCATTCTGTCCCAACCCATGAAACATTTTTTTTAACAATTGATAGAGGCCACAGTAATTAGAGTACTGTCAAACCTATACAAAATGTTTTGATATTTTGCCTTCTCTTTAATATGGTAAATAACATGTGACATGGTCGATTTTACTTAATGTAACCCCCTCCCCCTCCCTCCATCCCCCACTTGCCCATTTTATTATCAAGCTAGTGTACAGTAGGCTTACAACATAAAAGCAGTGTGTTTGATTGGGAGAACCACATAATTCAGAGATTCACATAAGTCTTGAAATCAACACATTTGACATTTGAAAATACAGCACTGCAATTAGGAAACCCTATTTGATATTTCGGTTGTCATGGAAACAGCTTAATGTTTGTATACACCATGAGTCAGCCAAGATGTTGGTCAAAACTAATTTAACCAAAGTATCTTGTTATTTGAGTGTGGTCAAGATTCCAAGAATATTTTTTTAATTGAAGATTTGAATCTATTTCCTTCCTGTTGAACTCAAATTAAA
Source organism: Chiridota heheva (assembly GCA_020152595.1). Taxonomy (NCBI): domain Eukaryota; kingdom Metazoa; phylum Echinodermata; class Holothuroidea; order Apodida; family Chiridotidae; genus Chiridota; species Chiridota heheva. Next base: position 113,436 of record JAIGNY010001375.1, read on the forward strand.
AAAAAAAATCTTGCAGAGAAATACTTGACAGAAGGGAATGTGGAAAAGGTCTCGGGCGTACAGCAGTTCATGCATTATTTGTACACTGCATATTCAGTGAGACAAGACTTACCATACGTGTATTGTGTGTTTAATTGCCAGTTAAAGGAACATTCCCACAGTTTTTTGTAAAATTTCATTTGACATAGCCCACTTTTAGAACCAATTTGGTACAAAAATCAGGTTGATATCATATTCTGCTCAGAAGGTGTAGATTTTTGACGATTTTCCAATTTTCCATTTTAAAGTTTTTGTACAGTATGATGAATTCGTGTTTGCAAATGTTTATGTATTTCTTTGAATGTAGATTTGTTGTTTCTGTATGATTAGAAACAATCTTCCTAAAGTTATTCAAGTAGGGTATATTTGGCATATAAATAACCAACTTTCATTAATTTATTTTTCTAGCAGGTTTTACTAATAAAAAAGGATGATAGATTTGAGTGAAATACATTAACTTTGTGGAAGAATGTGTTGCTGTGATGTCATACTGAGCCTTTTCCTATTCGTATTTTGGCATTTTTTGTGAACCTTCAAATTTGAATATCTCTGGGTAGGAATAATATATCAACATGATTTTTGTACTAAATTGTATCTAAACGAATTCTCTTTCTTATGGAAGGTTTCTTTAGAAACACAATATTCCTTTAAAAACATGGGAATATTCTTTTAAAAACATGGAAATATTCCTTTTAAAACATGGGAATATTCCTAAAAAACATGGGAATATTCCTTTAAAAACAGATATTCCTTTAAAAACATGGGAATATTCTAAAAAACATGGGAATAAAAAACATGGGAATATTCCTTTAAAAACATGGGAACATACCGTTAAAGGTTAATTTTAGTGAACACTCATTGTCATATCTACAGTACACGTATGAAAGAATACAGAAGGAAATAGGATATGGGTTTACATTTTACAGTTTGAAAGTAAAACTTTCATGCAGTCAAACCTGCATGTTATTATATTTAAGCAAATGTCTTCTGTTTAAAAGCAAAAATGTTTAAAATTTGCAATTAATCAAATAATTTTAGATTAATTATTGAGATATACTAATGACTTGTCAGCAGTTTTTACACTTAAGGTTCATTTCTTTTCTCTTTTTTTTTTCAAATAACATATGAAGGATTACAAAAAAAAAGGTAGGTTGTTTGGAAAGAATTTAAAAATACTGGAAAATGACCAAATTTGGCTGAAAAAACACCAATTTTGGCATTTTCCAGGCAATTTTGAAGTGCCCATATTACATCACTTCTGAGTAAGTAGACTTCCTTTACTAGTCATTTTAGAGGAAGCTTTCAACAAGTTATAACTTTTATTTTCTTCTGAACAGAGCAAGCTTTTTGTGAAAGCCAAGACTTTTTTAACCTGTAAGGAATTTTGATTAGAATTTTCTTAACCGGTTCTTTTTTTCCTCTTTCAGAAATGACGACAGCAGAGGAGGTGTATGTCGTGGCCAAGTGGGATTATGATGGCAAACATGACGAGGAACTGACCATCAAGAAAAATGAGAGGCTCATCCTGACGGACGATTCCCGTTCGTGGTGGAAAGTAAGGAAGACCAGTGGTGAAAGCGGTTATGTACCATCCAATTATGTGAAGCGGGAAAAGCTAGGTTTAGTGGACAAATTATTACGTGGAAAGAAAAGCTCAAAAACAAGCCAGGGTCGACCTGTGTCACCCGCCTTGGACAGTTTTCCAAACCAAAGAAGAACCTCGTCGGAAGAAAATATATCTCCAAGAATTGCCACTGCCAAATTCAGATACGATGCAGCTCAACCTGATGAACTCTCGTTGAAAAAGGGGGACAAAGTGAACGTTATTGAGAAATCTAAGGACGGATGGTGGCGGGGGGAGATAAACGGGCTCGCAGGGTGGTTCCCTTCAAATTATGTAAATGAGGACGCCGATCGTTCGAGCACAAGCTCCAAAGGAGAGGAGAATGCATCGTCTGTTTCCTCAGGTGAAGACTTTTTGCATGGAGTTATTACGTTATACCCGTTTCAAGGGAGGAACAGTGAGGAATTGAATTTTGATCAGGGAGAACGGTTAGATATTATTGAAACACCGGACAATGACCCTGAGTGGTGGAGGGCGAGGAATAAAAATGGGCAGGTCGGACTTGTGCCAAGGAATTATGTTCAGGTAATTACAGATGCTGCTCCTGTATATTCAAGGTTACAGTTTAACAATGGGGTAGATAACAATCTCGAGGACTCTGACAGTGTTCTACTTAGTCGTGAATGGTTTCACGGGAGACTATCTCGGGCCCAATCAGAAGCTGCCTTGGACTTGTCTGATGATGGTACCTTCCTCGTCCGAGAGAGCGAAGCTTACGTAAGTTTTTTTTAAATTAATGTAGTCAAGCGTTGCTTTTGCATATATTCTTGGTAGTGTGCTGCAGAGAGTTAGGCATAATAGCATTTCTAAGTGTTAAAAGTTCACCCTGACTTTGACAATATGTCATTAAAACTTGGACAGAGAATTTTCAACAATACTATCAGCAAGAAATACAGTAAGATCAAAGTTGCTTTGTACAATGTTAGGACACCATTGTAAAGTCAGGAACCCTCTGTAGAGAGATCACATGGGAGCAATTTTCCTGGACAACGTGTGGTGGGAGTTTGCCAATAGGCATCTATGATAGTCAAAGCCCCGCAGCTTGTTTTACCTTTATGCCACAACGGTTCTCAGTCAGTTATATCTTTCTAGACTATCTTCAAGTGACTCGATGACACAACTCTATCAGGATATCTCACCAAGAATCGAACATTAGTGCTTGCTTGCATCATTCCAATGAATGTTGAGCAGACATTAATGCGTAAAATGTCATTAATCTTTCACCGAGGGCATCAACAGTAGGCTGGGAAGGATAATGAGCGCCCATGCTCTTATAAGCACCCACCCAACATTGTTTTGACTGATAACATATCCAAACATCAACAAATGATCAATGCATGCACTAATGATATGTCTTCAATATCTTACTTGTCTTTCTGGGGTTTTTTTTGTTGGTATGCCAGTAGTCCAGGCTCCAGACTTCAAAGAGTGCTTTTAAAATGACGTGATGGTTTTATGGTGGTTTTGTAGGGCTAGAACCAACTCCCACATATGTGCAATGCTAGTGCAACGAAATTCGAACAGTACTGTACACGAATCCCGAGCATGGGCAATTATAAGGCAGTAAAAAGTGGCACTATAATTCGTAAGCGCCCCGGGCACTTATTACGTTAAATATGGTATAAAAGTTTTCCCTTAGTACACTTTTTGTTAATCTTAATGCTTTTAAATTGTCTATCCCTTCTACTTAACTCGGAAACAAAATAAACTTTAAGAAAAAAAAATTAAAACTGCTCCACTCAGAATTAATCAATCTTTATAAAAAGTGGCCACTCAAAAAAAGTAGCTCACTTTAAAACTTCAAATGCAAGCAAGAACTTCTTGTAGGTGCACAAAAATCTAACAATGCCAAGGACATCATGAAAGTTATATCCTAAGGGTGACCCATTATTGACTCCTATGTAATAGGATGATAGTTATTTCAAATTTTATTTGTGCTAAAGGTTATATTGTTTGTTTGTTTTAAAGCTGCACTATGATAATGCACTATCTGAGCCAAGCCAAGGTTCAGTGATGTGTGTGAGAGTTGAAAGCACTGGGATTTCCCCTTCCGTCCCCATGTGGTGTTATTATATCCTGCATTTTCTGTTTGTTTGGTAAATTGCAACATGTTTGTACCATTACAAATTCTTATTAATAGTTCAGTGATCAAGCATGTCCATCTTATATGAAAGAGGACTTCATAAGAAACAAAATGGTGAAAAAAAGCGTTGCAAAATCTTATTCCGTTAAGGAGATTAAAGTTTGATATCATTTCTGTAGAAATGACTGAAATCAGACTAGTTGTGATGTCACAGCCTCAGATTCTTCAAAGTCTTTATGAATTTTAAAGAAAGTTTATTTAATGTTTTCACTATTTGAATTATTTTTCCTCAAACTTTCTTCAGGTGGTACATGTACATGTATACTATAATTACCCTTCCTAGATTCAATTGTACTACTTTTTTGACATATCCCATGGTTTATAAGCTGCAAAATCACAGGACAAAATATGATATAATACATAAAGACTGAGGAATCTGAGGCTATGAGATTAAAAGTAGTCTGATTTCAGTCGTTTTTACACAAATGATACCAAACTTTAAACTTAAATATCTCCTTAACTGAATACAAATTTTTGAATGCTTTCTTCACCATTTTGTTTCTTTTAAATTTCTCTCTAATATAAGATGGACATGCTTGACCACTAAACTAATACTGTTAATGGTTTGCAGCAGACTTATTGTCAGAGGCTGACTGGAATCAATCCTGACATTTTATGAAAATTAGGTCCACCAGTAAATGACATGGAATTGTCCTGCTCTTAGTTTTACAGACCGACTTTAGCTTAAACTGCCGCAAAACAAGTACAGTACTATAAAGCCACAGCCTACCTGTGCCAAAAGTCATGTTGGTATACTGCAGACCCCTAGCTTTGCTGTTTTACAAGGGCGGCCCGCCCCATCCCTCCGTGGGCCTGCCCTGCCCCCCCTGGAGGGCCACCCTGCCCCTTGGGGTCCGCCCTACCCCTCATGAGTAATGTGATTTTTTTTTTTTTTTTAAACCTAATAACCTTAACCTCATAAATGAGTACCTTACATGGATATAATGTAGAACACAGAATGATGGCATAGTAAGCAATTGTCCAGTTTGGCTCATGAATGGTCCTTATAAATATCAGGTATGATTATAGCTAAAATCCCAGAGCTTCTTCACCATGGGATTGAGCCTTAAGGGGGCCCCTGGACTCCACGTCGAAAAGACACAGCACTTCGCACGTGCATTAATGTGCCCCTCAACAAGTCTAGCACCCTGCCCATTTTTGAATCAAGCTAGGGGTTTAACTTAATACTCTTAACCTCATAAATGAATACCTTACATGGATATACTATAGAACACAGAATGATGGCATAGTAAGCAATTGTCCAGTTTGGCTCATGAATGGTCCTTACAATATCAAGTATGATTATAGCTAAAATCCCAGAGCTTCTTCACCATGGGATTGAGCCTTAAGGGGGCCCCTGGACTCCACGCCGAAAAGACACAGCCTTTCGCACGTGCATTAATGAGCCCCTCAACAAGTCTAGCACCCTGCCCATTTTTGAATCAAGCTAGGGGTCTGTTAATACCTTACCTCCTGTATTTATAAGAAGAAGAAAAAAAGATAAACTGGATTACTCCTCAATATTTGTGGAGAGTGTAGAGCTCAGGTCTACCAAGTTGCCCCTATTAATAGTGGCATAACAAGCCCTAATGTAACACAAGAAGGAAGAAAATAGTACCACAAGGATTACCCCCTTCCTCATGTAGAGTGATTATTTCTTGCACCCAGTGACAATCTTTTATTTGTTTGTTTTGGGGAAAGTGCAGTTGTAATAGTAATCATGTCTTTCCAACAAATAAGACATGGTTTGCTGTCAACCTATCGTTTGATGGATCAAAAGATTTAAAATTCGGCCCTAGCACTTATGAAATTCTGTAGCTTAGTAAGTAAGTAATGAGGTGTAGTTTTCAGGCTTCCACTGTAGTTTTTATGCAAAACTTTACAAAGTTCCCAAACCTGGATCAGGGGAAACTTATAATATTTTAGAGGAAAATGCTAACATTTATGATTTTGGAGGACTATTAAAAATTGATCACAAATTTCCTTTTCCAGCAAACCACAAATTTTCTGGGAACTTAAAAATGTAATTACACCCCTTTCTTTTCACTCAACTTTTTCTCCCACATTCAGCTTTTCCCCTTCATCTCCCTTACAAACCTTCCATCTCCTCACTATCCTTACTCTTACACCATTATTTATTAACACCCTCCTGGCACATTTGACTCTGACTGTCGTGGTGCCGTTAAACATCAAAAAAACCAAACCATATCAAATTGTAAACTTGTCTTTCCTTACCAGAGAGAGGCTTTTTCTAGTGGCAAGGCTTACAAAGGCTTCAAGGCTTACAAACAGCAAAGTAAAAGAAACTACTAAATCTTTTAGGCATGTGGAAAAAACTGCAAGATTTTTCAACCATCCCGCTTCACCCCAAATGTAAATTTTCCATGTGGTATTTGTCCATAGATATATAGAGGTTGATGAACAGCTACACAAATTACCTGATTCTGATAATTTTTATTTTCAAATCCTTCTAAACACAAAATTTTAAGTAGAACAAGGAATCTGTTATTTTTAAATAACAAATTCCTGGTGGTTAGTAGTATTTTGAATTACAAAAATATCACGTTTGTACAGTAGTTGTTGAGTTTAATGAACATCTGTGAAGGAAAAAAAAAATTGGCCCTTATTAAAAGCTGACCATTTTTGAGTGTGTCTATAAATTGTTAGTCCCCTGAGACACCTGTTTAATAATTTTTCAGGAAGTCATGGTATAAGAGCATGCTTGTTGCCAAGGAAGTCATGGCATAAGAGCATGCTTGTTGCTAAGAAAGTCATGGCATAAGAGCATGCTTGTTGCTAAGGAAGTCATGGCATAAGAGCATGCTTGTTGCTAAGGAAGTCATGGCATAAGAGCATGCTTGTTGCTAAGAAAGTCATGGCATAAGAGCATGCTTGTTGCTAAGGAAGTCATGGCATAAGAGCATGCTTGTTGCTAAGGAAGTCATGGCATAAGAGCATGCTTGTTGCTAAGGAAGTCATGGCATAAGAGCATGCTTGTTGCTAAGGAAGTCATGGCATAAGAGCATGCTTGTTGCTAAGAAAGTCATGGCATAAGAGCATGCTTGTTGCTAAGGAAGTCATGGCATAAGAGCATGCTTGTTGCTAAGGAAGTCATGGCATAAGAGCATGCTTGTTGCTAAGGAAGTCATGGCATAAGAGCATGCTTGTTGCTAATGCCATAGTGCCTTTAAAGGTCGAGTATCGTCTGAGATTCATTCAGAAGTGAACGCCGTTGTGCCGGTAATGTCACTTCTGGCTTTAAATTTCCCATATTGATCGTGAGAAATCTTCAGTGTTGTTGATCAGATATCCAAAGGACCAAACATAAGGGCCTACTGTACATTTATAATCGATAACATCACAGATTTCTCACAATCATTAAGAAAAATTGTAAAACGGAAGTGACGTTAGTATCACGGCAGTGTTCACTTCCAAGTATTTTTATGAGACACGATACCTTTCCTTTAAAAAGGCACTGGGACACTTTCGGTGTTATAATAATTTTTACATTACACGTGTACAGTAATTTGAACACTTGTGAGAGACTCTAGTGGCTCGATTCAGAATTAGCTCATGAATGTTGTATTTAATAGAACGATAAAAAAGGTTACTGATGTAGATGGAAAAGACATGTAAGAGATATCATTGACTGAATAATTTAATTTGACGAATGTTATTTGAATAATTATGGCAAGGTTTTTTGTCTGGTATTTGTCTAGTGTTTTTTTTTTATATCACATAATAAGTTTTTTAAAGGATTAGTTCAATGGTCAAGCATGTTTATCTTATATGAAAGAAGACTTCAAAGGAAATAAAATGTTGAAGAAAGCATTCAAAAATCTTATTCCGTTAAGGAGATATTTAAGTTTAAAGTTTGGTATCATATCGTTTGTGTAGAAACAACTGAAATCAGGCTAGTTGTGATGTCATAGCCTCAAATTCCTCAAAGTCTTTATGTATTATATTATATTTTGTCATGCTATTTTGTGGCTTAAAAACCATCGGATATGTCTAAAAACGTAGTAAAACTGAATCTATGAAGGGTATTTATAATGTACCACTTGAAAAAAGGTTGAGGAAAAATAATCTAAATTGTGAAAACATGAAATAACCTTTCTATAAAATACATAAAGACTGAGGAATCTGAGGCTGTGACATCACAACTAGTCTGATTTCAGTCGTTTTTACAGAAATGGTACCAAACTTTAAACTTGAATATCTCCTTAACGGAATATCTTAAATATCTCTTTAATCCCAACCCTCTCATTCTACAAATTCTCAACAAACTCCACACTATTTCTTCCCTAGGAAAAAAAAAAATGAGCCGTCATCAAAGCTCTGTCAAATAACATCTCTCCTTTTCCTATTCCACACTCAGACCTCCGTCTTTCCATCTCCAACTACATCAACAAGACCTGGCAAAACTCTTGGAATCACGAAACCAGTAATAAACTTCACACCATCAAACCCAAAGTTGGGACCAAGACCCCTCTGCATAGTTGCAACAGCAGTGAAGACATTGTTGTCACCCGCATTCGCCTCGGCCAATTCTCTCTTACTCGCTCCCATCTCTTATCCGGCTTCCCTGCCCCTCTCTGCCCCACTTGCAACATCGATCTCTCCATCAAGCATATTTATTTTCTTAACCTGTCCCTTATACCAGAACTCCAGATCTCTTCTCTTCTCTCCTCAATCTCAGACCTATTCGAAAACAATCCTTCCTCAAACATCATCAACTTCCTCTGCAACAACAACCTCATTCACCACATAATCTCCTCCCCTCCTCCCTTTCTACACCTAACCTTACATACCCCTTTCTTTTCACCTACATTTTTCTCCCACATTCAACGTTTCCCCTTTATCTCCCTTACAAACCTTCCATCTCCTCACTATTTTAAGTCTTACACCATAATGTTTTAATACCCTCTTGGCACATTTGACTCTAACTGTCGCTGTGCGTTAAACATCAACAAACCAAACCAAACCTTAACGGAATAAGATTTTTCAACCCCTTCTTCACCATTTTGTTTCTTTTGAAGTACTCTTTTATATAAGATGAACATGCTTGACCACTGAACTAATCCTTGAGGTTTTCCACACAATAAACATTTTAAAGTCGTAACACAAATTTCAAGAAATGATTCAATAAACATCTCATTCATTCTACCTGAATTTAATGTGTTACTTCTCCTTTGCATATACATGGCTGTGCTCCCATGGGTACTTAATTTCCAAGAAACTAAGGAAATATTAGTTTCCAGTCAAACAAAATATGGAAATGGCCTTGAAGAGTATTTAAGATAGTCAAAGAGATTTGTTGCAGTAGCTAGATTTTTAAAGTCCTATTGTTTTTATCCCATCCCATGACAGGGCTGATACAGACGCTAGGCTTGCGCCCAACCTCCCCCTACCCTTTTCCCCCAAACCCTTTCTGACATCAAACCGCTTATCGCTTCCCTTGTTCGTGACTGCTGGTAAACCCCATGGGACTCCTAAATTGATAACAAACTCCATGTCATCCAACCCACCATTCCGATCAAACCCACCATCCACAACCTCCCTTGTGTCGCCAACGTTCATATTACCTATCTTAGAATAGGTCACACCCACCTCACTCACTCCCACCTGACTCACTCCCACCTGACTCACTCCCACCTGACTCACTCCCACCTCACTCACTTCCACCTCACTCACTTCCACCTCACTCACTTCCACCTCACTCACTCCCACCTCACTTACTTCCAACTCACTCACTCCCACCTCACTCACCCCACCTCACTCACTCCCAACTCACTCACTCCCACCTCCTTATTGGCTCCCCAAACCCCTCTACAACAATCTCATCTCCTTATTGGCTCCCCAAACCCCTCTACAACAATCCCACCTCCTTATTGGCTCCTTCAACCCCTCTACAACAATTGCCATTGCACCGCTCACAGTCCATCATGTTCTCCTTGCTTGCCCCCTGGACAACCTTCCCAGAGCTTCCCCCGCTACCCACAACTCAATAGCCGAGTTCTTCCAGAAAAACACTCCGGATAAAATGATCTCTTTCCTTCATCATGCTTCCCTCTACAACCATATTTAGTCCTCCGCTCCCACCCCTTCTTTCTACTTTGTTTTTTCACCAATGTACCTTCTCTCTCGATCCCAGCTTTCTGACTTTTAGTTCTCGTGTTTCTCTCAATCTCCCCTTGTTTTCTTTCCTTCCTTCCTCTAGAATGATCTAATCTCTCAGGCACAATTTGACCCTCCTTGTTGTGGTGCTGTTAAGCCCTCATCAAACAAACAAACCATTAAAGGTTAATGTGACAGTTTCTACTGACATAAATACAAAATAATGAAAATATTTATGTGAGGGGTGATGGAATTTGGTAACATTGTCCCAGAATTGAGTCCACTTTGTTCCTTGAAAACTGAAAATATTTTCACGTACTAGCTGTAGCCTGTCAGTGATTGTTCCAACGTATGATGAGGAAAGGAAGATAATTCTTCTTGTTCTACAGTACTTGTTGAATATTTTAGATGAATTTGTGGCAGGGATGGGTGGAAAAAGTGATTTTGGAAATGAGTCTATTTCTTAACTTCAACTCCATTGACAAGTATTATCATATATAGTCTCATAATAATTTTAAGGTTAGGACAGGGAAAATGATACATATTGGTGTACATGTACGTGAAATTAACAACATCCTGTTTGCCTCGGATTGTGCATGAGAAGTTTTTTAAGTTTTCCATGAAAGTGATTCTTTTAAAAGTAGGATACAAGTGTTGTATTTATTTCCTGTAATTGTTTTACAAGAAACGAAACTGATAAGTATTCCAAGACAAAATTATAGCAAATAAAAATGATGAAAGCTTACATGAAAAAAAAAAGTTCGCCCACGGCCTGAAGCTGTTGTGAAATGATGGACCTTTGCAAAATCTAATATAGTACTCTTGCTATACCATGACCATGTATGATAAAGAGCATGATAAACCTCAAATGTAATCGAATAATCTTGGGCTATATGCACTTTTAGTCAATATCGATACATCGCTAGATATCGATATGCAAATTGCAAGATGTCACATTGAAATAATATAACTGTTTTGTACCAGGTGATTCTTGCTCCAGCACAAAAAATGGAAAGTATAAATTTTAGAGTAAATTTACAGAATTGAATGGGAAATATGTACATACTGTATAAAAACCCATTATTCTGAAAGGAATCGTTTTTAACACTGTCTCTTTATTAAAACATTAATCACAGAAACATTGAAATTCCCAAGTTTGAACATATCATTTTTTAATTATTTTCGTGGAACTGGTATATAATAATAAATAATAATAATAAATGTTATTTAAATACGCCATTCACCAAAGTACCATGGCGCTTACAAAGTGAAATAAAAACAAAATGAAAAATTTCAAAATAAGTGGGTCTTTAAGAGTTTTTTGAATACTGTGGTGGATGGAGAAGTTCTCATGTGGGTGGGTAAAGTGTTCCAGGATCTGGATGCAAGTATTTCAAATCTTTTGTCACCTATGGCAGAATTGGATATGGGTATGTAAAGTCGGGTGGAGTCATTACTCGATCTGAGTTCACGTGCGGGTTTTCTTATCTTGATCATATCCTTTAAATACCAAGGCGCCCCACCATTCAGGATTTTGTAGATGAAGAGTAGTGTTTTGCAGGTGACCCGTTTTGATATTGGTAGCCAGTGTAGCTTGCTGATCAATGGACCTGGATCAGTTTGTCTACCAACACCGAATATCAGACGCGCTGCTCTATTCTGGAGACGCTGCAATCTTGTCAAGTCTCTACGAGACATAACAGTAAAGATAGCTTGTTTGTTAATGAAAATGGGCCAACTAATACTTGTTTTAAATTTCCTACTGAAAGGGTGTCATGTTTGCACTCTTTTTTAAAGACCTAGACATTCAGAAGTCAATTGTTGTGTATAGAAAATGTCCTCTGCTACTAAAAATCAAACGAGTGGGCTCAGAAATCTACGAACACTGTTTGTACTTGTGTTTCTCTTAATCTCCCCCTGTTTTCTTTCCTTCCTACCTCTAGAATGATCTAACCTCTCAGGCACAATTTGACCCTCGTTGTCGTGGTGCCGTTAAACCCTCATTAACAAACAAACATTGTTATTTATTTTTACGTTTGATTTTATCAAATTTTTATGCAATGGGGGAACAGACCTTGACAAGGAAGACAAGGCCCTCATGCACGGCGTGCACCATGCTGGGTACAGGCCCTTGACAAGGGAGACAAGGCCCTCATGCACGGCGTGCACCATGCTGGGTACGGGCCCTTGACAAGGAAGACAAGGCCCTCATGCACGGCGTGCACCATGCTGGGTACGGGCCTTTGACAAGGGAAACAAGGCCCTCGTGCACGGCGTGCACCATGCTGGGTACAGGCCTTTCTCAAGGGAGACAAGGCCCTCATGCACGGCGTCCACCATGTTGGGTACGGGCCCTTCTCAAGGCAGACAAGGCCCTCATGCACTGCGTGCACCATGTTGGGTACGGGCCCTTCTCAAGGGAGACAAGGCCTTCATGCACGGCGTGCACCATGTTGGGTACGGGCCCTTTACAAGGGAGACAAGACCCTTTTGCACGGCGTGCACCATGCTGGGTACAGGCCCTTCACAAGGGAGACAAGGCCCTCATGCACGGCGTGCACCATGCTGGGTATGGGCCTAGTGGCGAGTGTAAATGTTGCCATGCAAGCTGTTTTCTACCAGAATTGTTTTCTTTCTCTCCAGAAGTACTGTATATCAACAATACAAAACTTTTGTGGAAAAGGAATAGTATTATTGCATGTAGAAATGTGTATGTTTATGTTGATTATCATTGTCTTTTTTTTTTTTTATCTCCACAGAAAGGGGACTTTTCTATATCAGTGAAGGGCCCAGATCGGGTGAAACACTTCAAAGTTCATGTAGAGGCTGACGACGGCAGGTACGGGATCGGTCAGAAAAAATTTGACAACTTGGACGACATCGTGCGGCATTACAAGGACCATCCAATATTCACTAGTGAAGCTTACAAACTGTACTTGGTGGCACCATTAGCACATTGACAGTGCAATTGCAATTTCAAGCCCAAAAACGTCGGATGTAAACGATTGAAATACAGTAGTCTGTTGAGATTGTGGTTTTATCGTCCATATACGTTGCTTTATATCGAATGTCTTACTGCCTTGGGTTTATCCTTCCTCGTGTGTTTTCCGATGCCGAGAAATTTTTCAAAACTTCTTTGCTAGTCATGCAAAGTTTTTCTCGGCTGACAGCCAGTCATGCAAACTTCTCGACTGAAGGCGAGTCATAAACAGTTTTTCTCAACTGACAGCTGGTCATGCAACGTTTTTCTCAGAAGTATGACTGGAATAATGAAATGATAACCTTGCTATTACACGTAAATGTTCGTCAGTTTGAAAATATAATTAAGTTGATTACAATTAACCTTTCTGGGTTTAATGATTGACAGCTTGTTTTAACCAATCACCGCACGAATTTGCCTAGCAACAAAATCTGCATAACTAAGTGGGGGCAAACATTCTACGTGGTACCGGTACAGCACAGCTAGCTTAACGGCGCGCACTCATGTAGTCAATGCAACTTACTGTACAAAACAAATTTCTGCACACACAAGACTGAGTGACGGCAAAATGGTGAACAAAAATTACGCTTACGGGCTTTGTAAATCTGATTGCTGTTACCCAGAACAGTTAGCAAACTCAATTTTGTTGATCCCTTTTGCTAAAAACTCTAAAGATCCAGAGAAGTGCCATAAATGAATCCAAGCTTGCGGCAGGCCTAACGAACATCTAAATGTCAATGCATTGGTAATGCACGATTGCGGATTTGAGGTTTGTTTGCCCCACATACTGTAGTTACTGTGTTGCAATGGTGGCGTGGCCTATTTGAAAACCTGGAAAGGATAATTGAGTTATTACAAGTCGGGAGAAAGTATATTATAAGGTTTATGATCTTTGTCATTGTAACAGTTTCAGCAATATCTTAATTGACATTTTATTTTATTTTTTGCTTTCATTTTCTACTTTGGTTGATTAAGTTGTCCGATGTCATCCACATGTAAGTGTTTGTTGTCCTACCTTTTCTTTGCTCATATTATGGACAACCATTGATAGTATTATTTCAGTTTATGCAGCTATTTATCAAACCTTTGGGATAAAAGTTTCTGTCTTAAAGTTCAGTGGTCAAACATGATATGAAAGAGGACTTTAAAAGAAACATAATGGTGAAAAAAGCGTTCAAAAATCTTATTCCGTTAAGGAGATATTCAAGTTTAAAGTTTGGTATCATTTGTGTAGAAATGACTGAAATTAGACTAATTGTGATGTCATAGCCTCAGATTCCTCAAAGTCTTTATGTTCTCTATCATATTTTGTCCTGTGATTTTGTGGCTTAAAAACCACGGGATATGTCAAAAAAGTAGTAAAACTGCATCTAGGAATGGTATTTATAAGATACCACCTGAAGAAAGTTTGAGGACAAATAATTTAAATAGTGAAAAAATTAAATAAACTTTCTTTAAAATACATCAAGATTTTGAGGAATCTGAGGCTGTGTGACAGTCTGATTTAAGTCGTTTCTACAGAAAGGACAACAAAATTTAAACTTGAATATCTCCTTAACGGAATAAAATTTTGCAATGCTTTCTTCACCATTTTGTTTCTTTTGAAGTCCTTTTTTATTTTTTTTTATTTATATAAGATGAACATACTTGACCCCTGAACTAACCCTTTAACAAAAGTAAGTTTGGTAAATTCCTTGGGTCCACACTGAAAGCAAGTCAAAGGTGACTTCAGTGTGTGTGCCTTCCCTGGCATATGCCTATAAGTGTAAACTAAACACTTTTTTCCTCTCCAAAATGGGGATAGCCTTGCTGTTATTATAGTGTCAAATTGCACAACTCAGATACGATACGAGTAGAGGATACCTTTAATTCATAAGTCCCATGTTTTTCATCAAAACGTTTTTAAATGTTTATTTTATTTCGGAGGTGGGGATAGACTGGGAGGGTGCGGATAGACTGGGAGGGTGCTGGTGGGAGTAACTGGAGGTGTGGGATGTAACATACCTGTAAAAAGTCATGATATGTTTAGTACAAATATGATTTTTAATGGTAATGAAGGAATCTAAGAAAAATATCTAAAGTAGCTACCGAAGCTCTCCTTATGGTCGAATAGCTCTAACTAAACTGGTTTGTGTTGATTGATAATTACCACACTTGGTGTTACAACGGAAGTTCGCTTCCTGTTGAAGTTGATGCATGTATTAAAACAATCCTGGTTACATCAGCATGTCCTAGTGCAAAAGGAAGTCCTGTGATAGGTTAGTTGTTGAGACGAACTCTTACTCAAGGTACTGGGTTCATGTAATCCTACATAGTGTCCTTTGGCAATGGACCTTTTCAAATCTGAATCGGCAATTTTCGGAAAGCTAATTTAAATAATGCTACATGGCCGAGAATCATCTGTATTAAATAGACCAATGGTATACTGGGGGGAATCTTATGGACCAATCAAGAACTGGGGAAATCTTATTGACCAATCAAGTACTGGGGGAAATCTTATTGACCAATCAAGTACTGGGGGAAATCTTATTGACCAATCAAGCACTGGGGGAAATCTTATTGACCAATCAAGTACTGGGGGATTCTTTACAGTCTGTACAATTCACACATGGTATGAGACCAAGTGTATGAATAAAAATGTTTTTAAGCACACATATCATATGTGCATTATACATGACGGTAACATGTGCGCCTGTTGCTGCTTACAATTATTCCTCAAAACTACACATGATTGGTTGAGATGCAAAAGAAATATTCCCCAGCATTTGATTGGTCGAAGAACTGAAGAAATCATTTCGGTTTGAAAAGTTCTATACTGTTTCAAGCTTTCTCTAATCGGGTCTACCAGAAGTGCATTGCTGAGGAGTTGAAATGGACTGGTGCTCTATGCAGCCACTTACACCATGGCTATTCAGGATTAGTTCCGGCCCTGTATAGACCTTTTTAAATCTGAATCGGCAATTTCCAGATAACTAATTTAGTTAATGTCACATGGCCGACATTCACGTATCCGTAATAGACCAATCGTATACTGGAGGAATCTTATTGGCCAATAAAATACTGGAGGAATCTTAGCCATCTGCACAATTCACGCACGGTATGGGACCAAGCGTATGAAAAAATGTTTTCAATCGCACGTATCATACATGCGTTATACTGAAGGAAATAGGCATGCGTATTGCTGCTTATAATTTTTTCCTCAAACCTGCACCTGATTGGTTGGGAAACAAAGGAAAAGTTCCCCCAGCATTTGATTGGTCGATGAACTGAAGAATTCATGTTTGGCTAAACTCGGTTTGAAAAGGTCTATTGACCTCATAACTTGGAGAAAAGATTTACCTTCATAACTTAATTTTCTATTACATGCACAATATCCTGCAATGTATTGATTAGTAGAATTGCTGCTTGTTGATTGATCGAGTGATCATCCAATGTGTAGTAGTGATATGGAAAGATTGATCAAGTGAGACTTGGAAATAAATTGGTACAGGAAAGATAAATTGGTACATGGAAGATTTTCAAGTTTAGTAGGGTTTTAAGGCGGCACACACTGTAAATTTGAAAACAAAAGAGAAAGCGCTGATCATCATAAAAGGTTGCTCATGAGAAACAATCGTTTCCCGAATGGAACTCATTATTAAGCCTGAGAAAATGTATGTAATAAAACCAATTTACAATAGAAAAAAAATGCATCATTGAAGTCAAGTTTCTTTTCTTTTAGTATGAAACACAGATTTGATCTACATCTAGACAGGAAATCACAGTGCACCCAGTGCATATTTAAAAATCTTATTTGTAGTAGTTTCTGCAGTAATTTCATGGCCAACTAATGTCTTTGGGCATTAACACAGCAACAGGGAAAATACTAGAACATCTGAAAGTGAAATCAATTTGGTTTTGTTTAGTTTTGTAAACTTTTGTTTTGTTTAAGTTTCATAGCTAAAAGTTGTTGAGTAGGAAAATCAAAGTTCCATGCTTCACATGTACTGTAGGACAGTTTGAAGATTTGCGATGGTTTTGATTTTCACTTTTATATATTCAGATATATCAATTATTTGTTAAAAGAAGCTTAGGTGAATGTCTGGTATATAATGACTAGGAGTGCATATGTTGTCACTTGAGTATGAGTCCTTCCTTCATCATGCTTCCCTTTACAACCATTTAATTCTCCTCTTCCACCCCCTCCCTACTTTGTTTTGTTTCACCCATGCACCTCCTCTCTCTATCACAGCTGTCTGACTTTTGTTCTTGAATTTTTCTCATTCTCTCCCTGTTTTCTTTTCTTCCTACTTTTAAAATAATCTGACCTCTGAGGCACAATTTGACCCTCGTTGTTGTGGTGCCGTTAAGACCTCATCAAACAAACAAACAAACAAACGAGGTCCTGATCAGACCCACTGCAAGCGATCAGCAGTGGCAGCACCAGGATTTTGGTCATGGGGGGCAATTTTGTTTCATGGGGGAATTCCTATTAATCAGACAAAATATTTCACTTTACAAAATTTTCTGTGGGGAAAAGCGATCTCATTGGGAATACCATCCCCCCCCTCCCTTCCCCCCTCTTCCCATAGCCCACTGGTGATCAGCAATGACACTGGTGATTCAGGTGAGTGAGAATGGAGTTCAGCTTATTGGTGTTACATTTAGTGAGATGTACATGTAGTGAGTGTTACGTAAATGTGAGTGGGTGTCAAGAAGTACTGTAAGCCATAAACATCACAAGTCTCAATAGCAGAATGAAATAAAAACAAACACATCATGGAAACACCATTGTTTCTAATAACTTGTAGGTTGATGTGAAGCAACATGAAAATACAACCCTGAATCACCCGTTCCCCCTCGGTGCAGACTTCCTTAGGATTGGCCTAAAGGCAAGATGGGGGAAACTCATTACTAACATTCCTAGACTCCTATAGAGACCTTCATATGATGCAAGAATTTTAACCCTTAAGTGATATTTCCCACTATTGAAGAAGCTGAATTCATGGAATATGCTGTTACAAATTAAGTTTATATTATTGGGCCACAATCGAATGTTTTGTATCCACTGTATTAAGACATTGTTAAGATTTTTACAAAACCCTAATGTCAGTGTATTCCTACTTGTATAAGATATATATTTTTTTGTGCAACACTAGACACCTTTCAAAGTACTTGACTGGTATTAAAGGTGTTTTTTGACCTCTACTATGAAATACCTTATTCAAAGTGATTTCCGGGAAAATTTATGAATCCTTCCGAAATTTCTTTATTAGTTACAGTCAGGTGACCTTGTGTAGGATGATATTACATGAAAATTGATACGGATATTCAAAAAGTAGAATTCCCTCAATTGCAAAATCAACTTTTATTTTTAATGTTGGTATTATTCATGTTATAGCGAGCAAGCTGAATTAGCACATTCAGCCGCACTGCAAGGAAAAACAATTTAACATAGCATAACATTGCAGTTTAACATAGTATGGGGGAAGGGGGCACTTCTATATTTTAGGTATATAATATGTATATATATATATATATATATATATTATACAGTATATGTATACTGCGGGTATCAAAATTGTATATTTTCTTACTACAGGTACCAACAAATCTATCATACTGCGGGTATGGTTTTCGGTTAATGGGCTGCTGCACACCCCTACCACTTTTAGTACGAACTGCCCCTCCTCCCTTCATCAATGCCTTGTCTCCAAATGTTCACATTTATCAAATTGATTTTAGCTCTTGAAATTGTAATTGAAACAAAACTTGAATATAAAAATACAAACCAAGGTTTGACAAATCACAGAGACAAATGCTTGTCCACTAGATATCCAAAACAAATTTTACTTGTACTAGAGCACAGCAGAAACTGATTTAAGCATATTTGAAGGTATGTTAACTTGCAGTTGCTCAGTTTATTTTTCTTGCCCACATTTCATAGAATTCAAGTTTAAATTGTCCTGTGTCTCAGGCAGGGATTTGTCAAACCTTGATATGAACACTTTTTGATTCAAATGTACCCACTTCTTTCATTCAAATGTACCCACTTCTTTCATTCAAATGTACCCACTTTTTCCATCTCACTCACTCCCACCTTATTGGCTCCCCTAACCCCTCTGCAACAATTGCCATTGCACCCTCACAGTCCATCACGTTATCCTTACTTGCCCCTGTACAATCTTCCCAGAGCTTCCCTCGCTCCCCACAACTCAAATTGCTGAGTTCTTCCAGAAAACCCTCCGGATAAAATTATCTCCTTCCTTTATCATGCTTCCCTCCACAACCATATTTAGTCCTCCTCTCCCATCCCTTCTCTCTACATTTTTTCTTCTTCACCCTTGCATCTCCTCTCTCGATTCCAGCTTTCTGACTTTTAATTCTCATATTTCTCTCATTTTCCCTCTGTTTTCTTTCCTTCCTACCTCTAGAATGATCTAACCTCTCAATTGACCCTTGTTTTCATGGTACCGTTAAGCCCATCAAACAAACAAACAAACTTTTTCCACCTGTTTTCTGTAACACTTATTCATTGTAAATGTTAAACACCAGCAATAGTAGTCGCAAGATAAAACTAATAATATGACATTCTAATGCTGCATGATAGAATTCAGATTATTACACAAAGCTGCCATCCTGTTTGATTAAATACAAGTTGTTAGAGTGGGACATGCTTTATTAGCCAAAATATCTGAACAAATTATATACATTATAAAATTGTGAAGAGAGAACTTTATAAAATGCAACTTTTACTTTCAGAAAAGAGCTCACTGATACTGTTGTGGGGATACAAATGAAAAAAAACTTTAAAGGAATATTCCCATGTTTTTTGTAACCTTTCATAAAAAAGAGAACATTTTTAGAAACAATTTACTACAAAAAAACATGTTGATACCAGGAGATATTCAAATTGTAAGGTTCACGAAAAATGCTAATAAACGAATAGGAAAAGGCTCATTATGACATCACAGCAACATATTTCGAGTCCCACAAAGTTTGATGTATTTCATTAAAATCTATCATCCATTTTGATTAGTAAAACCTGCTAGAAAATAAATTGATGAAAGTTAGGTTTTTATATACATTGCCAAATATACCCTACTTCAATAACTTTTGGAAAATTGTTTCTAATTATTCAGAAACAACCAATTAACATTCAAGAAAATACATAAACATTTGCTATGGAATTGCCTCTATGACATCATCAAACAAAAACTTTAAAATGCAATTAAGAAATCTTTATCATACTGATATCAAAAACAAATTTCAAAAAATGCTCTTTCTAATAAAATTGGAATATTTCTTTATTAAAATGCATTAAAAAGTTTCCAGTTTCTCTGTGTTATTTCATACTTGAACCCTAAACTGGAAAATGATGATGATATCAATCTGACTTTTTAATATTTACCAAATTGTTTTGTTTTTATACACATGATATAAATGTACATAAGAACATGCAACTCCTCCCTAATATTCCTACACTATCCAGGACAGATCTACAAATAGAATATGGGATTTTCCAAAGAGAGGGACGGGGAGTGGGGGGAGGGGGGATCTTTCCACTTGGCGACCACTTCAAATTTAGTAGTCAGATGAATTGTTTAGGTTAGTGGACATCTTGCCAACAATAGCTTGCTTTGAGAACTTGAGATAGGTCAGGGATTCTTGTCTCAAGAAAATTGCTTGACCTTCATGAATAATTCTGATCATACTAGTGACATCATTTCTGCAGTGGTATTATAATTGGTTTGTCAGTGATTGTGTGAACATTTTGACCAATCAGAAAGGTTGGATTATATTGTATTTCTGATCTCCACGGTTTGTGCGTCAATACAATATCTGGCCTTTAAAGGAATATTTCCATTTTTTTGTAACCTTCCATAAGACCCTCCAGATAAAACTATCTCCTTTCTTCATCATGCTTCCCTCTACAACCATATGTAGTCCTCCTCCCCCACCCCCTCTCTCTACTTTTTTTTTTTTTACCCATGCACCTCTCTCGATACCAGCTTTCTGACTTTTAGTTCTTGTATTTCTCTCATTCTACCCCTGTTTTCTTTCCGTCCTACCTCTAGAATGATCCAACCTCTCAGGCACAATTTGACCCTCGTTACCATGGTGCCATTAAGCCCTCATCAAACAAACAAACAAACAAACCTTCCATAACAAAGAGAAAAAATTTAGAAACAATTTAGTACAAAAATCATGTTGATATGTTATTCCTACCAGGCGATATTCAAATTTTAATGTTCACAAAAAATGCTAATAAACGAATAGGAAAAGGCTCAGTATGACATCACAGCAACACATTTTAACACAAAGTTGATGTATTTCATTAAAATCTATCATCCTTTTTTATTAGTAAAACCTGCTTTAAAAATAAATTGATGGAAGTTAGGTATTTATATACATTGCCAAATATACCCTACTTCAATAACTTTTGGAAAATTGTTTCTGATCATTCAAAACAACCAATTAACATTCAAAGAAATACATAAACATTTGCAATGGAATTGTCTCTATGATATCATCAAACACGATTTCATTATACTGTACAAAAACTTTAAAATGCAATTAAGAAATCTTTTAAAATCTATATCTTCTGAACAGAATATGATATCAATCTGATTTTTGTACCAAATTGGTTCTAAAAGTATGATCTTTCAATAAAATGTTACAAAAAACCATGGGAGTATTCCTTTAAGGGATTTGTCTTCAAATATTGTTCCTAAACATTCCTAATGGTGAGTTTGTATTTTGTTGATTGTCTTTGTCTTGAAGACTTTCTAAAGGTAACATTTTTGCTATATGCCCTTACTCTCTTAGACTTAATGGATTAGTTTAGTGGTCAAGCATGTTTATCTTATATGAAAGAGGACTTCAAAAGAGACAAAATGGTGAAGGAAGCATTGCAAAATCTTATTCCGTTAAGGAGATAATCAAGTTTAAAGTTTGGTATTATTTCTGTAGAAACAACTGAAATCAGACTAGTTGTGATGTCACAGCCTCAGATTCCTAAAGTCTTTATATGTATTTATAAGAAGTTTACTTTATTTTTTCACTATTTAAATTATTTTCCTCAAACTTTTTCAGGTGGTATATTATAAATACCCTTCCTAGATTCAGTTTTACTACTTTTTGGCATATCCTATGGTTTTTACGCTACAAATTCGTAGGACAAAATATGATAGGTCTCGCCCCTATTTTAACGGCTTATACGGCCGGCTTTGGCCCACTTTGGGGGCTAGTAGCCCACTGATCCAGGATTGGTCAATCGGTGGGCCAGTCTGCCCCTGGGTCTTCCCAGAAAAGTGTGGAGGTTGTAATTTGAATGTTTGTTGGTTTTAAAAAACATAAATTGAATTACTCAACATATGGTATAAGATCCGATTTATACGGATTCATTTAAAAGGTCAAGTATGGAAATTCAATTTCCAGGGGGTGTGGCTAAGAGCATTGGCCCCTTAAGTCACACTTAAAGAAAAGGGTCCACCATGACTAAGTTGGCCCACCAATTTATTAAAGTGCAATGGGAATTTTACAGATGCTTTCCCCATACCCTTGGAAGTAACTTACAAAGAAAATTTTGAATTTTTGTGCTGGATATAGTTTTGCTCTTTTCAAGTTGACAATAGGAAGCAGAGACTTGCATTAAAGAAGTACAGTAGATAACCTGAAGGAAATTTGCTAGTCAAGAAGGAATTTAAAAAACCATGGTGTAACAATTTTTGAAAAGGAAAGCATATGCTTTATGGGAATAAGAAAGCTTGGTCTGCTTAATTTCATTTTGCTCCTGATCCAAAAAGGTTATTTGAAAATTGGTGGGGTAACAGAACTCGTCGGAGATTTTCCCCTCTAAGTATTGTCATGCCATAATATAATCTTGAATCTTCAAACCAAATTAACATGTATATGATTTGCCGATATTAGAGCTAAGCATTGTCATGCCATAATTAACATGTGTATGATTGGCGATATTAGAGCTAAGCATTGTCATGCCATAATATAATCCTGAATCTTCAAACCAAATTAACATGTATGTGATTTGCCGATATTAGAGCTAAGCATTGTCATGCCATAATTAACATGTGTATGATTTGCCGATATTAGAGCTAAGCATTGTCATGCCATAATTAACATGTGTATGATTTGCCGATATTAGAGCTAGGTATTGTCATGCCATAATTAACATGTGTATGATTTGCCGATATTAGAGCTAGGTATTGTCATGCCATGATTAACATGTGTATGATTTGCCGATATTAGAGCTAAGCATTGCCATGCCATAATTAACATGTGTATGATTTGCCAATATTAGAGCTAAGCATTGTCATGCCATAATTAACATGTGTATGATTTGCCGATATTAGAGCTAAGCATTGTCATGCCATAATTAACATGTGTATGATTTGCCGATATTAGAGCTAGGTATTGTCATGCCATAATTAGCATGTGTATGATTTGCCGATATTAGAGGTAGGTATTGTTATGCCATAATTAACATGTGTATGATTTGCCGATATTAGAGCTAAGCATTGCCATGCCATAATTAACATGTGTATGATTTGCCAATATTAGAGCTAAGCATTGTCATGCCATAATTAACATGTGTATGATTTGCCGATATTAGAGCTAAGCATTGTCATGCCATAATTAACATGTGTATGATTTGCCGATATTAGAGTTCACTAGTCTGCACTGATGTGAGAAAGTTTATGGGTTGTTTGTAAGAACTTCAATCACCTCTATTGCCACAACACTACCCAGCATACATCACCCTCAATAAGTTGTAATATTGTATGTATGTCAATATTTGCATTTAACGACAGTGGTTATAATCCCCATAGGAGATGCAACTTTAGATACCTTACTACTTTGTAGGGCAAAAACCAACGGCGTTTCATAAGTCTGACTTCATATCGACTTTTAGATATCACAGAGGAAGTAATGAATTTACGCATTTTGACACATGGGAATTCAGTATAGGTCTCATTGTTTTGTGTATTAAAGGGGTGTTTAAGAAAATGTAATATCATTGTTTTAATTCATTCTTACAATGGATATCAATTCTCTTTATTTTCATTGGTCAGATATAATCAAGTGCAAAATAGCAACGATAAAATATAGGGAGTTATATTGATACATATTATCCGTGATTAATGTATTGGTATTTTGTAATGATTATTGATATATTTACTGTATCCCCAATTCATATTGATCAGGCCATTGTCTGAAATCAATTTTATCCTTTACTTATGTTTGCTTGGAAATCCTATGCCATCAAGTTTACGTTTTTGAAATTCAAATTTCCCTAGAATAAAGAGTACATTTTTACGGCTTTAATACAGAAGATTTTAATTTAAGCACGTTCTCCTTGCTTTCCCCCTGCACAACCTTCCCAGAGCTTCCTCGCTCCCCACAACTCAATAGCTGAGCTCTTCCAGAAAAATCCTCCGGATAAAATTATCTCCTTCCTTCATCATGCTTCCCTCTACAATCATGTTTAGATCTCCTCTCCCCCGCTCTCCGCTTTATTTTCGTTTCAACCATGCACCTCCTCTCTCGATCACAGCTATCTGACTTTTTGTTCTTGAATTCTCTCATTCTCCCCTGTTTCCTTTCCTTCCTACCTCTAGAATGATCTGACCTATCAGGCACAATTTGACCCTCGTTGTCGTGGTGGCATTAAGCCCTCATCAAATAAACAAACAAACATTAAGCAATTTGGTGACAGGGATTAGACTCTAAATACCCAATGGCACTTGCATTAAAAGTCAATGATCAGATCCAGAAAAGAAATCAGTCTTAGATTTCTGTTTCAACATTTTTAATCAAATGTGAAAATGTACTGGGAAGATGTGTCAAACATTATGAGGATTAAATGGATCAGAAAATTGATTATTCCGAATCTATTTAAACCACACTTTTTTTTTTTTTTTTTGGTTCAGAGTCATTACCCTCAAATAGAACAGTGAGTCACATGTCCCTGCCTGATTAGATTACCAATCACGATTTAACCGAAATGATCAAAACATACATCTGCGAGATAAAAAAAAGAAGAAGAAATACCTTGACAGAGAAAGAAATTAGAATATGATTTGGGTGTGTTTCTTTAATTTACCTCTCTGTGTATCGTCTCTCGTACGCTGGATGTAGATTTCTACGCAGCGTTAGCTTTGTAGGATGTTGACTCAGTTGTGATAATTAGTGTGAACATCTGAAGTTCAGCTTCAGCTAGTGAGGGATTTAATAGACTGCTTTCCTAGTGCAGTTGACAGGTTTTGTCAGTTCTGAGAATGATTTTTATACTCCAGTGCTCAGGTTTTCGGGAGTTTCTATAAAGAAACATTCTCATAAGTGTCATTTCATTATGATCGGTATTTGAAGGTGAAAATTGTTAGACACTGGTGTTTCTATTGAGGAAGGAGTACAGTGTATCATTTAGCATGCTGATATAGATGATAATCTTAAACTGGTTTTGATTTTTGCATAATGTTAGACTTGATTGAAATAACGGTGGAATGGGGTGGGAGGGTTTGTCTGTCCTGTTAATCTGCACCCCATGAATATTCAGTAGTCACATTTTTCTTGACAGATCATAGGTCCAGTTAGATGTGTCTGAAAGTTTTAAGATCCATCCTTGAGAAAAACTCCCAAAGCATGAAAACACTTGATTTTGTATCAGATGGGACATAGTCCTGTCAAGCTTATGAATATTTAACAATATGTAAATTTCTTAGATTTATGTAAGTCCTTACCATTATTCATGCATAATGTTTTATCATGCAATCTTTTTTTTTATATGCTTTATGAATATGTTTTTTATATTCATGTGCATTTATTTGCAGACGTGTATAGGTAACGATATATTTTGAAGGGTTCAAGTTAAATTTTGCAACCTTGTATGCAAAGTCAGTAGGTCAATCGATCGAGAGGTCACTGCTTTAATGTTCACCATGTATTATGATTATGTGTGAGATTATGCTTTGATGTTTTACATTCACTTGTTGGACATTTTGGAGAGTTTGTTTTAAGGATTAGTTCAGTGGTCAAGCATGTCCATCTTATTTGTAAGAGGACAACAAAAGAAACAAAATGGTGAAGAAAGCATTTAAAAATCTTATTCAGTTAAGGAGATATTCAAGTTTAAAACTCTTGTCTTATCTATGTAGAAATGACTGGTGTAGTCAGTCTACTATGGAAAGTTGGCATCTTCATCCTCACATTCATAACAATTGTTAATGTATTTTAAAGAAAGTTGATTAATTTTGTCACTATTTCAATTTTTTTTCCTCAAACTCTTCGGGTGGTGTAATAAAAATACCATTCCTAGATTCAGTTTTACTACTTTTTTTTACATATTCCATGGTTTTTAAGCCACAAAATCACAGGACAAAGTATAATAGAAAACAAAGACTTTGAAGAATCTGAGGCTATGACATCACAACTAGTCTTGATGTCAGTCGTTTCTACACAAATGATACCAAACTTTAAACGTAAGATATCTCCTTAACAGAATAAGATTTTTAAATGCTTTCTTCACCATTTTCATATAAAATGGACATGCTTCACCACTGAATTGATCCTATAATCCAAATTGTGTTTCTTATATGCACTTTTATGTAATGGGTATGGTAGAGGTACACTTCATTTCATATTTTGAAGGTAATATTATGCATGTAGCCATGACTACATTTCACCATGGTCGATATAGGTGTATGTAGCCTGAGGCCAGTGGGGTCTTGTGAACCCCTCAAGAATCTGCAAAGGTCAAAATTTTGACAACCTATCGATGGAGAAGGATTATGCACACACACTCACCCACACTAGAAGTGGTTGGTTGCCGGTGCACCTGCTCTCAGAAATTCCATTGTCCTTGTAGTGAGGGTGCTATGAAGGATTGAGTAGTACCAGGTAGTTCTAATGGCAACTCTTTGACAGGGTCATTGTTCATAAGTGCACCAAGTATGTGATACACTGTTACATGTACATTATGCAGCTGGTAATCTGTACTTAAATGAATATTCCTGTTTTTTCATAACCTTTCCTAAGAAAGAGAAAAATTTTAAAAACAATTTAGTACAAAAATAATGTTGATATGTTATTCCTACTAGGAGATATTCAAATTTTAAGGTTCACAAAAAAGCCAATAAACGAATAGGAAAAGGCTCAGTATGACATCACAGCAACACATTTTAACAC
The DNA here is from genome assembly GCA_020152595.1 of Chiridota heheva. Classification (NCBI taxonomy): domain Eukaryota; kingdom Metazoa; phylum Echinodermata; class Holothuroidea; order Apodida; family Chiridotidae; genus Chiridota; species Chiridota heheva. The sequence goes on from JAIGNY010001375.1 coordinate 140,523, forward strand.
AAAGCTGATGTATTTTATTAAAATCTATCATCTTTTTTTACTAGTGAAACCTGCTATAAAAATAAATTGACGGAAGTTAGGTATTTATATACATTGCCAAATATACCCTACTTCAATAACTTTTGGAAAATTGTTTCTAATCATTCAGAAACAACCAATTAACGTTCAAAGAAATACATGAACATTTGCAATGGAATTGTCTCTATGACATCATCAAACATGATTTCATCATACTGTACAAAAACTTTAAAATGCAATTGGAAAATCTTTAAAAATCTATATCTTCTGAACGGAATATGATATCAACCTGATTTTTGTACCAAATTGGCTTTAGAAGTATGCTCTTTCAAATAAGATTTTACACAAAAAAAAACATGGGAATATTCCTTGAAAAGCTGTTGTTATGAAGAATTGGAAAATTATGTTATTAATCTCCCTTTTGGACAACTAGGTTAAGCGTTTTAATATCATAGTAGTGAATAATACTCCTTGATAAGATTCAAACCTTGTTAGGGAATTCTTTATTAGGGAATTCTTTATTGAAGTAATAACTCATATGAAGTAGACACTGCACAATGTTGTAAGTCCAGGGAAAATAAAATGTGCATTATCATTCCATTTCAAAAATGGAGTCAAAAATACCTTAGTATTGTGTAATGCACTAGTTTGTAGTGTGACTAGTACACTCTGTACTTTGTATCGCCCATTGTACTCAGAACACTCAGTACTGGTGTACTGGGTTGTGTACTCAGTACTGTGTACTGGGTTGTGTACTATGTTGTGTTCTGTGTATTGGGTTGTGTACTCAGTACTATATACTGAGGTGTGTACTCTGTACTGGGCTGTGTACTTGTAATGTGTACTGGCTTGTACACTCATTTCTGTGTACTGGCTTGTGTACTCAGCACTGTGTACTGGTTTGTGTACTCAGCACTGTGTACTGGCTTGTGTACTCAGCACTGTGTACTGGCTTGTGCACACAGCACTGTGTATTGGCTTGTGTACTCGGCAATGTGTACTGGCTAATGTACTTGGTACAGTGCTCGGAGTAATGCATTTTACACTGCATACTGCTGTAACAGACAGCATAGGCTATTATAACCAGAATGTGAATTTGGATTAATTTTGGTGTACATTTTTTATTCTGCAGCGTTGTATGTGAAGTTTATACTCCAGTCCTTCCAAGTGCTTTGATCAGAATGATGCAACAACACAAACTGGATATATATAAAGTATATGCAAGTTTGATTTTTAACTATTAAAGGATTAGTTCAGTGGTCAAGCATGTTTATCTTATATGAAAGAGGACTTCAAAAGAAACAAAATGGTAAAGAGAGCATTGCAAAATCTTATTCCGTTAAGGAGATATTTAAGTTTTAAGTTTGGTATCATTTGTGTAGAAACGACTGAAATCAGACTAGTTGTGATGTCATAGCCTCAGATTCCTCAAGAGTCTATGTATTCTATCATATTTTGTCCTGTGATTTTGTGGCTTAAAAACCATGGGATTTGTCAAAAAAGGAGTAAAACTTGAATCTAGGATGGGTATTTATAATATACCACCTAAAGAAAGTTTGAGGAAAATTTATTTTAATAGTGAAAAAATTGAATAAACTTTTTTTTAAATACATAAAGATTTTGAGGAATCTGGGGTTGTGACATCACAACTAGTTTGATTTCAGTCGTTTCAACAGAAATGATACAAAGCTTTGAACTTAAATATCTCCTTAACGGATTAAGATTTTTGAATGCTTTCTTCGCCATTTTGTTTCTTTTGAACTCCTCTTTCATATAAGATAGACTTGCTTGACCCCTAAACTAATCCTTTAATCTACGCATTCACATGCCACAGAGAAACCTCATATGAACTAATTAGAAGAATATGAACTCAAACATATAGTGCTATTTTAGGATGCAAATAGTTTTTCATTCGCCAGTTTTCATCAAGTAAATACCTTTTTAGTGTTATTTAATACAAACAGATAACTTGAGCCATATTGGGTTTAAACTAAAGTAATTTGATTCCAGGAGTGCCAAACTTCTAGTTCTTGCTGAAATATACAAGTATTCCGAAATGTACATGTATTTTCAAGAACTATTCAAGCTTACGTATTTTGACAATGCAGGCAAAAATCACTGCTTCAGATGTAACATGCTGGAATGCATGCCAACATTATGCCCCAACATCTACTACAGTGCTACTCACAGCGCCCTCACTTAATATTTCTTGAATAGTATACATGCTGCTTCACGCTTAAACCATTCCCGAAATAAACTCTGTACGTACAGTGTATATATATATATAATTGTACACTGTGTGTATGTAGTGTGAGGGCAGTGATGCGTTAATTTTCTGTGGCCTTGAAATGTTTGATTTTCATCCGAACATCACTGATGTTAGGGCGCGAATCTTTCATGGTTCGAATGTGTGTGTTTCTTACTAAGCAATTTAAAGCAAACATTGCTTAGACAGAGAAAATAGAATTGTATGCAGTCAAAAGGATTGTGCAACAGTAATGATTGTCTTCATATTGTGAACAGTTATCATAAAAATCAATTTGTACAATATTTCAATCATACCTCACTTAAAATTAATCAGCAAAATTAAAATCACTTTCAGCAGCATATTGTTCGAAAAAATTACATGACTTATCCTTCTTGAAAATTTGTTCCCGCAAATCGTGTTGCAAATAATGGGGACCACATATCCTAATTAAATTAACCACTCAACCACACAATAAGGACTTCATCCATTGCTAATCAACACCAACTTCCACAACAACCCAGGACCAAATGAAGAACTAGTACAATGGAGCCATTGATAAGGGAAATTTGATTCTAATTGCTTGTGGTTTCAGAATAAAGAAATTAAAGAGGAAAAGACTTGACCCGACCTGTTTATATATCGGGTCGGGTCTGGCTGTTTGAATCATCAAGGAGCATAACAATTAATGAAGCATGATTACTGCCTTATATTTAAGTTTTGAAAAAAGTTTTTCTCGTATAAGAGGATACATCATTCAGACTTACTGTATTTCAATGTCGGGCAAAAAGGCCATGTAGAGTTAGCCGCAAGGTAGTGTTATCTCAGTTTTATAATGTGGGACTTCAGTTTTTTTTTTAATATATATTTAGTATTTGAAATTGTAGCTGTTACAGAACTAGTGATACGTAGAAAGAATTTTTATTAGAATGAATTTTTTTAAGTAATGTCTGATTACAGTTGGGCAGTATTGCATTTTTAAATTCTTACAAAATTTGTGACAATAACAGCTCATACATGTAGATATGCAATTCCGTCAATTTCATCCTTTATATTCAGCCATTTATTGTTATTAGAATGTCTTTTCCAAGTAAAATCCAATTGACGGTAATTTAAGTGAATCGCTCCTTAAAACAATGGTAGAGGATTGAAATAAAACAATTTACTGGACAAAATAAAAATGTAATCACAAATTTACATATTTTCCTCATTACAAAATTTATGAAAACTTACTAAAATGTGATCACGGACTTTTTAGCTGATTTTTAACTTTTAATTAAATATATATTATAAGGATTGAATCTGTACGATGATCATCCATGGAGGTGTGTTCAGTTCATACTAGACTCACAATGTTGTCCTGAACATGGTTTTTGATATTGGGTTGAAAAAGGGATATAACTTTTCAGTCAAATTGATTTACTGGTATCCACGGAGGTGTGTTCAGTTCATACTAGACTCACAATGTTGTCCTGAACACGGTTTTTGATACCTGGTTGAGAGAGGGATATAACATTTCAGTCATGATTGATTGGTATTCACGGAGGTGTGTTCAGTTCATACTAGACTCACAATGTTGTCCTGAACACGTGGTTTTTGATATTGGTTGAGAAAGGGATATAACTTTTCAGTCAAAATGATTTACTGGTATTCACGGAGGTGGGTTCAGTTCATACTAGACTCACAATGTTGTTGTCCTAAACACGGTTTTTGATATCGGGTTGAGAAAGGGATATAACTTTTCAGTCAAAATGTTTTACTGGTATTCACGGAGGTGTGTCCAGTTCATACTAGACTTACAATATTGTCCTGAACATGGTTTTTGATATCGGGTTGAGAAAGGGATATAACCAGCTCTTCCGTCAAAATGATTTACTGGTGTAGAAGGAATTCAAACCAGCTAACATAAATATTTCTCATGCACCATTGTTCCTATTAAATGTTCAATCATAAAAAGAAAAGAAAAGTCAGGAAATTGATGTGGCTCTTCAGATTAAGTTCCTGGTGTGATTATGCATTTTTTTTCCCACGGTGCTAGAATGCATATCATGTCAGGAAAACAGTGCAAAGCCTGTTGGAAGAAATCTGCCTTGTGGCGCGTAAATTTGTGGCATGGAAAATCTTTATTTGTTTACGTTTCAGATAAAGCACTCACAACTGAGTATAACACTTCATGGGTATTATAAAAGGCTCGTTGAGTTTCAAATTATGACTGATCAGTTTCAGATTTGTTTTTTTCTTTTTTTTTCTCTGTGAACTTTGTGATGGATTGTCAGCTAAACAACTAATTGGCTGCGGCTTACTTGCTTGCTTTCTGTCTTATGGTCTGTCAGCGAGGAATGTATGCTAAACTTAATGTTATTTATAAGTAATTAATCAATGAGTGAATTCATTAGTTTGACAGAAATGTTAATCAGTCACTCAGTTTCCCTCAAATTATTGTGGTACAGGACTAAAAGAAACAATGGAATTATGAATGAAGTCCTTAACGGATAAAGTCACAAACATGCTGAGTCATTAGTCCTGAGAATTCTAAAAAGTGTAACTCAGTCTAAGTTGATCAATTCTGATTGCTGTTCTTGCTGTTTTCAGGATTTGCAATGCTCTTTCACAGCAATCTAAGTTAGTGGGCCCTCCTGACTGCCACCAAATCACTTAATATTGTTTCTTCATCTCTAGACCTGTACAAGGAATTTTTTAGGTATATTCTCTTTCTTTCTTTTCTGTTTTTTAGCATATTTTCTCCCTTTCTGTTTTTCTCATTTATAAAGAAAAGTGATTGCACATTTGTAATTTTTTACTAAAAGTAATGAATCTCATGCTCAATGATTCTTGGTATAATGCCTGTGCACCGCCCTCTGCATACTATGCCTGTGCACCACCCTCTGCGTACCTGGTAGCATGCATTTACACCTGCCACCACAAAATTTAAAGCAATAATTACTGTCATGATGAAATAACCATCCTTACGAGGAATGGTCCATTAATCATTCATGGGTTTTGCACAAAGTCTCCCCAAGCATATAATGTATATTTATATTTGGGCTCCGCCAAGGACTAATCTGATTCGCATCACTGAACAGCAGTTATGTGGCTTGAGCCCAAGATGAATGACCTATTGTGTACAGTGTAACAGTAGCTGGTTGCTAACAAGTGAACTGTGAATAGACTATGAAGATGTTGTCAGTTAAGAAGGTATAGATTACCCCCGTGTTGTGTATGGTGTAACAATAGCTGGATTCTAGTCAATGAATTGTGAAGAGTCTCTCGGGTCGGATGGTGTGGATTACCCCTGATTTTGAGAAAATTGGGGGTGTCGGGTTGAAGGGGTATAGGGCCAAAAATTCTTAATGGTAATACAAAAATAGGAAGGGAGTGTACTAGCCTAGAGCTTAGGGCATCAGCCCCGTACTAAAATGTACTCTGAATCGAATCTCAACCAATGTGCTCTGCTGTGTCCTCGAGCAAGACACTATCCCATTTGCTCCAGTTCACTCACCTGTGAAATGAGTACCAGTTTCGGCTGGGGAGTTACCCTGCGATGGACTCATGCCCATCCAGACTGAAGTCAAGTATGACTCATCCACTTAGCACCATGGAAAGAAGTGTATAAGCATCGTTTCATAAGGCCTTGACGCTTAATGGGATTTAACTTCTTCTTTTTTTTGATGCAAAAATGAATGCATACTTTAGGAGAGTGTTGAATATTCATATGAGAGACGTACACTCATGCAACAGAGGTTTTCTGTTATTTTATAGATTTCAAAAATATGCTCTCATTATTCAGTAGAGTGCTCCTGCATTGAGTTGGGGAATGGGTATTTGCCATTAGTGTGCTTGGTAAACAATGTGGTGCTTTTATAACTTTTCAGTAATTAATCTAAAAGATTGAAAACAATGAGTTAAATGTATTCATCCGATTCTTACATCATCAATGTGAATCACCAAAACAATAGCTTTCTTCCTTATCACCCACATTTTATAACATTAAAATCACGTTTAGTGTATTCTAGTAGAGGTTTTCATGCACCCATTCTTAGAATCATAAATTTAAAGATTAAATCCTCATTTTGAAAAGTATATTTCGCTGAAAATTTTGATCTGTGCAATAACTCCTGCCTTCAACAAGAAATTGAGAAAACAATCCTTTTATTTTTGTCAGAAAGACTTTCAGTTTTGTTTTCTTGTGTTTAGGAATCAGATATACATGTTTGCATTTGATGCAGTTTGCTTACGTCTAACATGGTGTATTCTTATCACCAGGTAGCACCATTACATCGTTTAACATTCAGTCTGGTTTCCAGTCGAGAAAATTGTTCAATATATTCTTTAAAGGATTAGTTTAGTAGTCATATTAGAGAGGACTTTAAAAGAAACAAAATGGTGAAGCAAGCATTCAAAAATCTTTTTCCATTAAGGAGATATTCAAGTTTTAAGTTTGATATTATTTGTGTAGAAACAACTGAAATCAGATTACTTGTGACATCATAGCCTCAGATTCCTCAAAGTCTTTATGTATTCTATCATATTTTGTCCTGCGATTTTGTGACTTAAAAACCATGGGATATGTCAAAAAAGTAGTAAAACTGAATCTAGGAAGGGTATTTATAATATACCACTTGAAAAAAGTTTTAAGGAAAAATAATTTAAATGGTGAAAAAATTAATAAACTTTCTTTAAAATTCATAAAGACTGAGGAATTCGAGGCTGTGACATTACAACCAGTCTGATTTCAGTCGTTTCTACAGAAATTATACCAAACTTTAAGCTTGAATATCTCCTTTACGGAATAAGATTTTGCAATGCTTTCTTCACCATTTTGTTCCTTCTGAAGTTCTCTTTTCATATAAGATGAACATGCTTGACCACTGAACTAATCCTTTAAGCTTTTTAATAGAAATTGCAACGTTTATTGCGACATTGACTTATTTGGTCAAGTTTTACTTGAAAGTTTGAGAAATTGTTTACTTTTTTTTTTGTCTTTGAATTATGTCTCTTGTCTTGTATATCAATCTGGCACCTCAAGTCAAAAAGTTGCCTATTAGCCAGTCTATAAGTTGACATTTACACCGTGAAAGAATTTTATACATTATCTAAGTTTGTTTAAGATTTGAACGTTTTTGAGTTACTTAAGACTTCATTGAATCCTTAAGTGGATGGTTCAAACTTTTGTGGCCATTTGTTTTAAGATGTGTATTTCAATGGATATGTTACATTTTGAGCTTAAAAGTATTTATAAGCACACACAGCAAATGTGTGTGGTATGTATAGAATCATGGTTATCAAACGTTTATTGCATGAGCATGTATATCAGTATAATATATGCCTGTGTAGCAAACTTAAACATATTAAATGCATTTGTCTGTCATTTCCTTTTGTATGTCAAAGTACCTCTGTTAGCACCTTTTGATTTGGACCACCAAAAATGTGGGGGCAGTATCACTTTATCATCAGTCGTGGACAAGTGGTATCCTGCTAGATTGTCCTCTCTTTGCCCTGCACACAGTCCCTTACCCCCTCGGGAATAACCGCAAAGTTCTATTAAAATGCTCCTTTAAAACTTCTCTCTTTCACACCCAAATCATCTCTTCCCCAACCCCTTTACCTCTACTCACCTTAACCTCTTTGCTTACGTTACCGAGCTTGTCTGAAAAAACCCACAAAAAACCACTATTATTCCTGCAACACATTAATTACTGCAGCGATGTCTGACGTACCCCGCTCACACCCTTTTATGATCTTTCCCCTTCTCACTATTTACTCTCACTCTTTTCTCCTCCCTTGATCTAACTTGAAGGTCAAGTTCAGTAGTCAAGCAAGTTGATCTCATATGAAAGAGGACTTCAAAAGAAACTAAATGGTGAAGAAAAGATTCAAAAATCTTAATTTATTAGGGAAGTATTTAAGATTAGCGTTCTGTCTAATTTTTGTAGAAAATGACTTAAATCAGACTGAGTTGTACCACACATCCGGATTCCTCAAATTCTTTATGTATTCTATTATATTTTCTTCTGCAATTTTTTGGCTTGAAAATAATTAGGTATGTCAGGTAGGTAGTAAAACAGGATAATTAATTACCACCTGAAGAAAATTTTGAAGCAAAATAAATAAAATGGTAAAAAACTGCAATAAGTTTTTTATAAGATACATTAACAATTGTTAAGAATGTGAGGATGAGGGTGCCAACCATCTACAGTAGACTTACCTTACCACTCATTTCTACATGGGTGAGACCATAACTTTAAACTTAAATATCTTCTTGATAGAATAAGATATTGAAGTAGATTTTTCACCATTTTGTTTCTTTTGAAGTCCTCTTTTGTATAAGATTGACTTGCTTGACCACTGAACTAATCCTTTAACCCCTTTGAAACATTTGACCATCATGGTGCCTCTGAAACATGGATCTTATCTCAAGAAATGGAAGAGAATCTGCAGGCTTTTGAAATGTGACTACAGGAAGATTCTAAGGGTTTCTTATGCAGATAAGATCAACAATGTTCGGGTTCAGAGAGTGAATGCGAGGAGAGCCTTGGTGTCTGAAATTAAAAGCAGGAAGATGCAGTTCATGGGTCACATGATCCGAGGAAAGGGGTTCCAAAGGCAGCTGTTAGATGGTAGGACAGAAGGAAGATAAAAAGAGGTAGACCAAGAAGAACATGGTATGGAAAGATGGGAGTGGGGCTAAGTACAGTGTTTTATTACGGGCAGCTGAAGATATGAGCTAGTTGGAGGACCATGACAGCCAGAGCCTCAAGAGGATGTGGACATAGGCAGCGATGTCGGAACCGCGATTGGGAGGGGGGGGGGGGCATTTTCCCTTGCCCTAGAGTAAAGGGCAGGAGGTGCCCTTTTGAAAGTTGAGGGCGGACCAGGACAGGGGGTGCTCTTTTGAAAGTTATATGAAATTATATAGGTCATTCTTTAAGAAAACAAACAAAAAATCTACTCTCACAAATCCTACATAGTACATAGAAGATCTAACATACATTTAGGATTTATTTGACACAAAGCATGTCATTTACAGGAGCCCAACACCGAGGGCCGTAGTGGAAGGGGGTATAGGATTTGCCTACCGAAAGTGGAGGATAAGTCAAAAGTGGGAGGGGGAAGTGTGGGGGGGGGGGGGAATCACAAAATTACGCTAAGATACAACAACAAAGATCACCATACAAAAGTATACATTGGGAAAAAAGTAGTCCGCCCAAATCCTGCCTATGTTCAAACCATATTTGTAGGAACCGGGACCAGGGGTCACATGTTTCCACTTTATCGAAAACTGACTAAAGTGCCTATTTTGAAAAAATAAAAGTGCCCCTCAATTACTGTCAAAAAGTGCTCTCACTTGAGTTTCTGCCCGCTTGCCCCGAGTTCCTTCCGACACCCCTGGACATGGGTACCGTGATGCTATCAAACCTCACCAACCATTTTACTGCGGCATTTTTTTGTTCCTTTATTTTTAGCTTGAAATGATTGAACCGCTCTGGTACAACCATCCAAAAAGACAATGACCTGCAGGAGTAGGAAAAAGACAATGACCCGCAGGAGTATGATATAGCTCAGTTGATAGATTGTAAGACTGAGATCCTGGAGGTTCCAGATTCGAGGCTCACACTAGCCCTAACACGATTTTCCACAGCTAAGCAGACAGATACGTCGAACATCAAAGCGGAATTACGTCTTAAGCAATGCTAATGCAAAAGGAGTGACTCTCAGATGGTAGAGCGCGGCACGACTGGAGATGCTGGAGGTTCAAGGCGGGCCCAGCCTAACACGGTTTTCCACAGCTCTGCAGACAGATATGTCGAACATCAAAGTGGAAGTACGTCCTCTGCAGCTGCTACTCCTCATCCAGCCTTGGGGAGAAGTGAACAATGGTTGGATGGCACTTGCCGTCCCTCAGATGAAGACGTTAAATGGCGGTCGCGATGGCAGGATAGTCACCCCCTGCCTGGTTCTCTGAACGCTATTCGAGAAGAGAAGCGTGCGAACGCAGTGTTCATGCACTTCCATAGGCAGCGGAACTGCCCCGATCACCCCGACCATGGTCGGGGCAAACATTTGTCCGAGAATGGTCTGAAGATCCTAGAAGAATTTATCCCCATGGAAATATTGTTGCTAACCCAGTCAGAAATGCGAAAACAAAGCCCTTACAAAATGCTAAAAGCTCAAAGCTTCAGGGGCTTGCCCCCATGGACCCCACTAGTGTACCCTTAGGTGGGCCTCTGGACCCCACGCCGTTTGGGTTCACGAAAGTCGGCCCAACAACTTACCTCTCGCCACCTCTGACTTCCTGTCCTAATTTGAACAGTCAAATTCCGTTTCTAGAGTCATCAGCCTATTGATGTTTGAAAAGTATATCGGAAGAAGAAGTGTCCCCTGCTCCGTTCTGCTACCTCTGTTCAAGTAGTATGATGTCATCAAGTCAAATCTAAGACAACTTTTGGGTTTTTCATTCAAAATAAAATTGCCTCTTCTAAATTACGCAAAGCATTTTTTTTTATTTTTGAGATGGGATAAAACAAACACTTTATAAGAACGTGCATTTGCCCATCGACTCATGAACCTTGCCAGAAAAATATGTTACATAAGGTCTTGGATCTGCCCCTAACGTCATCACATATTACACTGTGAGGTCATTTCTCAAAATCTTTAAAATCAAATAACTCCAAACTGCCAAAGCGGAATACAATATCAACATGATTTTCATACCAATTTGTTTCTTTAATAGTCCTTTATCATATAAATGAAAATGCACGGGAATATTTCTTCAATGACACTCTCATACTGTCATATGTGACTAAGAACGAACCTGGAAGTAGGGCATTTTAACATTTTGGAGAATTTTCCCGTTTTCTGTTTCCGCGCTTCCCGGATAGCTGACAATAAGCTTGTGGTACGATCTTTTGGTTCTTCAAATTCTACAGGAACACCTTTTTCATCATTTTGATTTTGGACATGACTAGGCAAGAAATTATGGCAGAGGGTTATGAAATAATTGATTAACCTGTTAACAGAAAACGGAGAGACATTCAACTGATGTTTTAAATTTGTATATTGTATTGAATAATCATGTATGAAAAATAGACAAATTAAATTTTTAAGAAAATTACTTTTCATTTTTCAATAAGAGAAAATAATGCCTCTAAAACTACTTCCGATGGTGGTTCACAGTAATACTGCCCTGGGCTTTTGGCGTGACCCTCCTGGCACATCCGTTAGTTAAAAAATATCAAAACTTTCGAAAACTTGCCAAAAGACCAGTGCAATTCCAGTCAGGCTGTGATGTCACTCCTATGGCCGAACTTCTCATCCATAAAGTAAGTGTGAGGGTGGGGAGGGGGAGGCGAGGGGAGAGGGAATGCTTACATTTCCTTCATAAAGTAGACTCAGTGACAGTGTTGTTCAAAACCTTGTGATTTTTATTTTTTTTATTCTGCCGTGTCCCATGCAAGCCGCGTCCCACGTTGGTTGCCCCATGTCTCCCATGAATTACGCACCATTTGATATCAGTTATTACTCTTGGTCCCTGGTACTCTTGGCCTTAAAATACCACACAGATCTTGCCATTAGGGCCTAGTATATAACTGCCAAACATACTTCAGAAAAACCGCGGGTTTCCTCTTGTCCCTTGCCCCACCAGAATTCAGGCACCCACCCGTTGACTCCGTGGATAATAGTTTATCGTCAACCAAACCACCCGCTATTCAAAATCCACAAGGTACTATTTGCATTATAGTCTGTTTAATTTCATGGTATTCGTTGTCACAACAAATTAAATCAAACTTCCGACAGAGCTGAAATGTTTCTTCCAAAATCGATACGTGTGTCACACACAGTGTCTCACAGTGTGTCACAGTGTGGGAAAATATTAAAATAAAATCGAAAAATTAGTAAAAAATGTTGGAAATTTCTGGAACTTTTGGCATTATTATACGAAAATAAGAGATTTCCCGAAAATAAAACCTTTTTCGAAAATTAGTGAAATTTTTCGAAAAGTGAATGATATTTTCCTAAAAAGTTAACAAAGATTATTTAGAAAATTTCCCCAAAATTGATGAAAATTTGCCGAAACTGAAGATTTGTCGATTTTCAAGGATTTTTCCTATAATTGAAGGAAATTTCCCAATTAGCAGACCAGTGCAATTTATCCGCTTGTAACCGCGAAAATTGTGGGTTCTTTCCTCTGAAAGGAGCGCAGATCTGTACCTTGAGCAGTGGCGAAGCCAGCCTTTTTCGAGAGGGCAAAGGAAGTGAAAATGGGACTTTTTCCCGGCTTTTGGCAATGACCCTTTTCACCTCTTTCGCCGGGTTTCTAAAGGGAATTCTTACCCCACCCCATTCCCAGGGGCAGATTGTCCTGGCGATCGACCGAGCCTGGATCGGTGAGCCGATGGCCCCTGAAGGGAGGTTCAGGCAGGCTGTTAAAACGGACCCAGCAGCCCCTGAAGGGAGATTGAGGCCGGCAGTAGGATATAAAATCGGGCCCAGCAGGGCCTCCCAACGGGAAATCCTACGCCAATGAACTTGAGTACAAAAAACATAAGAATTACTAATGACTGTTTCTGTAATTATGGAAAAGGAATAACAAAAAAATGGGTTAAAATTGAACAGTAACTGTTGGAGACGCCAGCCCATTACAGATTTGCATATCAAACTTTCGTAGTAGCCCTGCTCTTCCTATATTGAATAATGCAGATATGGGAGCTTTCTTAAACTGTTATAGAAGCAGTTATACCCTGCAGGGACGGTGGAACAAGACAGGTTAGGATTGGATTAGACTTAGTGTTAGGCTTCAAGACCTCCCTGTTTGTGGGGCAGCAATAATATTGCCCACAAACAGGGAGGTCCTAATATATCATACTCTCCGTATAATGGACGTCTTATGATTGGAAACATTTTACTGTAACTTGTTGGTAATAGAATTTCATATGTCACCAATTTCAAGCAAAATCGCCCCAGAAATTGGTAATGAAAAATGTATAGATCGCCCTCAGAAAAATAAATATTCGTTGTTTATTTTGCATACATGGCATAATGATATTGTCGTGAACTACGCTCACAAAGGTATACAGTGTGAAAGGCAGTCAGGCACTTTCAGTAATTAAAACCAAAACAGAAAATGCAAAAAAAAGAAGAAAAAAAAACATTTTTAAAGGAATAGAAATCTGATATGAACGATTTTCATTTCAACAATGTTCTTTTTCGTAATGAAAGACTTTAACACGTCGAGGTAAAAAAAATAGCTCATTATTCACCGTGCTCGTTGTTTGTTTACTATTTCTTGATCGGTGATTGGATAATTTCATGCACCTTGCGCTGGTGACGTCGGTGTATATACACGCTTTTCGGGCTGGGAGTACGTTTTTCAAACGCTTGTGCTGGGAGAGGGAGGACCAGAGGCGTAGGAAGTTGGGGTGAGTTTTATCCTTGACACTGTCAGACTGTTGTATGGCTTCCATGGCCCTACCTAAAAGGTTGTTTTTTATGATACGGACAATATGGAAAACCTAAGGAAAATAGCCTGGTATGCAGAGAGAGTAAATGAAATTTAAAAAAACTATGGGCTCCAATCCCCGATAGGAGCCCATAGGGCGAATCCCCGATAGGAGCCCATAGGGCGAAGCCCCGATAGGAGTCCAGAGGGCGAAGCCCCGATAGGAGTCCAGAGGGCAAATCCCTGTTAGGAGTCCAGAGGGCGAAGCCCCGGTAGGAGGCCAGAGGGCGAAGCCCCGGTAGGAGCCCAAAGGGCGAAGCCCCGGTAGGAGTCCAGAGAGCGAAGCCCCGGTAAGAGTCCAGAGGGCGAAGCCCCGGTAGGATTCCAGAGGGCGAAGCCCCGGTAGGAGTCCAGAGGGCGAAGCCCCGGTAGGAGTCCAGGTCCAGAGGGCGAAGCTCCGGTAGGAGTCCAGAGGGCGAAGCTCCGGTAGGAGTCCAGAGGGCGAAGCTCCGGTAGGAGTCCAGAGGGCGAAGCTCCGGTAGGAGTCCAGAGGGCGAAGCCCGGTAGGAGTCCAGAGGGCATTCGCAAAATTGACATTTTAAGGGGGAAAACGTATGTCACAACGCAAAGTAAGAAGGTGTGTTAAACAAGTCAAAATTCATGTCAAAGAGAGCCTATTATACAACATATACAAAACACAAAATCAAAGCGCTGGAATCGTCTGCGCGGGGTCCAGTATCCCGCTTAAGGGCCCTTGGTGGGGTCTAGGGGCGAGGCCCGGAAGCTCTCGCATAATTGACATTTCAAGGGCAAAAACGTATGTCACAATGCATAGTAAGAAGGTGTATTATACAAGTCAAAATTCATGTCAAAGAGAGCTATATTTAATACACCATATACAAAACACAAAATCATGAAAACGCATAATGTAGAAATATAATGTTTTATTGTTTATGTTTGTATATGGTTAGGTTTACCGTCATTCTTTGAAAAACATGGGTTGTCTAAAAGACTGAAAGAAAGGTTTTCAATAACTAACTTCCAAATTGTTAAAATGAGTCTGTTCTATATCACCGTATACTCCGACACCCACCTCCCCCTCTCTCTCACTCCCTCTCCCCTCCCTCCCTCCTTCTTTCTCTCTCCCCTCCCCTCTCTCCCCTCTCTCTCTCTCTCTCCTCTCTCTCCCCTCTCTCTCCCCCTCTCTCTCCCCCTCTCTCCCCCTCTCTCTCCCCTCTCTCTCCCCCCTCTCTCTCTCCCATCTCTCTCCCCCTCTCTCTCTCTCTCTCTCTCCCCCTCTCTCCCCTCTCTCTCCCTCTCTCTCTCCTCTCTCTCTTTCCTCTATCTCCCCTCTCTCTCCCCCCTCTCTCCCCTCTCTCTCCCCTCTCTCCCCCTCTCTCTCTCTCTCTCTCTCCCTCTCTCTCGCCCCTCGCTCTCCCCCCTCTCTCTCCTCTCTCTGTGTCTTAATTCATGTATTTAAATACAAAATCGCCCAAATGTTTAATATAATATTACTGAAGAACTTTTATTCTGAGAAAGCTGCCCTTTCTCAGAAAAACATAATAAAACAAACAAACATAATAAGCACCTGGAATATCAAAGCTTGTTGAACCGACGGCATCAATCTGAAAAGACGAAATAAAATATGAACCGACGGATTAAATATTAATCTCCCCCTCCCCCCCCCCTCCCTCCCTTTTTGGCTACGCCACTGTATATAACCAACCAGCCAACAGTGTTTTACGAGTCTTGCACGTCATCTTCGAATTTATTCTTTATCAACTGTCTATTTTTTAGGTTTTTTTCTCATCAGAGTGGACTCCGCGTGATGAACATGCATAGCAGCTAAATTTGTAAGCGTATTTGCGCTGACAGGTATATGGTGACTGGGAACGTTCCCGGCTACCGTAGGCCTACTGCGCCAGGCAAAGCCGATTCAACCATTCAAGAGTGGGCAGGTAGGCAGCGAACCGATTCGTTTAATCACTGAAGTGGGCTTTCTGACAAAAGAGGTGTGGAAAATGGAAAGAGAGAACAGTTAAAGGTGGACTAAGCCCAGTCAGTGTACCTTTTCGTGGAATTTTCAAATATTCATTGACCTGTTGACCTGTTTTACCTCAGAAAAGTGATAAATGATATTGTTTATGAATCTTCAGATAGCTACTTCGTATGAAATTGTTGTCAGAGAAGTTTCAAAGCTCTCCACGACGATCAAAATGCTTTGCTGAATATTGTGAGTCTCTGGAAAATTGTGTCCTCACTTTTGGGTCTAGCGCTCCTTTAACGCAATCAATAAGATTACATGGGCCACAATGTATGTGTCAAATGTCAACGAATGCAAGAAAGAGGGGTTTAAAAAAGCAACAGACGCGGGAAATTTTGAGTAGTTGTTTTTTCTGGATTTGATCATGGCACTTCGGATTCATCTTGAAGCTTACTGTTTATCAGGCGGAACCTAATCGGTAAATGTAATTAATGCTTAATTAATTTGTTATTATAGCATATAATCTAAGAAAGAGTTATTTACCATGTTTATTCATGTTCTTCATAAAAGAAGTTTGACAAATTATTGAAGTATAGTTTTGAGTAGGCCTATAGGCAATTATTGACAATTAATAAACACTAATTGTACAGCCTTTAATTCTCCTGGCAGCCTGGGCTGACTTTCCTTTCCCTATATACTGTATTTTAAAAATTAGATTGAATAACAGTAAGAGTACCTACAAAAATACCTTTAGTTTGCACAAAATTGCATGGTTTTTACCTTAGATCTAAAGCAATAAAGTATTAATTTACTTAATCTGTTTAATTTTCTGAGCGTAATAAAGACAAACTGATAAAATGAAAAAAGTCCAAATCATAAATGAAAAACCTAGATTCTCTGTGAACCTATAATCATAGCGATCTACCGTTTTTCTATTGTTTCATAGCCCTTTTAAGGGACTTATTGCTGGCAATGCTGTCTGTTGGGCTGGGGCAATGCTGTCTGTTAAGCTGGGGCAATGCTGTCTGTTAAGCTGGGGCAATGTCAATGAATGCAGGAAAAGGAGTTTGAAGCATAAGACCGGGAAATTGTGACTTATTATTAAGTTATTCTTGATTTACTGGTGGCACTTCAGAGATGTCTTGACTGTTTAAAGCATGCTGTCTACCAAGCGGGGAAATCGACCTCTTCTAAAAAGGTATTTAATGCTTAAATTATTTGTTATTATCAGGCCCGTATAGCCTGGACTATTCGTTAGCTACTTGGGCAGATTATGCATATACCCTTGTATTATCAGGCTATATTTATTTGTTTCATTTATTTTCGCAAGGAGGCACACACCTTTGCAAAGCATGCAAAGGAGGGAATGGCCCCCGTGCCGCATATTGGCCAAGGACATTGTGTATATATGATCGAATAACTATTTACCATGTTTTGGGGGCTTTTTTTAAAGAAGTTTAACAAGCTATAAGAAGTCTCATTTTGATTAACTGACGATTGTTGACAAATCGTCCCTGTTTTGCCATAATGACGAATGTATAGTTGTGAACAATAAATGACGAATGTAAATTAGCAATATTGGAATGCAAATTACTATGACAGGTATGATTTATAAATATCTGCATTTCGTGTTTGTGCCATTTCTTGATTATTTACAGTTTAGCCAATTAATATAGTGACGCGATACAAAATGCATATCAAACATAATATATAACAGATAAACCTGCTTGACCACTGAACGAATTCTTTAAGCACATTCGTAAGTAGGCATGATATGTCAAAACGAAAACAAGCTTTTGCAGTAGATATACACATTCGGCACTCTGATGTACGAACAGGAATGGAATGTTCCGTACTTTATATGCAACATTTGATTCTCCTAGGCTGCAGGGCTTTCTTGTCCCCAAATGTATACTTTAAGTTCTATGGACAAGTATACAAAAGTTTGCATGTACGGAAAGAGCATTAAATATCAAATGTGTGTAATCTTTCAATTTTGAAAATTGCAAGTGCAGTTTTTAATTTATAAGTAATCAAAATTGTAATCTTCAATACAGGGCCCCTCGACATTGGGGCCATGCCCCCACCCCCTCCCCCGCGCTAATAATTTTCAAAGCAATGGTTTTCAAATAGGAATTTTTACCATACATATATACACTCTTTTCCCAACATAGTCGATTAGCAAATGACAACATCGGTCTTGCCTCCACCCCACCCCCAGTCATGCCAGTATGAAACGGAGGCCCGGTAATACATTGAAAAATATGAGCATGAAAACACTTCAACTGTTTAAAATGCTTTTGTTTTTCTTTACTTTTCTATACTTGAGGTTGGTTGGGGTATGGGGAAAATCAAACCTCTTCCTCTTTCCTTTTCAAATCCAAAGTCGGGACCAACATCCCCCTACACAGTCGCAACCGTTGTTATCACCCGCATCCGCCTCGCCCACACCTTCCTTACACACTTTCCGGCTCCCTACTCCTCTCTGCCCTACATATCACCGATCTCTCGATCAAGCATATCCTCTTAACCTGTCCCATATACCTAATCTCCAAACCACACCTCTCTCTCCATCTCAATTTCCTATCTTTTTAAGAACAATCCTACTGCCAACTTCATCACCTTCCTCCGCAACAGCAATTTATTGCACCTGATCTAAACCTCCCTTTCCTTCCCATCTCTGTCTTACCTTCCTCGCCTTCCTTTTTTTACCTTAGCTTCTTTCCCTTATCTACCTTCTCACCCTCCCTCTGTCCCACCTCTCTTTCCTCTCTGTCCTAACTCAAGCACCTTAGGTTTTAACACCCTCTTGGAACATTTGACTCTGACTGTCACGGTGCCGTTAGTCAACAAACCAACCAACCTTTTCAAAGAGAAATGGCAGAGGGTTAAAAAAATCAATAGATTTATAAAAGAAAATAGAGAGTAACACAAAAATTGGCCCCATATTTGCCCATTTTGCACAAAACTCTTCAAAAATGTGTAAAATGTTCCATTTTTAACCGATTTTGCTTCTTATTTTGTTGTTGCCTTTTCCTATTATTTGGTGGATTTCAAATCTAAATGTTGCCTCTACTTGTCCATATACCTTTAAAATACAATAATAGAAAGAGTACAGTTATAGGAAAGAATTCATTAAAAATTTAGGAAGTTTGGCACAAAATAGCAAAATTTTTTTGGTATATATCAGTAAATATAGAGTTTGACTAAGTGTTGTTTTCAAGATTAATATTTTTAATTAATTTCGTTATTCTTTGACTAAAATCTAATTTTCAACACAGAAATATCGCTATAGGCCTACTATAGGATTTTACCATTTTCACCCTAAGCCTAAATCAGTTAAGTATTTTACGCGGCATAAAGACATAAGTAAGGAATTTTCTTATGCACCTACTGCGGTTTGCAAAGTCTTGGTTTGACCACGTTTGATTTGAGAAGAGTACGTGGCGATATGATTCAGTTTTTAAATTCCTATCTAGTAGTCTGGGGATGTTGACTTCCTGTAATTTCTTGCATATTTCAGCTAGGGCCTCATGTGACACGTGGTAATATTTTGAAGTTGAACAAAGAGTTCTCACGGTTAGATATTCGGCGTTTTAGCTTTTCGCAAAGAGTTGTTAATGAGTGGAATGGTTTGCCTGAGTGGGTAGTTAGCTCCAATTCTGTCCACAAATTCAAAGTCAATATTGATATGTTCCTTACTAACTCTGGGCGTCTTTGATTATATATATATATATTTTTTTGGGGGGGGGGAGGTGGTTGTGGTGTTAGTTTGGGCTTTTTTATGGAGTGACTAACCCTTCTTAGCCCGTCATCTTGTTATGTTATGTTATAATATAACATAACTCTGGCAGATTTATCAAACTATTTATACCACTTTTCTATGATTTTAACCCTTTTCTGCTGTTCAGAGGCGTCATACTGTCTTGTCGGGCTAGGGCAATGTCAAAGCAGGAAGATGTCATTCAGTAACTCAATAAATGCCTGCAGGACAGGAAGTTTGAACATTGAAGACGCGGGAAATTTCAAATTGTTTTGTTCTGGATTTGATCACGGCACTTCAGGGACGTTTTACTGTCTGTCAGGCTGGGTCAATGTCAATGAATGAAGGAAAGAAGGCTTAAAAATAAAAACACGCGGGAAATGTTGATATTTTTGTTCTGGATTTGAACATGCATGCACTTCGGAGACATCTGTCCGGCGACCAAGCGGAAGAAATCAACCTCAACCTCTTTCGGAAAGGTAATGCCTTCTTTGTATATACATAGGCGGTATTAGCGGAAAGTAAGGGGTCCTAGCCACCCTCCGTTCCCCGGCGCCCCAAACTTGTTCCGAATTTCAATCTTTTGCGTGGCTATTTTTTGTATATTAGCACACACACACTTTCGGTAGGAAAACCCCGTTTATGTATAATAGCATGACTTAAGAAAAAATGATAATTATGTTTATTCATTTTCAGGCCCTCGAGTTTGATGTTATTTAAGTATAATTTTGAGTATAAATTTACGATTGTTTATGAAATATGCAACACCCTATAGGCCTATGCAAATACGCAACACTCTATAGGCCTAGGCTCCAGTTGTATACCCAGATCTCTCATGGCCTGGCTAGCATTTTCGGCCAATTACTATATGTTAAAAATTAGTCCCATAGAATAAGGATAAAATTGACCCAGTTTTACGCAAAATTGCATAATCTTCGGCAAACTTCAGTTTTAAAAAAAAGAATGAAAAAACCCTTCCACATTAAACCTAAAAAACTGTAATCAGCTGGCGAATCCAGGGACTACGAGGAGTAAAATGTTGTAATGAGGGGAACACATGCAAATTATCACAAACGTAAGCAAAAAATTGCTTGAAACTTTCTCGTTATTCCCCATCAAAGCCTTTGAGGCCAGAATCAAAGGAACGTTAGACCGCAAAGTAAGGGCGGCGTTTACAAAAATACTATTCACAACAGAACGATAAACTTCATGCTTCGATAGCCCACAGGCGACGTGAAGGAAAAAAACGTGGGCGGCCATCTTAAATCATTCATTTATCTTTTATAAATTCCTGGCACTTGATTCGAAGATCATTAAAATCTGAGCAAATCACTTCTTGAATTTTAAAAATAGCACTTTAGTGATAGTAATTTGCGACATGACTCACTGACACAAAATTATGATTCTGTAAGATTCTTTCTTAAAGGAGACATAAGGGCAGACTGGCTTTTTCTTTATTTAATATCATAGATAATAGTTATAAGTCATCTGAAGAATTTCACATCGTGCAACAAATTAGCATACATCTTCTAAATAATTAAATCATTAATTCTGTCAATACCCAATTACATGGGACCGGTTATTTTGTTCGTACGCCCTTCTAAAAAATGATGTCATACACCCAGTATAGATTAGAATATTAATGTATTTTTCTATTTATAATCTATTTCAAATTTTCTAAGATAACTTCTAAGATTTCCTTTGCATGAGTCATAAGATTTTCATTTTTATATGGTATTAATCATTCAAGCCCTTGAAACTTCACGTCAAAGCATTTTTGAAAGAAAAAAATTCAAAGAGAATAATTCTAAAGAAATACATTATATGTGCTAGCACATAGGGTCATCATTCGTTGGCATGATTGCAACACAAAATTAGACACAGTGGCAGCGAGATGTTACAACTTGGATAACCTGGGAATAGAATAAGACTTTATGATGGGGTTTGGTAATTCGGTTTATCTTTAATTCTCTATCACAGGCTAAAATATTTGACTTTATGTCTCCTTTAAATTCTGAAAAAGCCCTGCATGCAGGAATTTGATTGAGGAGAACTGAAAAAGGCTTTTGGTCAGAAATTGCTGCATGTGAACTATTTCAAAAGCCTATGATCTGATGATGGGCAGGACTCACATAACAATTAAAGCAGTCATGAATCATCGATTGATCAGTTGATAACGGATTTTTAAATATTACATTTATCCGATTTTGCAGGGCCTTTTTTAAACACTCGCTGGGGCTGTGGCCACACAGCAAAGTTGAATACCCCCACCTCCCCACCTCCCCATCCCCTATTTGATCTCTTTTATGTACACAATCATGACAAATTAAACTGCACGTTTTTACAAATATGTGAAAAATTCACGTACATAATAATTTATGAAGGTGTTGGGGGAAGGGGAAGTCGGGGGAGGGGGGTTGAAAGCCCTGTATACCATATCAAAAGGCCCGTTTTGTGTAAAGTGGGAACTAAGGATTTCTTTAAAAAAACTGCAAATTTGACGGAATTCTTTTTTATGATTCTTTAATGGCTTTTGAATCAATTTAGCAGATGTTGCCTATACACGTCCATAGACCCATTACCTGGTTAGAGTGTTTTTAATATCAGGCATCCAATTTGCATATTTTATGCAAAGTTTGTAATGTATTACAATTCGAACGTATATTTTTTCTTTTACTTTTTTCTATTAAAATTCTTTGAATAGATGCAGCAAGTTGTGACCAAAAGTAGAGTCTTTATTTACCATATGTTGCAAATCAAATTCTTTATACTTTCTCATGATTTTAAGTGATTTAGATTTAGCAGTTTAGGAAAGAACTTGAGTTAAAAAATTGAAAAAATATTTTGAGCTGCCCAGTCACTGATACACCACAATGTTTGCTTAAATCAACAACTGATGAAACTTTGATCTAGCCATAATTCAAGAGCTAAAAGAGTTTTTTTCTTCTTCAAAATCAAAAACTGGAGACGTAGGACGCGGATGCATGCTTCTTTCCCTGTTGGAAAGTAAAATTGGGTAATTATTCAAACTGCAGAATTTAAAAAATGGCTTAACATTTGGTAAAATTATCGTAAATTTTGTCAACATTTCCAAAATATAGAAGAAAAATTCCTGGAAAATGAAGATATTTTTCCGAAATTTCTCGAAAACGACAGAATGGCGAGACTCCGGGGCAAACCTGGAGCCCCTCAGTACAACATTTTTCGACATTGTCAAGCATGCGTTTTCGACAATGTCATATTTGTGAAGTATTTGTTTTCGCCGATTTCTGCCCATGCAGTTTGTTTTATTTATTTGTTATAGATATTCTACTTTTTTGGTCCCCAAAAGATATAATAAGGCACTGTTTGGGTGTACACTGATCTCGGACTCCAGGGCATTCCCCCTCCATCCTCTTTCCCGTCGGCACTGTTCCTGTAGGCTATTTTCTCTTTATCTTCAAATTAACACATAACTCTTAGTAAAAAGCATGATATTAAGTTCCAACTGTCCAAGGCCCAATCAAAGTTTGAGGATTTTTTTGACATATACAAGGTTTGGGACGTACATAAACAGTTTTCTTATATTATCTTCTTCTATATCGTTTCTTCAATTTCAGTCATTGAAAATCATGCGATTATCTTCTCCTAGCTGCTGGTTGGCATGGTGATAAATGTAGATGCAACAAAATGCAACCTATTAAGATAATCACTCATTCAAATGCTTGTGGTTCATAGAATAAAAAAACAATCACGTTTTTATAAGAAAATAGTCAGTATGCTCGTCCATACATCATACCGATTTGCATATTGATTTGTATATTAACATGATAAGAAGCAACAAGGTGTAAAATGGTCAATTTGTAACCGAGCATTTTAGAAGTCCGAGGAAAATTTAATTTGAAGGATAACTAAGTATTCCTTAATTAGGAATAACCCCATAGCTTCATCCAGAAAGGTACAGGGTGTCATCAAACAATAAGGGCATTCAGTTCGGTTCGTACCGCCGATCGGGGGACTCAGTATGTCCCCCGATCGGGAGACTCAAGCATGCGCACTGAGCTTACAGTGATATATGGAAACTTCCCGCCCTTTTTATTGTAAACTTTCAGTCATAGACGCTTATCAGTCGTTTCATTGAAGGTTTGTAACAAAGTTTGCTTTATTCATGTTCAATTTCGCGAAAGTAAACATTTTCGTTACTATCACGCAGTTATTGCTAAATAATTTTAACAAATCCGCAAGTTATTTCTCATAATTTCAGAAAACCTTGTTAAAGCGCGACTGCCTAACACATAATAAGAATTCATCATTTTTCGAAAATCGCACGGTGAATTTTAAAAGCGCAAGGTGAAAAGATAATTCATATGCCAATATTTCAAATTGTGAAGACAAATTTGAACCCTTCGCAGTGGTCGAGTTCTTCGCACTCGAAATGTGTCTGATTCTTATGTTATTCCTATACAAACTTTGAATTTGGATAGATGCATTGTGGGATACTTCTGTAAAGGATCTTCCGATTGAGGGGTACGAGCCGGACTGGCATTAGGCATTAAGGTAGTGACGTAGCTAGACTTATTTTGCAGGTGGGGCAAAACCATCACAAACTCCGAATTCAAGTTAACCCTTCATTCAGTATTACGCAAATTATTGCCCACTTTTCCCAATCGAAAGAAAGCATGCAATAGGGAAGGTAAATTTCTTTCAGGGAGTACCTATCCCCTGCTCCTTGCTTTCTTAGACCGGAAGACGCTGCACCCTTCAGTTCGCGCCCTTGTCCCAATATGATCCATTAATCAGTTTATCAGTTAATGATGACAAAACGACTCATAGAACACATTATCACATCATGGTTTGGCTAAGCCCCTTGACATTTTATCCTGAATCTACCCCTGCTTGACCCCTCTGAAAAATTAGGTGTCTGTTGTAGAAGTTATATTATAGCTTAGTACGCTCATTTTTGTTCTCCATGCAATTAAAAACCATTAATTTTATCATTTTATTCCATGTGGTATTATTTTGGCATCTATTCAATATACCGGATTACTAAACGATTCTATTGATAAAGTGTAGAAATTTTCAGACCAAAAGCGGACATTTCCCTCGCAAATCTAGTTAACTGTTTAACCAGTTAACCAACCATCTGACCATTAACTTCTCGAAATCGAAAACTTTTCTTAAACCAGCAGACCAGAGACCAGAGACGTAGGAAGCGAGGTCGGAGGGTGGTGGTGGTGGTGGTGAGAGGGTTTTACTGTATCGGTTGCATGCTTTATTCCCTCCGGTTGAGAGGTGAAATTGGGAAACTAAAATGGCAAAAATGTGGTCAAATTATTCCATATTTTGTAAAATTGGCCGAAAACTTGCCAACGTTTTCCTACAGCCCGAAAGCTGACCAAAGTTTTTCGAAAATTGGCCAAAATTGAACGAAAATGAAGAAAAATTTCCGCAAAGGAGAACATTTTCAAAAATAAAGTGATAAAGGAAATTTAAAGCCAGGATTGTTTGCGGTCCCCTGAGAGTTGACCCTTCCGTACCCCTGTTTTGAACCCATCTTGAACCCATTATTTTTTTGTATCATATTTTGAAACTACTTATGTTTCTATCAAAACGTGTGACATTTTCTGCAATCCTTTTAAATTCGCCTATACACACAGTTAAAGCATACATGGTATAGGTGGAGTACGACGCATTATTTGAACATGGCAGCGTCCACATGTCCATGCATTAAATTAGATTAGATTGAAAATCTGTAATCTTAAGGTATGAGCCCTTATTACTCCCTGGCTCTTTCGTCAGGCCTCTCACTCACTGTCCTCTTCGGGCCATATATCCCATAATATGGCCCGTAGCCAGGAATTTGAAAAAGGGCCGTTTTTCGTATAAAAGGGCAACACACTTTCCAGAAATTCCAGGTGCTTATTATTCTTTTAAATTTCACAAGGGCACTTTCTGAATAAAAGGGGGTTCGTTTTTTTGCTTGGACCAATCACCGACCCCACCCCCCCAACCCCGCTACATGGGCCTGCAGTGCTGCAGTGTACTCTCTCCAACGTATCCTCTCTGCCAACGTGTTATATATGCATGTGGGTAGTAGGTGCAATGTATGGGACGTAGCTGAGATGACATGTGGGTCATAGATGGGATGGCATATAGGTTATTTATGGCATGACATGGATACAGCTCGGGTGGACGGTACTGGACAAAGGGTGGGTTTGTGCATAAGAAATAGAGTGAGATAAATAGCGTGGGACATAGGGTATGAGAATAGCATATGAGACAAAATGTAATGACACACAGGATACATCACGTTTAACACGAGATGGGATGGAGGGTTGGGTGGCATATATGGTTCATTCATATGACGAAATGGCACATGGGGCATAGGATGTGACGTCATATGGGGACATTGATTGGGATGAAAGGAAGAGTGGGATTGCGTATAAGATTGGTAGAAAATCACTTGGGGCATCGAGTGGGTTGGTATTTGGGACTGATGTAAATAGCATGTGTGAGGTCGCGGTGGTGGATATGATGACGTACATGTATACGGCAGAGGGTGGTTGTCATATGAGACATTGAGTGGAATGGCACAAGGGGATGGGATGGGATGGAATTTAAGGTATTGTATTGTATGGCATATGGGTGGGACGGAAGGTAGGTTACGTAAGTTTGAATGACGTATACGGTGTGTAGGGTACGATGACATGTGTGTGACGTATATGGAGGCAGCGTTGATAATAAATGTGAAATAGGCTGAGATGGGAAACAGGAAATAATAAAGTAGGATGGATGATAATGGATAGCGGGATGGATTGCGTATGGAAAATATGGTGGAGTATCACGTGGGACAGGATGGGGTAGGATAGTGGGTGCAATGACGAGCGTCTCTAAGACATAAGAGTTGGCTGTCATGTGGGATACGGGTGGGGTGGCTTATGGGGCATAGCATGGGATAGCATATGAGGCATAATGTGAAAAATTGATGGCATATCTGCATATGGAGCATACTGGCATGTGGGACGTAGGATGCGATGGCATGTTGGGCATGTTAGAAAATATTAGATAAAGGATGGGATTGATCATAAGAGAAAGTGTGGGATATCATTGAAACATTGGGTGGATTGGCCCAAGAGACGTGGGTGGCATAAATGGGATAGTGCGTGTACGACACGGATGGCATATGGTACATAAGTTAAAATGTCACATTGAACATGTGGGTTGTATGGTGCGATGGAAAATATTGGGTCGATGGAATTGAATATACGACATAGGGTGGGATATCATATGGGACATATAGGGTGGGATATCATATGGGACATATATGGTGGGATGTGATATAGGACAAGGATGAAATGTCACATGGGACATATATGGTGGAATATCATATGGAACAGAGTGACATGTATAGGATAATGTATTTGGCGTAGACGTATAAGACATAGCGTGGGTTGTCCTATGGGACATAGTTTGGGATGGGACATATGGAGAGATGGCAAATGGGACATACGGTGCGTTGCCATATAGGACATAGGGTGGGTTGTCATGTTGGACATTGAGTGGGGATGGCATGCGGTACAGGTTAGGATGACATGTGAGACAGTGTGGGATGGAAAATACTGGATAAAGATGGGATTGCGTCTAAGAAAGAGTTATGTGAGATAGGGTGGCATACTTTGTATGTTTGTTTGTTTGTACAACTGATCCTCGAAAAGCTCAAAAGAACTTGTAAGAGAGGTAACCCTTTTACAAAATCCACAACAACATATAACAAGTGTGAAAAGAAAATGTTACAAAAAAAAAAGTAATAGAAAAGAAAATATTACATAGATTCTGCCCGATGATACATAAAATTAAAAAAATACAATAAATAAAACAAAACTACAGGATTTTATTACAAAGAAGGCAATGTTTTACTTTACGTTTGAATGAGAATAAGTTTTGAATAGAGTTAAATGAAGTGGGTAGGCATGGCAGGGAATTCCAATTTGTAATAGCAGAGTATCTAATGTAATGTTCACTACCTTTTAGAGAGAAACGGGGAATGGAAAGTAATTTAGCTTGGCGGGTATTGTAATCATGACAAGGACTATTTCGCAGGAAAAATTTGGAGAACTTACGTGGTACATTATCATGAAAGTTGAATACAAAGATTAGGGTGTAGTACTTGACTAGTCAAAGATGGTAAATACATTACTGTCACGGAAGAGAGGGTTAGAATGACTATTGTAGGGAATACCATATATTGCACGCAGCACTTTCTTTTGTAGAATGTGAAGCTTATTAATATGAGTAGAGTAAGTATAACCCCAAACAATACAACAATAAGATAAGAAAGGTAAAATAAGAATATATAAAAGTAACAATGTTTTAAAAGGAACAATGCTCTTTAGGCGATGAATTATAACAATGGCTTAAGAAACTTTATTACAGATATTCTGATTATGTGGAATCCAAGTAAGATTTTTGTCTAGGGTAACACCAAGAAATTTGTAGAATGAGAGAGGGCGACACGCGTGTTAATGTGAAGGTCGGAAGATATGATTTGTTTTTGTGTAGGACGAAAAGTAATAATGGTAGATTTTTTAGCGTTTAAGTGAAGTTTATTGGACCTTAATCAAGAAGTAATTTTAGGGATTTCTGTATTGATATCGTTAACTAAAGTATTTATGTCGTGGCCTTTATGGAGTAGATTGGTATCGTCTGCGTATAAAATAAAATGGAATTTGGAAGTAACATTTGGGAGATAGTTTATAAAAACTAGGAACAACAGGGGTTAAAGAATTAAGCCCTGGGGAACACCGCAGTTAATAGTCTGCTAGGAAGAATGAACACCGGATAAAGAAACATATTGAAATCTGATATGAATATAACTACTAAACTAAAATAATGCAGCCCCCCCCCCCCCTGCTCCCCCTCCCTCCTTCCCTGATTATCAAGCTTATTTAAAAGAATTGAATGGTCAAGCGTATCAAAAGCCTGGGAAAGATCTTATAAATTTCCAGCACTTACTTTCAAAGGAATGAATAATATAATCTACCAGAATAAGGATAGCCTGAGACGGTGTTCCTTTAAGCCATAAAACCAAACTGATAATCAATGATTATATGACATATGACACATAATAGAGCCTGTTTCATTAAAACAGAATATAAACGATTAAAAACAAGTTAAGGCGGGTATAGATAGGTCTATAATTACTAACGCTATCACGAGTACTACTTTTAAATACTGGAAATACACGAGCTATCTTCAAATCAGAGGGGAACAATCCCCTGAATAAATGAACAATTGAAAATATGCACAAGTAGCAAAACCAGATAAGTTTACAACTTAAGTAGGACTAATATCGTCATAACCTGATAACCACAGCTTGAACAGTCGAATGTTTTAATTTTGAAATACAATTCAAAACCTCAACTTCGTCTGTAGGCATTATACAAATAAAATAAAAAGAACTAGCGTTAGCTTGAAACATATAGGCTAATCTATCGGATTTTGTGCACTATCATTTGCGCATGTGTAGTATTTAAAAAGGGTGCGATGGCGTACACATACACACAAAAGATGGGTTGCGTGGGAGCATAACATTGGATAGTATATGGGCATCATATGAGACAAGAGTTGGATCATGGTACATACCCGGGGGCATTTCATGCTAAAAGTGGTAGGGGTGTGCAGCACACCAATCGAAAAACATACCCGCAGTATGACAGATTGTTTTGGTAACTGCAGTATGAAATTATACAATTTTGATACCCGCAGTTTAAAAGAAGTCAATGTTTGATAACTGCAGTATGAGTATTCAACGAAAATATTGTAAAAATGGACCAGCAGTACAAAATTAACAAAGTGAAACCTTTTTTGGGACATGTACAATACGAAAATCATGAAAACAAGACAATTTTTTTTTTTTAACAATTTATTTTAATTTCAATTAGTACATTTTTTATATATTTTGTTGTTGTAAAAAATACAGTATACAGTACAATATAATGCATATGTAGCATAAGGTGGGACAGACTCAAGGGCCGGGTGTCATATGGTACATAGATTTTAGTGACGTATGGGACATAGGGTGCGATGACATGGGTGACTACGATGGCTGCGTCGATGGTGTATGCAATATGGGCTAAGATATAAAATGGAAAATAGGGTGGGATGAAAGATATTGGACATGTATGAAATTGCGTACAATTAAAATATAGGCAGGGGCATCATAAGACATTGGGTGGGTTTGCATATGGGACAGGGAGGGATGGAATAGTGGGTGTGATGGCGGACATGTCTAAAACAGGATAACTATATGAGCCATGGGATGGCTTATGAGGACATAAAGTTGGACGGAGTTTCTGACTGGATATAGGGTGGGTGGAAAATCATATGGGTGGGGATGGTATTTGGGATGTAGGTTGGGTTGGCATAGTTTGTTCCTATAGTGCTGAACTTATTCTAGAACAGGTAGATTTTTTTATATTTACCAGAAAGGGCTGAATTTTAATTTCAAAGTTTGAAAATTTATTTTAAATGCAAAAGTTGTTGTTTCAATGCTTATTTATAGTATTCTGAGGTGACAATATATTACGCAGTTTATTTTAAATAGGCATCTAAATTTTAAAATTCTTTTAGATAGTTAATTTCTAACATATTCTGATGGGACTTGTTGCTGTTTTCGTTCTTGGTGTTTAGCCTAGAACGATTCAACGATTTAAGCTCCAGATGCCCCTACGGCTCTGGATGCCCCTACGGCTCCGGATACCCCTACGGCTCCGGATGCCCCTACGGCTTCGGATGCCCCTACGGCTCCAGATGCCCCTAC
This sequence comes from Chiridota heheva, assembly GCA_020152595.1. NCBI lineage: Eukaryota > Metazoa > Echinodermata > Holothuroidea > Apodida > Chiridotidae > Chiridota > Chiridota heheva. Next base: position 170,768 of record JAIGNY010001375.1, read on the forward strand.
GGCTCCGGATGCCCCTACAACTCCAGATGCCCCTACGCTCCGGATGACCCTACGGCTCCAGGTGCCCCTACGGCTCCAGATGCCCCTACGGCCCCGGATGTCCCTACGGCTTCGGATGCCCCTACCACTCCGGATGCTTATACGGTGCCGGTCGAAATACTTCTATGGTGCCGGTCGGGATGCTTCTACGGTGCCGGGATACTTCTATGGTGCCGGTCTGGATGCTTCTACGGTGCCGGTCGGGATGCTTCTACGGTGCCGGTCGGAATGCTTTTACGGTGCCGGTCGGGATGCTTCTACGGTACCTTTCGGAATGCTTCTACGGTGCCTTTCGGAATGCTTCTACGGTGCCGGTCCGGATGCTTCTACAGTGCCGGTCAGGGTGCTTCTATGGTGCCGGTCGGGAAGCTTCTACAGTGCCTGTCGGGAAGCTTCTACGGTGCCGGTCGGGATGCTTCTACAGTGAGTGCCGGTCAGGATGCTTCTACGGTGGGTGCCGGTCCGGATGCTTCTACGTAAGGTGCCGGTCCAGACGCTTCTACGTAGGGTGCCGGTCCGGATGCTTCTATGCAGGGTGCCGGTCCAGACGCTTCTACGTAGGGTGCCGGTCCGAACGCTTCTACGCAGGGTGCCGGTCCGGACGCTTCTACGTAGGGTGCCGGTCCGAACGCTTCTACGCAGGGTGCCGGTCCGGATGCCTCTACGCAGGGTGCCGGTCCGGACGCCTCTACGTAGGGTGCCGGTCCAGACGCCTCTACGTAGGGTGCCGGTCCAGATGCCTCTACGTAGGGTACCGGTCCAGACACCTCTACGTAGGGTGCCGGTCCGGACGCCTCTATATGGGGTGCTGGTCCGGACGCCTCTATGTAGGGTGCCGGTCCGACGCCAGGTACGAGTGCCGGTCCAGATGCCTCTACGTAGGGTGCCGGTCCGGATGCCTCTACGTAGGGTGCCGGTCCGGACGCCTCTAAGTAGGGTGCTAATCCAGACGCCTCGTAGGGTGCCGGTCCGACGCTCACGAGTGCCGGTCCGACGCCTCTACGTAGAGTGCCAATCCAGACGCCTCTAGGTAGAGTGCCGGTCCACACGCCTCTACGTGAAGTGCCGGTCCGGACGCCTCCACGTGGGGTGCCGGTTCAGACGCCTCTACGTCGGGTGCCGGTCCGAAAGCCTCTATGTGGGGTGCCGATCCGGACGCCTCTACGTGGGGTGCCAGTCCAAAAGCCTCTACGTGGGTTGCCGGTCCAGACGCCCCTACGTGGGGTGCCGGTCCATATGCCTCTACACGGGGTGCCGGTCCGGACGCCTTTACGTGGGTTGCCGGCCCGGACACCTCTACGTCGGGTGCCTGTCCGGACGCCTCTTTGCCGGGTGCCGGTCCGGACGCCTCAAGGTGGGGTGCCGGTCCAGGCGCCTCTACGCGGGGCGCCGGTCCGGACGCCTCTACGCGGGGTGCCGGTCCGGACGCTCTATGCGGGTGCCGTTCGACGCCAGGACGCGGGTGCCGTCCGACGCCTCTACGCTGGGTGCGGGTCTGACGCCTCGTGGGTGCGGTCCGAAAGCCTCACGCTGGGTGCGGTCCGACGCCACGTGGGGTGCCGGTCCAGACGCCTCTACACGGGGTGCCGGTCCAGACGCCTCTACGCGGGGTCCCGGTCCGGACGCCTCTACGCGGGGTGCCGGTCCGGACGCCACGCTGTGGTGCCAGTCCGGACGCCCCTACGCGGGGTGCTGGTCCGACGCTCTGCAAGGGGGTGCCGGTCCAGACGCCTCTATGTGGGGTGCCGGTCCGGACGCCTCTACGTGGGGTGCCGGTCCGACGCTCACGCCGGGTGCCGGTCCGACGCTCTACGCTGGGCGCCGGTCCAGACGCCACGCGGGTGCCGGTCCGGACGCCTCTACGCGGGGTGCCGGTCTGGACGCCTCTACGTGGGGTGCCGGTCCGAAAGCCTCTACGCGGGGTGCCGGTCCAGACGCCTCTACGCGGGGTGCCGGTCCAGACGCCTCTACGCGGGGTCCCGGTCCGACGCCTCTACGCGGGTGCCGGTCTGGACGCCTACGCGGGCGCCGGTCCGACGCCTCACGGGTGCCGGTCCGGACGCCTCTACGCGGGGTGCCGCTCCGGACGCCTCTAGGCGGGGTGCCGGTCCAGACGCCTCTATGTAGAGTGCCAATCCAGATGCCTCTACGTAGGGTACCGGTCCAGACACTTCTATGTAGGGTGCCGGTCCGGACGCCTCTACGTAGAGTGCCGGTACAGACGCCTCTACGTAGGGTGCCGGTCCGGATGCCTCTACGTAGGGTGCCGGTCCCGACGCCTCTAAGTAGGGTGCTAATCCAGACGCCTCCACGAGTGCCGATCCGACGCCTCACGAGTGCCGGTCCGACCCCTCACGAGTGCCAATCCAGACGCCTCTAGGTAGAGTGCCGGTCCAGACGCCTCGTCGGGTGCCGGTCTGGACGCCTCACGAGGGTGCCGGTCCGGCGCCACGTGAGTGCCAGTCCGACGCCTCACCAGTAAGTGAGTGCCGGTCCACACGCCACGTAGGTAGGGTGCCGGTCCGACGCTCTATGTAGGTAAGGTGCTGGTCCGGACGCCTCTACGTGGGGTACTGGTCCGGACGCCTCACGAGTGCCGGTCCGACGCCTACGCGGGGTGCCGGTCCGGACGCCTCTATGCGGGGTGCCGGTCCAGACGCCTCTACTTGGGGTGCCAGTCCAGACGCCTCTAGACGGGGTGCCGGTCCGAAAGCCTCTACGCGGGAAGCCGGTCTGGACGCCTCTACGCTGGGCGCCAGTCCGACGCCATTACACGGGTGCCGGTCCAGACGCCTACGGGTGCCGCCCGACGCTCTCAGGCGGGTGCCGGTCCAGACGCCTACGGGGGTGCGGGTCCGACGCCTCTATGTAGGGTGCCGTCCGAAGCCTCTAGGCGGGTGCCGTCCGACGCCTCTAGGCGGGTGTTGGTCCGGAAGCCTCTACGCGGGTTGCCGGTCTGGACCCTCTACGCGGGGCGCCGGTCCGGACGCCTCTACACGGGGTGCCGGTCCAGACGCCTCTATGCGGGGTGCGGGTCCGGACGCCTCTATGTAGGGTGCCAGTCCGAAAGCCTCTAGGCGGGTGCGGTCCGACGCCTAGGCGGGTGTTGGTCCGGAAGCCTCTACGCTGGTTGCCGGTCTGGACCCTCACGCTGGGCGCCGGTCCGACGCCTCTACACGGGTGCCGGTCCGGACGCCTCTACGCGGGGTGCCGCTCCTGACGCCTCTAGGCGGGGTGCCGTTCCAGACGCCTCTACGTAGAGTGCCAATCCAGATGCCTCTACATAGGGTACCGGTCCAGACACTTCTATGTAGGGTGCCGGTCCGGACGCCTCTACGTAGAGTGCCGGTACAGACGCCTCTACGTAGGGTGCCGGTCCGGATGCCTCTACGTAGGGTGCCGGTCCCGACGCCTCTAAGTAGGGTGCTAATCCAGACGCCTCTACGTAGAGTGCCGATCCGGACGCCTCTACGTAGAGTGCCGGTCCGACCCTCTACGTAGAGTGCCAGTCCAGACGCCTCTAGGTAGAGTGCCGGTCCGCACGCCTCTACGTCGGGTGCCGGTCTGGACGCCTCTACGTAGGGTGCCGGTCCGGGCGCCTCTACGTAGGGTGCCAGTCCGGACGCCTCTACGTAGTAAGTGAGTGCCGGTCCAGACGCCTCTACGTAGGTAGGGTGCCGGTCCAGACGCCTCTATGTAGGTAAGGTGCTGGTCCGGACGCCTCTACGTGGGGTACTGGTCCGGACGCCTCTACGTAGAGTGCCGGTCCGGACGCCTCTACGCGGGGTGCCGGTCCAGACGCCTCTACTTGGGGTGCCGGTCCGACGCCTCTAGGGCGGGTGCGGTCCGAAGCTCTCTACGCTGGGTGCGGTCCATACACCTCACGCGCGGGGTGCGGTCCGACGCCTCTATGCGGGTGCCGGTCCAGACGCCTCTTGGGGTGCCAGTCCAGACGCCTCTAGGAGGGGTGACGGTCCGAAAGCCTCTAGGCGGGTGCCGGTCCAGACGCCTCTACGCGGGGTGCGGGTCCGACGCCTCTATGTAGGGTGCCGGTCCGAAAGCCTCTAGGCGGGTGCGGTCCGACGCCTCTAGGCGGGTGTTGGTCCGAAGCCTCTACGCGGGTTGCCGGTCTGGACCCTACGCTGGGCGCCGGTCCGACGCCTCTACACGGGTGCGGTCCAGACGCCTCTACGCTGGGTGCCGCTCCGACGCCTCTAGGCGGGTGCCGTTCCAGACGCCTCTACGTAGAGTGCCAATCCAGATGCCTCTACATAGGGTACCGGTCCAGACACTTCTATGTAGGGTGCCGGTCCGGACGCCTCTACGTAGAGTGCCGGTACAGACGCCTCTACGTAGAGTGCCGGTCCGGACCCTCTACGAGTGCCAATCCAGACGCCTCTAGGTAGAGTGCCGGTCCGCACGCTCTACGTCGGGTGCCGGTCTGGACGCTCACGTAGGGTGCCGGTCCGGCGCCTCGAGGGGTGCCAGTCCCGGCGCCTCGTAAGTGAGTGCCGGTCCAGACGCCTCCACGTAGGTAGGGTGCGGTCCGACGCCTCTATGTAAAGGTGCTGGTCCGGACGCCTCTACGTGGGGTACTGGTCCGGACGCCTCGTACGAGTGCGGTCCGACGCCTACGCTGGGTGCCGGTCCAGACGCCTCTGGGGTGCCGGTCCGACGCCTCTAGGCGAGTGCCGGTCCGGAAGCCTCTACGCGGGGTGCCGGTCCATACGCCTCGCGGGTGCCGGTCCGACGCCTCTATGCGCGGGTGCGGTCCAGACGCCTCTACTTGGGGTGCCAGTCCAGACGCTCTGGCGGGTGCGGTCCAAAGCCTCTACGCGGGAAGCCGGTCTGGAGCGCCTCTACGCTGAGGCGCCGGTCCGACGCCATTACACGGGTGCGGTCCAGAGCGCCTCGTGGGGTGCCGCTCCCGACGCCTCTGGCGGGTGCCGGTCCAGACGCCCACGCATGGTGCGGGTCCGACGCCTCGTGGGTGCCGGTCCAAAGCCTCTACGCTGGGTGCGGTCCGACGCCTCGCTGGTGCCGCTCCCGACGCCTCTGGGCGGGTGCGGTCCAGACGCCTCTACGCGGGGTGCGGGTCCGGACGCCTCTATGTAGGGTGCCGGTCCGAAAGCCTCTAGGCGGGGTGCCGGTCCGGACGCCTCTAGGCGGGGTGTTGGTCCGGAAGCCTCTACGCGGGTTGCCGGTCTGGACCCTCTACGCGGGGCGCCGGTCCGGACGCCTCTACACGGGGTGCCGGTCCAGACGCCTCGTAGGGTGCCGCCCGACGCCTCTGGCGGGTTGCCGGTCCGAAAGCCTCTACGGGCTGCGGTCTGGACGCCTACGCTGGGGGCGCCGGTCCGACGCCATTACACGAGGTGCCGGTCCAGACGCTCTACGTGGGGTGCCGCTCCGGATGCCTCTGGCGGGTGCCGGTCCAGACGCCTCTACGCGGTGTGCGGGTCCGGACGCCTCTACGTGGGGTGCCGGTCCGAAAGCCTTTACGCGGGGTGCCGGTCCGACGCCTCGCTGGGTGCCGCCCGACGCCTCTAGGCGGGTGCCGGGTCCAGACGCCTCGCTGGTGCGGGTCCGACGCCTCTCAAGGATGCGGTCCGAAAGCCTCTACGCTGGGTACCGGTCCGGACGCCTCTAGGCGGGGTGTTGGTCCGGAAGCCTCTACGCGGGTTGCCGGTCTGGACCCCTACGCCGGGCGCCCGGTCCGACGCCTCACGGGTGCCGGTCCGACGCCTCTACGCTGGGTGCCGCTCCGACGCTCTAGGCGGGTGCGGTCCAGACGCTCACGTGAGTGCCAATCCAGATGCCTCTACGTAGGGTACCGGTCCAGACACTTCTATGTAGGGTGCGGTCCGGGCGCTCACGAGTGCCGGTACAGACGCCTCGTAGGGTGCCGGTCCGGATGCCTCGTAGGGTACCGGTCCAGACACTTCTATGTAGGGTGCCGGTCCGGACGCCTCTACGTAGAGTGCCGGTCCAGACGCCTCTACTTGGGGTGCCAGTCCAGACGCCTCTAGGAGGGGTGACGGTCCGAAAGCCTCTACGCGGGCTGCCGGTCTGGACGCCTCTACGCGGGGCGCAGGTCTGGACGCCATTACACGGGGTGCCGGTCCAGACGCCTCTACGTAGGGTGCCGCTCCGGACGCCTCTAGGCGGGGTGCCGGTCCATACGCCTCTACGCAGGGTGCGGGTCCGGACGCCTCTATGCGGGGTGCCGGTCCAGACGCCTCTACTTGGGGTGCCAGTCCAGACGCCTCTAGGCGGGGTGCCGGTCCAAAGCCTCTACGCTGGCTGCCGGTCTGGGCGCCTTACGCTGGGCGCCGGTCCGACGCCATTACACGAGGTGCCGGTCCAGACGCCTCGTGGGTGCCGCTCCGGATGCCTCTGGCGGGTGCGGTCAGACGCCACGCGGGTGCGGGTCGGACGCCTCGTGGGGTGCCGGTCCGAAAAGCCTTTACGGGTGCGGTCGGGCGCCTCGTGAGTGCGGTACAGACGCCTCGAGGGTGCGGTCCGGTGCCTCTACATAGGGTGCCGGTCCCGACGCCTCTAAGTAGGGTGCTAATCCAGACGCCTCTCGTAGAGTGCCGATCCGGACGCCCTCGTAGAGTGCGGTCGGACCCTACGAGTGCCAGTCCAGACGCCTCTAGGTAGAGTGCCGGTCCGCGCCTCGTCGGGTGCGGTCTGGGCGCCTCTCGTAGGGTGCGGTCGGGCGCCTCGTAGGGTGCCAGTCCGACGCCTCTACGTAGTAAGTGAGTGCGGTCCAGACGCCACGTAGGTAGGGTGCGGTCCAGACGCCTCTATGTAGGTAGGTGCTGGTCCGGACGCCTCGGCGTGGGGTACTGGTCGGACGCCTCACGTAGAGTGCCGTCCGCCTCTCACGCGGGTGCGGTCCAGATGCTCTACTTGGGGTGCGGTCCGACGCCTCTGGGCGGGTGCGGTCCGAAGCCTCTACGCGGGGTGCCGGTCCATACACCTCTACGCGGGGTGCCGGTCCGGACGCCTCTATGCGGGGTGCCGGTCCAGACGCCTCTACTTGGGGTGCCAGTCCAGACGCCTCTAGGAGGGGTGACGGTCCGAAAGCCTCTAGGCGGGGTGCCGGTCCAGACGCCTCTACGCGGGGTGCGGGTCCGGACGCCTCTATGTAGGGTGCCGGTCCGAAAGCCTCTAGGCGGGGTGCCGGTCCGGACGCCTCTAGGCGGGTGTTGGTCCGAAGCCTCGCGGGTGCCGCCCGGACGCCTCTAGGCGGGTGCCGTTCCAGACGCCTCTACGAGTGCCAATCCAGATGCCTCTACATAGGTACCGGTCCAGACACTTCTATGTAGGGTGCGGTCCGGACGCCTCGAGAGTGCGGTACAGACGCCTCGTAGAGTGCGGTCCGGACCCTCTACGAGAGTGCCAATCCAGACGCCTCTAGGTAGAGTGCCGGTCCGCACGCCTCACGTCGGTGCCGGTCTGGACGCCTCGTACGGGTGCGGTCCGGCGCCTCGTGGGGTGCCAGTCCCACGCCTCGTAGTAAGTGAGTGCGGTCCAGACGCCTCACGTAGGTAGGGTGCCGGTCCGGACGCCTCTGTAAGTAAGGTGCTGGTCCGGACGCCTCTACGTGGGGTACTGGTCCGGACGCCTCTACGTAGAGTGCCGGTCCGGACGCCTCTACGCGGGGTGCCGGTCCAGACGCCTCTACTTGGGGTGCCGGTCCGGACGCCTCTAGGCGGGGTGCCGGTCCGGAAGCCTCTACGCGGGGTGCCGGTCCATACGCCTCTACGCGGGTGCCGTCCGACGCTCTATGCGGGTGCGGTCCAGACGCCTACTTGGGGTGCCAGTCCAGACGCTCTAGGCGGGTGCCGTCCAGCCTCTACGCTGGAAGCCGGTCTGGACGCCTCACGCTGGGCGCGGTCCGACGCCATTACACGGGTGCGGTCCAGACGCCTCGTGGGGTGCCGCTCCGGACGCCTCTAGGCGGGGTGCCGGTCCAGACGCCTCTACGCATGGTGCGGGTCCGGACGCCTCTACGTGGGGTGCCGGTCCGAAAGCCTCTACGCGGGGTGCCGGTCCGGACGCCTCTACGCGGGGTGCCGCTCCGGACGCCTCTAGGCGGGGTACCGGTCCAGACGCCTCTACGCGGGGTGCGGGTCCGGACGCCTCTATGTAGGGTGCCGGTCCGAAAGCCTCTGGGCGGGTGCCGGTCCGACGCCTCTAGGCGGGGTGTTGGTCGGGGAAGCCTCTACGCTGGTTGCGGTCTGGACCCTCTACGCGGGCGCCGGTCCGACGCCTCTTACACGGGTGCGGTCCAGACGCCTCGTAGGGTGCCGCCCGACGCCTCTAGGCGGGTTGCGGTCCTAAAGCCTCTACGCGGGCTGCCGGTGTGGACGCCTCACGCGGGCGCCGGTCCGACGCCATTACACGAGGTGCCGGTCCAGACGCTCACGTGGGGTGCCGCTCCGGATGCCTCTAGGCGGGTGCCGGTCCAGAGGCCTCGCGGGTGCGGGTCCGACGCCTCGTGGGGTGCCGGTCCAAAGCCTTTACGCTGGGTGCCGGTCCGACGCCTCTACGCTGGGTGCCGCCCGACGCCTCTAGGGCGGGTGCCGGTCAGACGCCTCACGCGGGGTGCGGGTCCGACGCCTCGTAGGATGCCGGTCCAAAGCCTCTATCGCGGGTACCGTCCGACGCCTCTAGGCGGGTGTTGGTCCGAAGCCTCTACGCGGGTTGCGGTCTGGACCCTCTACGCCGGGCGCCGGTCCGACGCCTACACGGGTGCCGGTCCGGCGCCTCTACGCTGGGTGCCGCTCCGACGCTCTAGGCGGGTGCCGGTCCAGACGCCACGAGTGCCAATCCAGATGCCTCGTAGGGTACCGGTCCAGACACTTCTATGTAGGGTGCCGGTCCGACGCCACGTGAGTGCCGGTCCAGACGCTCTACTTGGGGTGCCAGTCCAGACGCCTCTAGGAGGGGTGACGGTCCAGCCTCACGCTGGCTGCCGGTCTGGACGCCACGCGGGGCGCAGGTCTGGACGCCATTACACGGGGTGCCGGTCCAGACGCCTCTACGTAGGGTGCCGCTCCGGACGCCTCTAGGCGGGGTGCCGGTCCATACGCCTCGCAGGGGTGCGGGTCCGACGCTCGGCGCGGGTGCCGGTCCAGACGCCTCTACTTGGGGTGCCAGTCCAGACGCCTCTAGGCGGGGTGCCGGTCCGAAAGCCTCTACGCGGGCTGCCGGTCTGGACGCCTCTACGCGGGGCGCCGGTCCGGACGCCATTACACGAGGTGCCGGTCCAGACGCCTCTACGTGGGGTGCCGCTCCGGATGCCTCTAGGCGGGGTGCCGGTCCAGACGCCTCTACGCGGGGTGCGGGTCCGGACGCCTCTACGTGGGGTGCCGGTCCGAAGCCTTTACGGTGGGTGCGGTCCGACGCCTCACGGGGTGCCGCTCCGACGCTCTGGCGGGGTGCCGGTCCAGACGCCTCGCGGTGGGTGCGGGTCCGACGCCTACGGGGATGCCGGTCCGAAAGCCTCTACGCGGGGTACCGGTCCGGACGCCTCTAGGCGGGGTGTTGGTCCGGAAGCCTCTACGCGGGTTGCCGGTCTGGACCCCTCTACGCCGGGCGCCGGTCCGGACGCCTCTACACGGGGTGCCGGTCCGGACGCCTCTACGCGGGGTGCCGCTCCGGACGCCTCTAGGCGGGGTGCCGGTCCAGACGCCTCTACGTAGAGTGCCAATCCAGATGCCTCTACGTAGGGTACCGGTCCAGACACTTCTATGTAGGGTGCCGGTCCGGACTCCTCGTGGAGTGCCGTCCAGACGCTCACGTAGGGTGCCGTCCGACGCCTCTATGGTGCCGGCGGGTGGGGTGTTGGTCCAGACGCCTCTACGCGGGTTGCCGGTCAGACGCCTCTACGCTGGGGCGCCGGTCCGACGCCTCTACACGGGTGCCGGTCCGACGCCTCTACGCTGGGTACCGGTCCAGACACTTCTATGTAGGGTGCCGGTCCGGACGCCTCTACGCAGAGTGCCGGTCCAGACGCCTCTACGTGGGGTGCCGGTCGGATGCCTACGTGGGGTGCTGGTCCCGACGCCTCTACGTAGGGTGCTAATCCAGACGCGCTCTCGTAGAGTGCCGATCCAGACGCTCTACGTGGAGTGCTGGTCCGGACCCCTCTACGTGAGTGCCAATCCAGACGCCTCTAGGTAGAGTGCCGTCCCAACGCCTCTACCTGGGGTGCCGGTCTGGACGCCTCGGGGTGCCGGTCCAGGCGCTCTACGTAGGGTGCCAGTCCGACGCTCTACCTGGGGTGCCTCTCCGACGCTCTCGTAAGTGAGTGCGGTCCAGACGCCTCGTAGGTAGGGTGCCGTCCCGCCTCTAGGTAGGTAGGTGCTGGTCCGACGCTCTCGTGGGGTACTGGTCCGGGACGCTTCTACGCAAGGTGCCGGTCCGGACACCTCTACTTGGGATGCCGGTCCGACGCCTCTGGCGGGTGCCGGTCCAGCGCTCTACGCAGGGTGCCGGTTCCGACGTTTCCACGCGGGTGCAGGGTGCCTCTCGCGGGTGCCGGTCCAGACGCCTCCACTTGGGGTGCCAGTCCAGACGCCTCAGGCAGGGTGCGGTCCAGACGCCTCTACGTGGGCTCCCCGGTCTGACGCCTCTACGGTGGGGCGCCGGTCGATGCTTCTATGGTGCGGTCTGGACGCTTCTCACGGGGTGCCGCTCCGGACGCCTCTGGCGGGTGCCGGTCCAGACGCCTACGCGGGGGTGCGGGTCCGACGCCTACGTGGGTGCCGGTCCGACGCCTCACGGGTGCGGTCCGACACCTCTCGTGGGTGCCGGTCCAGACGCCCTAGGTGGTGTGCCGGGTCAAACGCCTCTTCGCGGGGTGCTGGTCCGGACGCCTCTGCAAGGGGTGCCAGTCCAGACGCCTCTACGTGGGGTGCCGGTCCAGACGCCTCGTGGGGTGCCGGTTCGGACGCCTCTACGTAGGGTGCCTGTCCGGACGCCTCTACGTAGGGTGCCGGTCCGGATGCCTTTAGGTAGGTAGGGTGCCGGTTCGGACGCCTCTACGTAGGGTGCCGGTCTGGACGCCTCTACGTGGGGTGCCGGTCCAGACGCTTCTACGTGGGGTGCCGGTCCGGACGCCTCTACGTGGGGGTACCAGTCTGGACGCCCCTATTTGGGGTGCCGGGCCGGACGACACTACGTGGGGTGCAAGCCTGGACACCTCTACGTGGGGTGCCGGTCCGGGTGCCTCTACGTGGGGTGCCGGTCCGGGTGCGCTCTTGGGGTGGGGTCTGGGCCCTCCGGTCCGGGGTGCCCTCCGAAGTCCGGGATTTCCTCCGGTCCGGGATTCCTTTTGTGGGGTGCCGGTTTTCCTCCTGTCCGGGATTCCTTTCCGGTCCGGGGTTCCCCTTCGGTCCGGGGTTCCCCTCCGGTCCGGGGTTTCCCTCCGGTCCGGGTTCCCCTCCGGTCCGGGGTTCCTCTCCGGTCCGGGGTTCCCCTCCGGTCCGGGGTTTCCCTCCGGTCCGGGGTTCGCCTCCGGTCCGGGGTTCCTTTCTGGTCCGGGATTCCCCTTCGGTCTGGGGTTCCTATCCGGTCCAGGGTTTCCCTTCGGTCCGAAGTTCCCCTCCGGTCCGAAGTTCCCCTCCGGTCCGGGGTTCCCCTCCGGTCCGGGGTCCTCTCCGGTCCGGGGTTCCCCTCCGGTCCGGGGTTTTCCTCCGGTCCGGGGTTCCCCTTCGGTCTGGGGTTCCTTTTCGGTCCGGGGTTTCCCTCCGGTCCAAAGTTCCCCTCCGGTCCGAAGTTCCCCTCCGGTTCGGGGTTCCCTTCGGTCCGGGGTTCCCCTCCGGTCCGGGGTTTCCCTCCGGTCCGGGGTTCTACCCTGGTCCGAGTTTTACCTCTGGTCCGGGGTTTCCCTCTGGTCCGGGGTTCCCTTTTGGTCCGGGGTTTCTTTCTGGTGTGGGGTCCTCTCTGGTCTGGGGTTCCCCTCCGGTCCGGGGTTCCTTTCCGGTACGGGGTTCCCCTCCGGTCCGGGGTTCCCCTTCGGTCCGGGGTTCCCCTTCGGTCCGGGGTTCCCCACTGGTCCGGGGTTCCTCTCTGGTCCGGGGTTCCCCTTTTGGTCCGGGGTTCCCCTTTGGTCCAGGGTTTCCCTCTAGTCCGGGGTTCTTCTCTGGTCTGGGGTTTCTCTCCAGTCTGGGGTTCCCCTACGGTCCGGGGTACCCCTCCGGTCCGGGGTTCCCCTCCGGTCCAGTGTTCCCCTCCGGTCCGGGGTTCCCCTCCGGTCCAGGGTTCCCCTCCGGTCCGTGGTCCCTCTCCGGTCCGGGGTACCCCTCCAGTCCGGTGTTCCCTCTGGTCCGGGGTTTCCCTCTGCTCCGGGGTTCCCCTCTAGTCCGGGGTTCTTCTTTGGTCCGGGGTTCACCTCCGCTCCGGGGTTCACCTCCGGTCCGGGGCTCCCCTCCGGTCCGGGTTTCCTTGAAAGTTGTCACAACTTCAAAGTTGTCACAACTTCAAAGTTGTCACAAACAACTTCAAAGTTGTCACAATTTTAAAGTTGTACAACTTTAAAGTTGTAACAACTTATGAAGTTGTAGCAAATTATGTAGTTGTAACAACTTCAAAGTTGTTACAAATTAAAGTTATGTTTACAACTTTAAATTGTTACAACTTTAAAGTTGTACAACTTTTAAGTTGTTACAACTTTAAAGTTGTAACAACTTTAAACTTGTTACAACTTTAAAGTTGTTCAAACAACTTCAAAGTTGTTACAACTACATAATTTGTTACAACTTCATAAGTTGTTACATACAACTTTAAAGTTGTTATATACAACTTTAAAGTTGTTACATACAACTTTAAAGTTGTTATATACAACTTTAAAGTTGTTATTTACAACTTTAAAGTTTGTTACACTTTAAAGTTGTTACATACAACTTTAAAACTTTACAACTTTAAAGTTGTTACATACAACTTTAAAGTTGTTACATACAACTTGAAAGTTGTTACATACAAACAACTTCAAAGTTACAAACAACTTTAAAGTTGTTACAACTTCAAAGTTTTTACATTTTCAAATTTGTTACAACTTTTAAGTTGTTACAATTTTTAAAGTTGTTACAACTTTAAAGTTGTTTTGACTTTAAAGTTGTTACAACTTTAAAGTTGTTACAACTTTAAAGTTAACTTCAAAGTTTTAACTTCAAAGTCGTTGCAACTTCAAAGTTGTAACAACTTTAAAGTTGTTACAACTTCATAATTTGCTACAACTTCAAAGTTGTTACAACTTCATAAGTTGTTACAACTTCATAGTTGTGTTATAACTTCAAAGTTGTTACAACTTGTTTTAACTTTAAAGTCGTTACAACTTGTTACAACTTCAAAGTTGTTAGATCTTGTTGCAACTTCAAAGTTGTTACAACTTGTTACAACTTCAAAGTTGTTACAACTTCATAGTTGTTACAACTTGTTACAACTTCAAAGTTGTTACACTTTGTTACAACTTCAAATTTGTTACAACTTCAAAGTTGTTACAACTTCAAAGTGTTACAACTTCAAAGTTGTTACAACTTCAAAGTTAAAGTTTTTACAACTTCAAATTCGTTACAACTTCAAAGTTGTCACAACTTCAAAGTTGTTACAACTTTAAAGATGTTACAACTTCAAAGTTGTCACAACTTCAAAGTTGTTACAACTTCAAAGTTGTTACAACTTCAGAGTTGTTACAACTTTAAAAGTTAAAGTTTTTACAACTTCAAAGTTGTTACAACTTTACCAATTTTAAAACTAAATCTTTGTCACTGAAAATGATTGAAAAGAAGTTTGATTTGCATACATTGGGTTCTGAAATTCTTGAAAAGTTTTGAAATTCTTGGCCAGACTTTTTAGCGTCATGGCAAAAATTTTATTGAAATAACCCAACGAAAAAAGATCTGCAAAAAAAAAAACATACCACAAATACGTCACAAGTTTGCATTTTGCTGAGATTTAAAAATGCTATTAAATGACCATTTTTAATCCCATTTTGGTGTTACTTTTAGGTTTTTAAATAAAGCTATGAAAGTAACAAAATCGTTTATGTAAATTAGTAAAGCATTGACAATTTAACAGCGTTTTAAAACTCAGGCATCAATCATAATTCTTGTGAGCTGTTCAACAAGTCTGTTTCGATTACCTATTCCCCCCCTCCCACCCTTTCTTTTTCTTTTGATATAGAAATTTTATCAGGGAGGGGTTCCAGTCATTTTCATTTAATAAGATTTAAGAAAAAGCTAAGAAATTACATAAAGATTTTGAGCTCTTCACCCAGATGTCAGCGATGACATAATTCTGGAAGTTTAAAAACTGATCTCTTGAGATTATGGCACTCTATTAAAGGTATGAAAATAGGTAGCAACAACACGATCTTAGATTGTTTATAATAGGCCTATACTAAACACCAAGCAAGAAAACAGCAACAAGTCCCATCAGAATATTTTAAAGCATTTTAAACTTTAGATGCCTATTTAGAATAAATTGCGTAACATTTTGTCACCTCAGTATGATATAAATAGAAATAAGCTGTTGTTAACTTATTGTTTATCGCTCCTGAATGGGAGAAGCTGGCTCCAATGAACAGAAATTAAAACAACAACTTTTGCATTCAAAATACATTTTTAAACTTTGAAATTAAGATTCAGCTCTTTCTAGGAAATATAAAAAAATCTACCTGTTCTAGAATGAGCTCAGCACAATAGGAACAAACTATGCCAACCCACCCTACATCCCAAATACCATTTCCACCCATATGATTTCCCACCCTATTTTCCATATGTAATCAGAACCTCCATCCAACTTTATGTCCTACAAGCCATCCCATATCTAATATAGTTATCCTGTTTTAGACATGTCCGCCATCACACCCACTATTCCATCCCACCCTGTCCCATCAGCCAACCCACCCTATGTCTTATGACTATATCTTAATTGTATGCAATCCCACACATGTCCAACATTTTTCATCTCACCCTTTCCCATTTGATATCTTAGCCCATATCGCATACACCATCGACGCAGCCACCGTAGTCACCTATGCCATCGCACCCTATGTCCCATACGTCACTAAAACCTATGTACCATATGACATCCGGCCCTTGAGTCCGTCCCACCTTTTGCTCCATATACTATACAATACTATTCCCCATATACCCTCCTATCCATGCCCCATATGCCGTTCCACCCATGACCCATATTACAACTACCTTATATATGTATGTCATCATATCCACCATACAGCACATGTCTTCCTACTCCGTCCCATATGACAACCCCTATGTCCCACGTGCAATCCCACCTATGTACTACTTGTCACCCCACTCTATTTCCCATATGCCATCTCACCATATGTCTCATTCCAAATTATGTCCCATATGACAACCGCACTATGTCGCATACGTAAACGCCAAACCCACTATCCTATACATATCAAGTCATTGTGACTTACGAGTGGTTTCCCTGGCATATGCCTAAAAGTGCAAAAGAAAACAATATCACCTTATTCTATATGCTGACCCACCCAATATCCAATATGATATTTCAAGCTATTTCTTATACGCAATTATTCCGCTATGCAATACCGTCCAGCCCGATGTCCAAAATACTATCACACCCTATTAGTCCTACATTCCATCGCACCATATATGCCCCATATGTTATTTCAACTGTGTACCATACAGCTCTGTATCTCATATTATGCCCATATACTATCCAATGTTATGCTCCCACGCAACCCATCCTTTAGTTACGTGTGCGCCATCGCACCCTCTATTGATACTACACAAGCCACCCTATCTCACATAACTCTTTCTTAGACGCAATCCCATCTTTATCCAGTATCTTCCATCCCATACTATGTCTCACATGTCATACTAACCTGTACCGCATGCCATCCCCACTCAATATCCAACATGACAACCCACCCTATATCCCATATGGCAACAAAACCTGTCCCATATGCCATCTCCCTATGTCCCATCCCAAACTATGTCCCATAGGACAACCCACGCTATGTTTCATACGTCTACGCCAAACACATTATCCTATACATGTCACCATGTTTCATGTGATATTCCACCCTAAGTCCCATGTGACATTTCATCCTTGTCCTATATGACATCCCACCCTATATGTCCCATATGATATCCCACCCTATATGTCCCATATGATATCCCACCCTATGTCGTATATTTAATATCCTCGACCCAATAATTTTCATCGCACCATACAACCCTCATGCTCAATGTGACATTTTAACGTATGTACCATATGCCATCCGTGTCGTACACGCACTATCCCATTTATGCCACCCCACGCCTCTTATGCCAACCCACTTAATGTTCAACATGATATCCCGCCCTTTCTCTTATAACCAATCCAATCCTCTATCCAATATTTTCTCACATGCCCAACATGTCATCGCATTCTACGTCCCACATGCCAGTGTGCTCCATATGCCTACCCTCTATCTCACCTTATGCCTCATATGCTATCCCATGCTAGGCGCCATAAGCCATCCTACACGTATCCCATACGCCACTCTATATCCTATGTCCCACATGACAGCCAATTCTATGCCTTGGAGACGTTCGTCATTACATCCACTATCCCACCCACCCTATCCTACATGATACTCCACCATATTTCCCATACGCTATCCAGCCCTCTATCTATCCATTACCATGCATCCCACTTTATTGTTTTATTTCCCATCTCAGCCTATTTCACATTCATCATAGACGCAGCCACCATACATCACACACACATGGCATCGTACCCTACACGCCGTATACGTCATTCAACCCAATGTAAGATCCAACTCTCCGTCCCACCTTATACCCCATATGCCATACAATACTATGCCTCATATTCCACCCCATGCATTCCACTCAATGTCCCATATGATAACCCACCCTCTGCCTTATACATGTACGCCATCATATCCACCACCTCACACATGCCATCCCACTCATTCCACTTATCAACCCACGCAATATTCCAAATGATATTCCACCATTCTTATACTGCTATTTGCAATCCCACTCTTTCCCTTTCATCCCAATCAATGTCCCATATGATGTCTCATCCTATACGCCATTCCATCTTATAAACCGTATATGCCCTTCAATCCTACATCCCATCTTGTGTTCAATGTGATGTATCCTGTGTACCATCAAATTCTACGTCTCAATATGCCATTCTACCCAATGTCCCACATTTTATCTCACCCTATTTCTTATACACAAACCCACCCGTTGTCCAATACCGTCCATTTTAGCTGTATCGATATGTCATCCAATATATAACCCACATGCTGACATGGCATCAGACCCATCCCACATGCCATTTAGCTACGTCCCATACATTGCACCTTTACCCACATGCCATAGATACATCCTGTATGCCATTTCACCTATGACCCACATGCCACTCCACTTATGACTCACATGTCACCCCACCCATGATCCACATGCCATCCCACCTATGACCGACATGTCATTAACCTAAGTGCACTCTACATTCCATATTATCGAACCACATGAAGATTTTCAACAGCAAAAATACTAATTATATAATTGTTTGTTTGTTTGATGAGGGCTTAACGTCACCACGACAACGAGGGTCTAATTATATAAACTATGAATAATAGTATGTTGGATCTACATTTTATCAAGATGTATAAAACAAATCCCTGATTTAAAGGTATATGGGCAGATAGATCTGTTATTCACAACAAAGATCCTTAGATACAAAACAGAATAGTTTTTAAGTAATGTCAAAAGTACCAGGAAGTTTCCGAGATATAGCTTATCAAAATATATACAAAAGTGTTGATGTATATAAGAAGACAGCTGAATATCAAGTTCTCTCCTGATGTCAGTTTGGGAAAATCAGACTGTTTTCTCCTGCTAAATTCTATCAAGGGAGATTCAAAACGTTGTTGGTTGATTAAAAAACAATAAGTTAATTTGATGTTATTTCTCAAATTTTCTATAAATTTGCATAATTTATTAAGATAAGGTCTGAAAATTCAAAATGCAGCAATAAAATGGTCATTTTTTTAAACCAATTATATTACATTTTTGGCTATTTTCATGGTTTATGTTGCCACTGTGTTGACACCTGTCCATATGACACCTATCCATAGATCTTTAATTAATTATTGTTTTTGTGGACAGGTAGAGGCTTACCGAAAACGTCAGAGAGTAATTCTAATGGCTCAAATCCTTAAAATAAAAGATTTTTGATTTAATTTAATGCATGGACATGTGGACGCCGCCATGTTTAAATAATGCGTCGTACTCCCCATATACCATTGTATACTTTAAGTGTGGGCATAGGCAAATTTAAAAGGTTTGCAGAAAATGTCACACGTTTTGACAATAAAAGAAATAAGACCTATAAATAGTTTCAAAATATGATACAAAACACCTATATAAATGAACATGGATCCAAGACAGGGGTTTGGAAGGGTCACCTCTCAAGGGACCCCCAACAATCTGGCGAACTGAGTGGAAAAATTGCACTGGTAAATCAATTTTCATAAAGGTTGCTTTAGATTTCCTTCATTTTCAGAAAATGTCCTCCTTTCGGGGATTTTTTTCTTCCATTTCGTTAAATTTTGGCCAATTTTACCAAATATCCAAATCTTTTACCACATTTCTGCCATTTTATGTCAATAATTCCCAATTTCACCTTCCAACTGGGAATAAAACAATGCGACGGGAAGGTAAAACCCTCCAAGGCCCCCTCCCTCCGCCCCCGCTTCCTACGCCTCTAATTAAAGAAACGTTTTCCAACTCGCTTTCGAAAAGATAGTGGTTAAAGATTCGCTAAGGAAAATGCCGCCTTTGGTCTGAGATTTCTACACTTTATCAACCAAATCGTTTAGTAATCGGGTATATTAAACAGATGCCAAAATAATACCACATGGTATAAAATGATAAAATTAATGATTTTTAATTGCATGAAAAACAAAAGCGAGGCAGCGTAAAATATCAATACAATCCTTACTTCTACAACAGGTAGTTTTTTCAGAGTAATCCACACTGCCGCCCCCTCCTCCCTCCCCCATTGCCTGCAACCTCCCCCTCCCTTCCCTATTGCCAGCAACCTCCTAATTTTCTCTATACTTTACATTTTGTTCACAAAAACATACTTTTGAGAATTTTTCATGCTGATTACAGTCAGTCCGGGAGCATGCCTAATAATAGGTACATTGATAACACGAGAAAATTGTAGTAATGCAGCCATATTTTTCAGATTTTTGTAATAACATGCCATAGTTTCTGATTTGTGTACTTGAAATATTAAAAATCATTGTGTTGAAAAACGTTTAAACTTTCCAAATGGCGGTTTCGCGCCTAAACGCCTAGTCCTATTGTCTATTATTTCTAATATTTCAAAACGGCGCCGTGAACATATCTAATGGGAGTGGAAAAGTTGTAATTATGATAGTAATAAAGGCATTTCATGAGCTTTATGTTTCTTTTAGCAAAGATATTCTTCCCAGACGTATTTCAAATTTGAATTAAGTAACGTTGCATAAGGCTTTAATGTTAGGATAGCAAAATATCATGAAAAATACCACAAAATGGCGGCTTTAATGTAGCAAAATGTTTCCAATTTTAGGAACATTTATCAGTTCGGGAGCAGC
Source organism: Chiridota heheva (assembly GCA_020152595.1). Lineage (NCBI taxonomy): Eukaryota > Metazoa > Echinodermata > Holothuroidea > Apodida > Chiridotidae > Chiridota > Chiridota heheva. The sequence continues at coordinate 190,482 of JAIGNY010001375.1, forward strand.
CTGAAAAACTGGGTACTTTGAAATACCCAAATAATTGGGTACTTTTATGTATTACGTGATCGTATGAGCCTACACATTTGACTAGCCCACACTAAACATATGGGGTTTCTCATTTTCCTCTCCGGATTGTGCAAAATTTCAATAGATACCCTGAAATTTCGGAGACGGATAGCAAATAGATATTCAAAACTTTTTGCCGCTGCTTTTTAAAATTTACGGTTGCCTTTTTAAGAAAACAAAAAAAACAGATCATGGGCAATCTGTTTTGTTCATTTTCTCAAAAAGGCGACGATGAATTTAAAAAAGCAGGGGCAAAAAGTTTGCAATATCTATTTACTATCCATCTCCAAAATTTCAGGATATCCAGTAGAATTTTGGACAATCTGGAGCGGAAAATGAAAACCCATTATGTTTAATGTGGGCTAGTCAAACGTGTAGGCTTTGTGATGACGTAATACATAAAAGTACCCAATTTTTTGGGTATTTCAAAAAACCACTTTTTCGGATTGCTCCCGGACTGTTTATGTTCCCATTAATAGGCATGTTTCCGGACTGTTTCCCAATATAAATAAGAAGATGCTGGGACACTTTACTTTTTGTATTAATTGCTCCCTGTGCCCTCAAACCATCTCCAAAAGATGCACTCGAAGCCTAATGCCCCGATTGTTTGATGACACCCTGCCCCTTTCTGGATCAAGCTAGAGGGGTTTGTATAATTCCTAATTAAGGAATACTTAATTATTCTTAAAATTGAGTTTCCCCCGGACTTTTAAATGACTTAAAGGTATATGGACGTGTAGAGGCAACATTAGCTCAATTATCTTAAAATCAATTAAAAACAATCAAACACTTTAGTCAATATCGGTTAAATATTCACCGTTTTAGAGCGTTTTAAATCTCAGGCATCAATATGCAAATTTTAAGCAAATGTTGTGATGTATTATCAAGGCGATCGACTTTGGTGTTTTCTTTCCCTTCGTTTTTTAAATGTCTTAATCAAAGTTTTTTGAAGTGGTGCAGCAAAGCAAACGTTTGAGTCTGTGTCGTAACTCCAATTGATGAATTCTAGCAGGAACAGACGTTCCTTTAATTCTCGGTGACTCAGATTTAGGGAAAGAGAACTTTTATTAAGATTTTTGACTGTTTAAGATTGATATCAACATTTTGAGCTGTCCGACCAGACATCATGCCAATATTGTGCCCCAACATCTATGACATTGCTACTCGCAGCGCCCTCACTCAATATTTCTTCAATAATGTACACACTGTGTCCGCTTAAACCATTCCCGAAATAAACTCCGTACGCACAGTGTATATGTATAATATTATTGTACACTGTATGTATGTATATAATCGTATATACACTGTATGTATGGAGTGTTAGGGCAGTGATGCGTACATTTTTGGTGGCCTTGAGATGTTTGATTTTCTAACATGTGGAAAAACTGAACATCGCTGATGTAAGGGCGCAGATCTTTCATGTTTACATCGCAGCATCACAAATTTCGCATAAATTAAAACCTTTGATAACCATAACTCAGAAACTAAAATTGTTAAACAAATTAAATTTAAAAAAAATCAAAGCAGATCTGCTCATGCTGTGATATTGCTATATTTCTTTGGCAATTAACAAGTATAGAAATAATGTCCATATAGGCATTCATAATCCGGTAAAAATCATAAAAAAAGCTCAAATTCCCAATATCCTATGGCCGTCAAGTTGTTAATTTTACAGCTTTTTGCTTCTTGTCGTGTTAATATGCAAATCAATATGCAAATCGGTATGATGTATAAACGGGCATACTGACTATCTGACTATTATGCACCACAATTATTTGAATTTTGATTCTATTAATAGGTTTTTATTTATTGCAGAGATCACCATGTCAACCATCTAGAAGAAGACAATAGCATAATTTTCAGACTGAAATTTAAGGAACGATGTAAAAAATACTAATAATATAAAAAAAACATGTTTATACGTCACAAATTTTGAATATGTCGAAAAATCCTCAAATTTTGATTGGCAGTGGGAAAAATGCCCTGGCGCCAGGGATCAGTGGGCACCAAAATGTACAATTTCTGATTATATCTTTTGGGGACCAAGTAGTAAATATTGTACAACAAAAAAATGAAAAAATTAACATAACTACAGCGAAGAAATCGGAGAAAACACATATTGACAATGTTGAAAAATGTTGAACTAAAATAACATTCTTGATTTTTTTCTTTTTTTCACCATGAATTTTTGAGATATGAGGTGCCCCACGATTGCCCCGAAGCCTCGCGATTTTGTAGTTTTCGAGAAATTCCGTGGAAATGCCTTCATTTTTCAGAAATTCTGGTCTTTTTAAATGTTGACAAATTTAACAAAAATTTACAATAATTTCACCAAATGTTCCGTCAATTTTACCAATTTTTTCAATTTCAGTTAATTTCCCAATTTTATCTTTCAACACGGAAGAAAGCAAGCATCCTAAAGGGCAAAATCTCCATCCTAAAGGGCAAAATCCCCATCTAGAGGGCAAGATCCCCATCTAGAGGGCGAGATCCCCATCTAGAGGGCGAAAGCCTCATTCTAGAGGGCGAAATCCCCATCTAGAGGGCAAAATACCCATCTAGAGGGCAAAATACCCATCTAGAGGGCAAAATTTCCATCCTAGAAAACGAAACCTCCATTTAGAGGGCAAAATACCCATCCTAGAGGGCAAAATACTCAACTAGAGGGCGAAACCCCCACTTAGAAGGCAAAACACTCATCCTAGAGGGCAAAATCCCCATCCTAGGGGGCAATATCTTCATCTAGAGGTCAAAATTCATATTCTAGAGGGCAAAATTCCCACCTAGAGGGCAAAATTCCCACCTAGAGGGCAAAATTCCCACCTAGAGGGCAAAATTCCCATCTAGAGAGCAATATTTCCATCTAGAGGGCAAAATTTCCATTCTAGAGGGCAAAATACCCAACTAGAGTGCAATATTCCTATCTAGAGGACAAAATACCCATCCTAGAGGGCAAAATACCCATCTAGGGGGGCAAAATCCCCATCCGAGAGGGCAAAATCTCCATCTAGAGGGCAAAATCCCCATCTAGAGGGCAAAATTATCATCCTAGAGCTGTAAAGTAGAGGGAAAATTCCTTATCCTAGAGGGAAAATCCCCATTCTAGAGGTAAAAATCCCCATCCTAGAGGGCAAAATCCCCATCCTAGAGGGCAAAATCCCCATTCTAGAGGGCGAAATCCTTATTCTAGCGGGCAAAATCCCCATCTAGAGGGCAAAATTATCATTCTAGAGCTGTAAAGTAGAGGGAAAATTCCTTATCCTAGAGGGAAAAATCCCCATTCTAGAGGTAAAAATCCCCATCCTAGAGGGCAAAATCCCCATCCTAGAGGGCAAAATCCCCATTCTAGAGGGCGAAATCCTTATTCTAGCGGGCAAAATCCCCATCCCACAGGGCGAAATATCCATCCTAAAGGGCACAATCTTTATCCTAGAGGGCAAAATCCCCATTCTAGAGGGCAAAATCCCCATTCTAGAGGGCGAAATCCTCATTCTCGAGGGCAAAATCCCCATCCCACAGGGCGAAATCTCCATCCTAAAGGGCAAAATACCCATCTAGAGGGCAAAATCCCCATCTAAAGGGACAGTTGTCTTCTGCCTCTAGCTCTTCTTACGCCTCCAGTTTTTATTTTCAAAGAAAAAACTCTTTTAGCTTTTGAGTTATAGCTAGATCAGAATTTCATCAGTTGTTAATTTAAGCAAAATTTGTGGTGTACAGCTCACCACAAAGTTCAACATTCTTTTGCAATTTATTAAATTTCTTTCCTAAATCTAAATTACTGAATATTATGAGAAAATATATATTATTGCTAGAATTTGATTTGCAGTGTATGGCAAATAAAGACTCATACATTTTTGGTCAGAATTTGCTGCATCTGTTCAAAGAATTATTATAGAAATACAAAAATATTATATTTTCAACATGTAACACATTACAAAATTTGCATAAAATATGAAATTGATTTCTGATATTTAAAAGCGCTGTAAACAGGTAAAAGGTATGTGGAGACGTATAGGCAATATTTGCTAAATTGATCCAAAATCCATTAAAGAATCATGAAAAAGAATTCCCCATCAAATTCGCAGTTTTTTTTTTTAAGAAATCCTTACTTCTCCCTATACACTTTTGAATGTTTTATACAATTTCTGATTTGGTATAGGGTAAAATGGGGTAAGTGGGACACTTAAGGAATAAAATGCCTGTCAAAAAAATTAAAACATTCAAACAATTTTACTTTATGTTTTTCTAACAACTATATTATGGTAGTAATCTATCACAATACTTTTAAAGAAAACAAATAATTGTCTTTAGGTAGGGTTCAGTGATTACCAACAGGATGTCAATGTCCCAGATACCCCACCAAAGTGGGGTAAGCGGGACAGTGCTAAAATTAGCAGATTATCATGATAAAAGCTGGTTAGCATATACTTAAAGGAACATACACTCAAAATAAGATTGACAGAAAGTTATTTGCAGGCTGCAGATATATCTTTTACACAAAATACACGTTTAACTTTTATTTTTGCATTACCTTATTTTCAGTTTTCCCAAATATCCCCATCCGGAAAATTTTGCGATATCTGTTTTAGCTATAATTTTTAAATAAAATATTATTAAAGTGATTTGGCATGTTTTAGTTGCTGTCAGTTCAAACCTTATCCATTAAGATTTGTTTTACAGTATAGCAGTTAACCAAATTTAAAATAATGTAAGTGAAATTAAGGGTTTAATACATCATGAAACAATTGTGAAACATATAACTGTCACTACGGTATAGAACAGGTATAAAACAACGGTTTCAGACAGTAGGCCTACAATGAAACATTGTTCAATGATTGGTTGTTGGGGTTTAAAGACACCTTCAATCAAAGTCATATGTGCCAGTCGGAGAGTAAGTTGGCTCTTTAAAAGAAAGATTCTATGAAAATTGAACTAAACACAAGCTTTACAGTTACTACACTTAAACATTTCAAGTTGAGAAAGTTTCCAAAGTCCAGTGCAGGACTCATGAAAATACAGTTTACACGGCCCTCTACATTGCCACCAATCATCGTCATCACTGTCATCATCATAGTAGAAACCATTACAATATCCACAGTAATTCTGTGGATTATCCTCTGGGTTATCGCTCGCATCTGTGCGGTTTTCGCTCGCTTCTGTGTGGTTTTCGCTCGCTTCCGTAGTGTTTTCACTTGCTTGTGTGGGGTTTTCACTTGCTTCTGTAGGAATTTCACTTATTTCTGTCTGTTTCTTTCGGGGACGTGATGTAGATTTTTTCGCTGTTGTACCCTTTCCTTTAGACTTCTGCTTAAGCAACTTATTTGCCTCTCGCTCTTGCTTTTGTCTTTCTCTCTCAATCTTTTTGCGTTCCCTCTCTTGCTTTCTCAGTTCTTTCTCTACGTTCAGTTGCTCTACTTCTCGTTTCTTTCTCTCAATACCTTCAATTATTTCGTCGGATGTCATACATCTTGCATGTGTAACACGCCTGGACTTTTTCCCAGTTTGTTGGATGTTTTTTTCAACAATTGGTCTTTTCAGACTGAAAGCAAATTTGGAGCATGTTGGCTGATCTTTGCTTTGTTCAGTGGTAACGCTGTTTGTGGGCGTGGTTACAACACTTGGTGACTTAGTTGTAGAGTCAACAGTAACAGTAAGACTTGGTTCAGTTGCAGTAATCGAGGTTGGACTTAAATCTATAACATTTGAGTCATTGAGTTCAACAGGTTTGTTACCACTTGTTGGGGTAAGTTCAGGTTCAATGACCTCTGCTGGGGTGGGTAACTCAATGGTATGTTGTTCCGCTGCTTCCGCGGTGTCTACAGTATCACAGTCTTTGTGAAATTTTGTTGCTATTGACGATTGCTGCAGGTGTTCTCCCTTAATAGCTTGAGGGTTGAAAGGATAAATTCCTGTACCCTTGAAGCCGCTGACAATGTTTGACATTGAGAGCTCGCAGAGGTAAACATCTCTAAAAATAGAACATAAATCATACCGAGTAATGATTTTCCCAGGGTTATCACGCATGAATTTCTCGCACTTTTTGTTATAACTTGACTTCATAGACTTAAATACTGACTTGTCAAGAGGTTGGGTATGGTTGGTTGTGTGGGGAGGAAGACAGTACATGTGGATTGAGTTTGCTTTGGCCAGTTTGAGAGTTGATAAGGTCAAATGGGATCCATGGCCATCTAACACCAAAAGAACAGGTCGTGCAGGAGGAAGGTTGTTGAGAAAGAGCTTCGAAAACCATATCTCAAATAGCTCTGCGTCAATGAATGAGCTGTCACTAACTCCGAAGAGGGTGTCTGGTGGTGCATGTAAAGTTATGGCAGGACTCAATCGTTTCCCTTTAAAAATAACAAAAGGTGGCAAAGCTTTACCTGCTGCATTCGCACAAATGAGGGCTGTAACATTCTCACCGCGCTCTCCACTAGTTCTTGCCTGAACTGTTCGCTTACCCTTCTTAGCAAGAATGCGCGAAGGTGTGTGCACAAGGCTAAATCCTGTCTCATCAGCATTAAATATCTGAGCTGGTTTGTTTTTCAAGTCAGTTGATGTAAGCAGCTCATTCAATCTCTTGAAATGATCTTGAATTACAGTTGGATTAAGCATTGCTGCTCGAGCTGCTGAAAGTCCTTCGGGTTTTCGTAAAGATAAAGTTGGATGACGTTCCCGAAAGCCAACATACCAGTCATATCCAGCTCTTTTCTTTTCTTTGTTGAAATTGTTGGTGATGCCTGCTTCATGTGCCATTTCAAAGGCGACCCTACAAACATCATCAATTGTGAGGCCAAACCCCATACTCTCCATGTGAAGAATATGGGCTAGCAATAATTCCTCTTCGTCATTCTTAAAAACAGGAGGTCTGGAGGCAGGCATGTCCATTATTCCCTTTTGCACTCGACGCTGGAGGGTTGACTTTGGGACAGCATAGGTAAGCGCTGCCTTGCGTACCCCCATTTCATTCTCCTTGACTGCTTTGACTGCTTGTTGCATTGCTTCTTGCGACCAATTTCCCTGCTTTGGTGTCCAGTTCTCTTTTTACGTGGCATGGTAATTGGCTGAAAAAACAAATAAATGAAATTTTTAATCTTAAATTCAAAGAATATAAATGAAAGAATACTTGAATGTATGAACAAGTCCTTCACCTACAATAAACATTACAAATACCACAGTTTATGCAACACAATTGTGCCCCTATAGGACAACCGTCATAATGTTAACATACTTGTACACACCAAAACATGGGCGTCCCACTTTCCCGATTAGTTGGGGCAAGTGGGACACTCATGAAAAAACATCCATATCTTACTAAAATTGTTTCCAATAATTATTTTAGACAATGGGCAAAAACAAATAGACTTAATATAGCACTACAATACCCTTTAATTAATTGAAAAGTACCCAAACATGATTAATTAAGAGAATGTAATAATTGAATCTTACACACTTTTCCATAGTTTGCAATGTATGTATACCACAACACACAGTATCAATACACATAGGTTATAACACTTACTAAAAATACTTAAATATTAAAGTTGTACTACATTAAAGGCAAAGTTTTTTGGAGCATTATGATATTTGGTCAATATAAATCAGTGTCGTCCATTTTCTGTCTAAAAAAACCTTCGTAAATTATTTAAAATTTGGAACAAAAATTTTAACTGATAAATTACTGTGTTCAGTTTGTTATAAAATGTACGCCCTCAATTTTAGTCACAAAATATCTCTTAATGCCATCTTTTCCCATAAACATTCCCATAAACATTATGAAAATATTCTTTACATACGAAAATTGTACTCACATTGTTTTCCGTAAGTTAATCCAAGTTGATGAACAAAATATCACTCCTTTCCACAAAAAATTGGACAAAGAAATACGGTAAAACACAACAATGGTTGAAACTGATGTATTTACAAGTTAGTATTTCACGAAAATAGGATGAAAGATGGATCGATTTTGATGATTCAAAGAGATTTTTATAAAAATTCTAGCGATAACAGTGTTAAACTTTCGGCCATTTTGAATTCAAGGTGTTTGTCTGTTGAAATGTGTAAACATTTCTCCAGTAAAGTATTTATCGCTGGCGGTATACAAGAATAAACTTCATCTGTCCCACTAACCCCATTGTCCCACTTACCCCGGACTACCCTATAGAGCTTTTAAGCGCCACCAACACCTTACACTTTTAAGACAACAGATATTATAATTTATTCCTCACGTGACTTTTTTCACATATTTGTTCAAACACAAGTTTAATTTGTTTGGATTTGTCCGAATAAATCTGATACAAAATTTCTGCCATCACCTGATCAATAGATAATTCATGACTAGCTTTAATTGTTATTATCTGATTATAGGCTATTGAAAGTGCACATGCAGTAATTTCTTACCAAAAGTCTTTGAGTCTTCCCAAATTCCTGCATGCAGGGCATTTTCAGATTTTAAAGAAGACGTGTAGTCAAATATTTTAGCCTGTGATAGAGAATTAAAAGATAAACCGAGCTACCAAAACCCCATCATAAAGTCTTATTCCATTCCCAGGTTATCCAAGTTATATAACATCTCGCTGCCACTGTGTCTAATTTTGTGTTGCAATCATGCCAATAAATGACATCATTTGCCCTATCTGCTAGATATTTAATGTATTTCTTTATAATCATTCTCTTTTAATTTTTTTTCCAAAAATGCTTTGACATGAAGTGCTGAAGGCTTAAATCATTAATACCATGTAAAAATAAACATTCATAAATACGCAAAAGAAAATTTTAGAAGTTATCCTAGAAGTTAGAAAATTTGAAAAAAAAATTATAAGCCTGAATATAATTATGAGCCTGAATAGCATACTCAAGGTGAGGCCTGACTAAGTGCTTATCTCTGAACAGCAGAAAAGGGTTAAAATCATAGAAAAGTGGTATAAATCATTTGATATATCAGCCATATTTTGTTATGATATGTTATTATTCCGCCAAATACACTCAGAAAATCAAATACTTTCCTGATTTAGGTTTAGGGTGAAAATGGTAAAATCCTATAGTAGGCCTATAGCCAGATAACGGTATTTTTGTGTTAAAAATTAGATTTTAGTCATAGAATAACGAAATTAATTTAAAAATATTGATCTTGAAAACAACTCTCAATTTACCGATATATATTAGGATTTTTCCAAAAAAATTATGCTACTTTGTGCCAAACTTCCTAAATCTTTAATGAATTATTTCCTATTACTGTACTCTTTCTGTTATTGTATTTTAAAGGTATATGGACAAGTAGAGGCATCATTTAGATTTAAAACAAACTAAAAACATGAAAAAGCAAAAGCAAAAATATAATCAAAATCGGTTAAAATTTTACCATTTTACCGTTATTTTGAAGAGTTTTTTGCAAATATGGGAATGTGAGGCCATTTGTTGAGTTACTCTTGTGATATATGAACGGGAGAGCCTCTATTTTCTTATGTAAATTCATAATTTTTTAACCCTCTGCCATTTCTCTTTGCAAAAGGGAAGATAATTCCAAGGAAGTGGTTTTATTTTTTCCATCATACCCCAAACCAACCTCAACTACAGAAGTAGTGGAGAAGACATCTTGAACAGTTCAAGGTCTGAATTTAAAGATTTAAGGCAAGAAATTTAAAAAAAAGCAAAGCATTTTAGGCAGTTGAAGTGTTCTCCTGTTCATAACTCATATATTTCCAATATATTAAAAATTCAAAATTTGCTTACTCATAATTTGAAAACTGCACATGCTATTTTCAAAATTCAAAGACTAATACACATAATTGAATATTTAATGCTTTTTCCGGTACGTGCTTGAAGAGAAAACTTTTGTACCTGTCCATAGAACTTAAAAAAATACAAGTGAGAAAAAAAAAAGCGCCGCAGCCCAGGAGAATCGAAGGTTGGATATAAGTGTAGACAGATATATAGTACTCAATATTTCATTGGTTCCTGTTTTACACATAGTCATGTATGTGATGCACGGATTACTTCAGTGGCCAAGCAAGATTATCTATGATATATATATTATGTTTGATATGCATTTTTTATCGCTTTTTATAAGTATATTAATTGGCTAAACTGTAAAAAATCAAAAAATGGCACAAACACGAAATGCAGATATTTATAAATCATACCTGTCATAGTAATTTGCTAGATGTAAAAAGTTAGATGCAGGATTACACGACACCTATCTACTTTTGCTTTTCGCATCATCAATACTTGGAACAGTTTAAATGATCATGTTGCTAGTGCCCAATCAATTAACAATTTTAAGTCAAGGCTAAATGTGTTTTGGAATGATCACTCGTTGAAGTTCAACCCAGACTGCCTGTAACTGCTGGCTCTTGCCCACTGCATATTTAAAGTGTTCGAAAAATCATGTCTGCAAGACTGCAAACCATGATCTGGAGAAGGAAGGCAACAAGTCTACAAGACTTACCTCAACTTTGGTAAGAAATGGTGAGAAGAAATAAGGTGGAAACTATGCAATTCTGTGCAAACATTGGAAAATTTCTAGGATTTTTAAAATACAGTAGGGGAAGGGAAAGCCAGCCCAGGCTCCCAGGAGAATTAAAGGCTGTACAATTAGAGTGTGGAATATTTGTCAATAGCTTAGCTGTTAGCTAATATACTAAAAATCACATTTAATAGTTTGTCAAACATAATTCTTTTATACAAAAAAACCCCACAAAAAACATGAATAAACATGGTAAATAACTCTTTCTTACATTATGTGCTATAATAAGAAATTGATTAAGCTTTAATTACCTTTTCCGATGAGGTTGATTTTCCCGCCTAACAGACAACAAGCTTCAAGACGGTCCCCGAAGTGACATGATCAAATCCAGAATAACAAATATTCAAAATTTCTCGCGTCTGTTGCTTTTTAATCCCCTCTTTCTTGCATTCGTTGACATATGACACATACATTTTGACCCACGTAATGTTATTCAATGTGTTAAAAGGACAGTAGATCGAAAAGAGAGGACACAATTTTCCAGAGACTCACAATATTCAGCAAAGCATTTTGATCGTCGTGGAGAGCTTCGAAACTTCTTAAACACTATTTTCATACGAAGTAGCTATCTGAGATTTATAAACAATATAATTTGTATCACTTATCTGAGGTAAAACAGGTTAATGAATCTTTGAAATTTTACCAAAAGATACCCTGAAATATGCGTCTAGTCCATCTTTAATTGTTCTTTTTTTCAACTTTAACACCTCTTTTGTCAGAAAGCCCATTTTAGAGATTAAACGAATCGGTTCGCTGCCCACTCAGAGTACCAAGTACGGTAGCCTGGAGGTTGTAACCTTAAATGCATCCCCATTACATATACGCCTACAAGAATTAGCTGACATGCATAACTCTTATAATCTTCCGTGATCTTATCAAGGATAATCTGATAATTTGAATCTGAATAGGTTAAGTTGGCAGGTTGGCAAAAATCCTGCTAGAGGACATGAACGTCAACCGAACGTAAGAAAAGTATGGGGGAAAATCAGTTAACTATAGGCCTACAAATATAATACTTTGATCTTATTACATAACACAAAGATCCATGGATAGATGGACAAGTAGCGACTCCTTGAGCTTAAAGGAAAGGTATCGTCTCATAAATAAAAATTCAGAAGTAAACGCCGCCGTGCTTGCAACGTCACTTCCGGTTTTCAATTTTTCCTATTGATTGCGAGAAATCTGCGGCGATGTTATCGATCACACGTCCACCAAAGAGGCCTACATTTATTATCGAAAACATGGCAGATTTTGCAATCAGTAACGAAAATTGAAAACCGGAAGTGACGTTACCAGCACGGCGGCGTTCACTTCCAAATTCATTTATGAGACGATACCTTTCCTCTAATTGGAGGAAAATATGCTCTTGAACGTTCCATCAATATGGATTAAAATTTGATCATTTTACAACATTTTATGTTTTAAGGCATTATTTGAATACTATTTCCCTAACAATGTTCCTCAACAATGTTTAAAAAAAAAACCTAAATTCCTCCAGGAATTATGGCCCTAGCATGGGAAAAATCCAAACAACCGAGGCCAGGGACGAAACTAGAGAAGAGGGCAGGGGCGGAGCCAGGATAAAATGTCAAGGGGACAAGCCAAACCAAAGCAGGGATGATGCGTGATAAAATGTTTTATGAGTAATTTTGTCATGATTAATGGAATATATTGAGCAGTTAGGACACATGAGTTTTAAAAGCGGGGAGCAGAAAGAAAGGTCCTCTCTGAAAGGATTTATCTTCCCAATTGCCGATTGCATTAACAAAATATTGACCTGTTGAAAGACAATTTGCAGTTTTGGCAAAAATCATAAAAAAAAATTGGAAAAATTTGGCAATATTTCCTGATAATTTATGAAAATTTACCAAAAATCGAAGAAAATTGCCCCCAAAATGAAGAAAATTTTCCGATCATTGAAGAAAGTGTATGCGCCACGAGAATGAAAATAATTTCCTAAACATTGAAAAGAGATATTCCAAACATTGAAGGAAATTTCCCTAAAATTGAAGTATATTTCACGAAAATGAACGAAAATTGAAAATAATTCAAAAATTAATATTGAAAATTCTCCAAAATGACGAAAAATGTGTCAAAAATTGAAAAAAAAAATCCTCAAATTGAATACAAAATACGAAAATAAACGAAATTTCACTTAAACTTCCCAAAACTAAAAGAAATTTTCCTGAAAGTTGAAGAAAATTGAACGAACTTGAAGAAAACTTTTTATTTACGAAAATGTTCCCAAAATTGAATCAAATTTCACAAAAATTTTCCGCAAATAAAGGAAATTTCCCTGCTGAAAATTGAAGCAAATTTAACGAAAATTGGTATCATAAGAATTTGCATCAATGATTGCGGAAGATTTCTTGCACCGTGCGCGGATGATGTCGTTGCGCATGCCACATCACGCGCAGAACGCCGAATCAACGAACAACTAGTCAAACAACGCGCGATGGTGCGTTACATACAACGTTACGGTGCGTTATGTCAGCAACAATAAAACAGTGACCAATCATGACTGAAGGTTTTAAAATTGTTTTCACCAACATAGTCTAAACGCACCGCATTATGACGTCCCACGTAGAGATGTAAAGTGACTAATCATGACTGAAGGTTTTAAAGTTGTTTTAACCAACATAGTCTAAACGCACCGCATTATGACGTCCCACGTAGAGATGTACGTTATTTGCCTGCGCTGCGCTGCCGGTGCATTTTTTGAGATACAAAATGCATGCACGCATACACAAGTAAAGTCATCACTTTGCGCAAGAAACTTGGCTGATTGATAGTGCTTTGTGCAGGCTTATCAATATCATTCGCATATCAAATTGAAAAAATAACATGGGTGGATTTCACGCAAAAGAAGAGAAAAAGGAATTTGGTGATATCGGGGACAATGATGATTCCGATTCGTTGACCTTTTTTGTAAGTATGGAGGATGAGAAGAGGTCTGTAACAAAGTTTGAAACGATAGGGGCCTAATTAGATGATTAGTTAAGCCTGAGCGGTTGAGTTTAAATACAGTTCTTATCCTGAGCTAAAAATGACAAATATATAAAAGTAGAATTTTAGCACTCTGTGCATAGGCTACCTCATTCATAAAAAGCCACACAGCAAATATAATCAACATCCAATCATCAGTTCTTAAAATAGGCCTAGGTCTATATAGGCCTAGGCCCTATATATAGGCCTAGGCCTAGGCCCTATATGAGCCTATATATAGGAGGCCTATATAGGCCTAGGCCCTATATGCAGGCCTGGGCCCTATAAAGGCCTATAGGCCTAGGCCCTATAGGCCTGGGCCCCTATATAGGGCCCTATATAGGCCTAGGCCCTATATAGGCCTAGGCCCTATATAGGCCCAGGCCCTATATAGGCCCAGGCCCTATATAGGCCCAGGCCCTATATAGGTCCAGGCCCTGTATAGGCCTAGGCCCTATATTGATGACAGACAATAATCATCCTAAAACACCTAGCAGCATAGATGACAAGTTTTTTCATATCAGAAGGACCGCTATCCATACCGTTAAACAACATTTGTAAGTCCTAAAATTATTTTACACAGACAATTGACCACATCAGTACATTAACCCAATGGCGTTATTTCTGTGCTAATTTGATGGCAAACCATCAATTAAAAAACATATGAAGAAAGAAGCAATTTATCGTTTAATTTGCTGTACATTTACTTTAACCTTTTATAACGTATTGCATTTTACCATAGGTGTAGGAACCGGCGGAGGAATGGGAGAGGGGAAGGGGGAAGGGAGGGGTGGGTGGTAGTGAGATAGCCACCTCACTCAGTAGGCACCACTTGCAAGGCAAAACTTGCATACTGTGTATAGCAGCCATGTAGTAGCAATAGCGGCTAATTAGTACAGTCAGATGTTATCTGACTAAAAGTTAAGGGGCATTGGGAAACGTGCCTCTCAACTTTTCCGGAAAATGCCTCTCAATTACTGTCGTAATAGTAAGAAACTGGCGAATTGTCAGTCCCATGCACTGGACGAATGTGTCCCCATATATAAAGTGTCCCTTTCTAAAAAATGAAGTGCCCCTTTTACTTTACTTTGTTGTTTTGGGCTCACTTATTCTATCTGGGATGGGGGACACATGGCTTAAAAAGTGCTCCTAAAAGGTTGTGCCATATTTCGAAAGCTTCCTACACCCCTGCATTTAACCGTGATCCTTGTAATTTGACCGGTAACAAATTGAAAAGTCTGAAAATTAGACATTATAATCCTTCTTGCAACATCAAATTAGGCAAATAAAAACAACTTGTTGCGTTAAGGGTTGCCGTATGACCGGACGGGACGTGGCAAATCATACGTCACTCTACGTTCTGGATGTCATCATGTGGTGCAATTACATGACAATGTCAGGTATGCACCACCTTTCTGTCATTTGTCAATGAATAGCACAATAAACTATTGCTTTTAACAAAAAAAATTGGATATAAGGCCTATACCAATGACAACAAAGCTCATATGTACGAATTAAGTTCTTCTGCACGCAAATGAAAAAATATATATTGTCCTACCTTGCTCTTTAAAGGATTAGTTCAGGGGTCAAGCAAGTCCATCTTATATGAAAGAAGACACAAAATGGCGAAGAAAGCATTCACAAATCTTATTCCGTTAAAAGTCTGGCAGTCTGGCAACATGCCTATTAATAGGAACATAAATGTTCCTATTAATGGGAACATTTTGCTATATAGAAGCCGCCATTTTGTGATATTTCCCATGATCCTTTGCTATCCTAACGTTAAAGCCTTATGCAATGTTACATATTTCAAATTTGAAATACGTCTAGGAAAAATATCTTCGCTAGGAGAAACTTAAAACTCATAAAAACGCCTTCATTACTGTCATGGCTACAACTTTTCCACTCCCATTTAATATGTTCACCACGCCGTTTTTAAAGGATTAGAAAAAATAGATAATAAAGCTAGGTTTTTAGGCGGGGAAACGGCCATTTTAAAAATTCAAATGTTTTTTAACGAATGATTTTTAATATTTCAAGTACATAAATTAAAAACTATGACATTTTATCGCAACATCTGAACATTATGGCTGCTGACTTCAATATTCTCGTGTGTTATAAATGTTCCTATTTATAGGCATGCTTCCGGAGTGGTTAAGGAGATATTCAAGACTTAAAGCTCTGTCTTATCTATGTAGGAATGGCTGATGTACTAAGTCTAATATGGAAGGTTGGCGTCCTCATTCTCACATTCTTAACAATTATTAATGTATTTTAAAGAAAGTTTATTAAAATTGTAGCTATTTTAAAATTATTTTCCCTCAAACTTTCTTCAAGTGGTGTTATAAATACCCTTACTAGATTCAGGTTTAGTATTTTTCTGACATATCCCACAGTTTTAAGCCTTAAAATCGCAGTACAAAATGTGATAGAATACATAACAACTTTGAGGAATCTGAGGCTATGACATTACAGTATAACTAGTCTGATTTCAGTATTTCTACACAAATGATACCAAACTTTAAACTCAGATATCTCCTTAACGGAATTAGATTTTTGAATGCATTCTTCACTATTTTGTTAAAGAGAGAGAGTTGAACACACAATTACAATGACGGGGTCGTCGCCTGCGTATTTGGTTATGATAGTACAAATGCTATCACGAAACGCTTAATACGACCCGGACGAGAACACAGGCACGACGTACGGACAGACATAACATCGACAACCAAGTCAATGTCCACGGCCTTTGATAACCAGTTGTGGTGCACTGGCGTGTCTACCCACACCAGGATTGAACCCGGGGCCTCGTGGTCTGTAGACAGGTATAATAACCGCTACACCACAGTAGGTAGATACTATTTTTTCTTGTTGTTTTGTTGTTGTTTGTGTTTTGTTTTTAAAGTCCTCTTTTATATAAGAGAAACTTGCTTGACCCCTGAACTAATCCTTTAAGATACGCTTACAAAGAACAAGGAACTATCACGTGACGCTCTGGGGGTGCTTATCAGTCCACAACAACGTAAGGCCGGAGGGGGAACAGTTGCGGATACAGGGTGCATTGAGTTTCCGGGCCACCCACACTAAAAGTCATCAAGAACAATGGAATTGACTATTGCTTTTGTTTAATCAGGGATTCTAGAACCATCATCATGACGTAATCAATATCTCAAGCAATTCTGTGACCAATGAAGTACACCAAGCTGAAAGACTCTCCTCTGGCAAGCCTTCCTTTCCTGAAGGAAATAACAGAATATGTAATGCTCTTATTTCGGAATTAACAGGACACCACGCTGCCAGGCAAACTTAGTCGACGGGCCCATAGCCAGGACTTTTCGCAAGGGAAGGGGGTGGGGGCACAAGCACTTAACGAGGGGACATATTCTCCGTATATTCTCTTGTGTTATATTTGTTCGTTTTATTTGTTCAAGTTGCAAGGGGGAACATATCTTCGCAAGAGGAGGGGGGAACACAGTTGTCCGTGTCCCATGCTGGCTACGGTTCAGTAAGTTGAACGACAAGCAAATTTTCTCCCAAATAATCATACGTTATGTGAAATGGTGTCCCCTCAATGGCCACGGGCTCTCGGCGGAGTTCTATAAACAATCTCGTCGTTGTGGGAAAAATATAACTTTCGTATTACCAGATTACGGAGCCCCTAAGCAAGGCTGCAAGGTGACATGAAAGAAAATATAATATTTCGTTTAAACGAAATGATTTTTCGTATATGTTGAAACTCTTGAATTTATTATTTCATTCTCTTTTTTCGTTACAGCCACTAAGATCTACCTTAAATACGGCGGACTCAAAATGGGATTCTCCTGCTTTCAGCCCAGCCTCGGCTCATGCAAATGCAGTGCGTGTGGCGGATCCGGGCAAACGTTTGAGAGAAGTGACAGGTATAAACAGAATTGACGACATTGTTGTGGTTGATATGGAGGGGATTGTGTGTAGAGCTGAGACAAAGGAGGGAACCAGTAGACCACGCCTCTTGCCTGTGATGACGAGACCTGAAGCCTTTCTTCGTTCAAATACTGCAATCCGGCAGAAGTATTTACCAGGGAACACAGGTGACGTTACTTTAACACAGAAAGAAAACATGAAAAAGCCAAATAGCGTCAATAAGCAAGAGTTGAACGCAGATGTGTTTGGTGCTCTTGGGACAGGAAAGAAAGGGTTGCGCCAGGAAATCAATTTAGTGCAAGGCGTAGCAGGTATTAACATCACAGCAAAAGAAAATCTTGTTCAAAATCCACTTAAGGTGGATACCAAGACAGAGCCAATTCAAAACAAGTTAGATGTCTCAAATCAGGAAAACTTTCACATCGAACCAACAATGACTCGAAAACGGCAAGACACAAATGGTGCATCGCACACCAATGATCAGTGGGCACCTGTCACTCCTGATTCGAAACAGGATGGTCAGACAAACGTGATCACTATGACAACACCCTGTAAACGTGGTGAGAAACGGCAAACAGACGAAACGGCGTCCAATCGGTTGCACCTATGCAAGGAGCAAGTGAAACCACAGTTTGAATCTCCGAAGACAACAGGATTGCCACAAAAGTGTCCCGTGCATTTGTTTCAGGTTGACGGTGGTAAAAGTAAAGATAGCTATGCAAAACTGTCGAATAATTTGACATATAATGACCAAGCACAGAAGATTAACAAAGTGGAGTTCGATTCTGATGACATCAGCATGTCTCAAAGTAAAACACATGTAGGGTCAAAACATATATTGAACCTGCCTGCAACCCACAATGAAGTGACTTCCCCAGAAGTTAAGGTAAATTCTCCTCAAACAAGAATGGTAGCACCACAAACGGAAACTACTGGTCGTAATTCAAAACTAACAACATATGAAAAAGCTGTGCCTCCAACCAAACCAGAAGTGGCTCTACTCAAACCACATGTGGCTCTACCTAAACCAGATGTGGTTGTACCCAAACCAGAAGTGGCTCTACCCAAACCAGCTGTGGCTCTACCTAAACCAGCTGTGGCTCTACCAAGACCAGAAGTGGCTCTACTCAAACGTGTTGTAGCTACGTCGAAAGTTAAGATAGATCCATCTCAATTTGCTGGACCCAAAACTGCATTGCATCCACTTGAATCCGACAAGGTAAAAACTGATGTGGCTACACCAGATGTTGACACCAGTACTACGACGAAAGTAGTAAACGTGCCTCGAGATATTGGTCGGCCACATCACTCGGCATTCATTGCGCACAGAAAATTTCTTGTTAAAGAAGCAGAAAAGAGGAGATCTGCCAAACCTCTGGAGCAAAGAGCACCGTGTGATGTGATAAACGCAGTAAAGCACAACCCACACATGCAAGGCATGCGCGATGCAATACGGAGAGAAGAAGCCAGCCAAAGTACAGTCAAGGCTTCTGCACCCGTGAATGGAACAGGTAAGACTCGTGAGCCGAAAGATGTGCAAAATATTGATGAGGCGCAGAGTGTGAACGTGAACGGACAGATAATACTAAAAGCACGGCGTCAACTGACTGGTACAGCAAAATGCGCCCCCGAGGTCCGGGCTGAAACTAGAAATTTTCAAAATAGCGCTAAAAATGATCAAGGCAGACGTAACCAACAACAGCAAGCAAGAAATAATGCACCCAAAAAACTTCAGCAGAGGCGAGTTTTCCTGAAGAACAGGCATCCTGGAGATTATGTATTAAAACCTGACAAATTCAAACAAGTAAAAGATGTCAATGACAATTGTAATGTTGGTAAAGATATGAAGAAGCCGGATCCTTCAACAATTAAGGACAACGGTGACAGTGGCGTAAATTTAGTCAGCAAAGATATGAAAACAACCAACTGCGCAGCCGCACACGAAAGAACCAATAATGAAGAGAAAACAGATTTAAACGCGGCAACCAGGGTTGCTGTTGTCACAAAGACTACTAAAGTTGCTGTCGCACAGAAACAAGGAATTCACCCTGCGCCAACTCCCTGGTTTGATAAACGAGTTACAGAAGATGTGTTAAACCTTCTTCCTGATAATGCAGCAATGGATGGTGCGAAATCTAAACAAAAGAAGAACAAAAGACGCAAGAACGGGAAGAGAAATGAGGCAAAAGGAGACGTTGCCAAAGACCGAGAGAAGGAAAGGAAAGACAAAGGGAAAAATTCGAATAAATCCGATGATGACATGAAAGAGGCTGATGAGATGGAGCATGAAAAAGGAAAAGATGGCAATCATAAGGTGGGGCTTAAGCAGCCTGTCAGGATAACCGTGGAGGAGAATAAGACAAATGAAGAAATGAAGAGTCCCGACAAGGTTTCAGTGGAGAGAGTAGAACCCAAAGGAATTGCTCTTGATCATGAGATGGCGTCAAAACCGAAAGAGCTGATGAAGATCTGTTTTGATGATGTAAGGAAAACTGCCTCAAAAATTGATGGAAATGCTACCAAATTGCAGATGAATGGTAACAAGGAAGGTAATCAAAAGAATGCAGTGAGGCCTCACCAGATGCCACTGGAGCCAGCGAAATCAACCAAAGTTACAGGTAATGCCGGAGTTCACTTACAACAGAAGAAAGAAACAAAAGGATTTGATGGCGGAGCAGCACAACCCCTGCAGCGACACACGAAAAGACAATGCAATGGGGAGAAAGAAGCAAAGGTCAGGGAGATGAAAAAGATGAACCCACAACGAAGAAAGATTCTCAAGATAAAAAGAACGGACCAAAAGGGAAAAGTGAGTCAAATTAAACTTAATAGCTTTATGAGGTGAAGTGGCTCAGTGGTTAAGAAGTCATGTTCGAAAGGTGCCAAGTATGGTTGGCCATGCGGGTCATAACGTCTTCTAATATTACGCCGAAGAAAAATCAATTCTTACGTCGTAACAATTCCATTGCATACGTCTCAAAGGGATTGCTGATTAGCTGTTTCCTTTAGGCGCAAGAATAGACATAATTTTACGCGTGAAAAATAATTTTCTATTCTTACGTGCTAAGGAAACAGTCAATCAGCGATCCGTTTTAGACGTATGCAATGGAATTGTTACGACGTAAGAACTGATTGTTATGATGTAAGAATTGATTTTTCTTAGACGTATTTTCGTCTGGAAATCAGTTCTTACGAGTATGATTATGTCTATTCTAAAGCCTTAAGGAAACAGCCAATTAGCGACCCGTTTTAGATGTGTGAAATGGAATCGTTATGACGTAAGAGCTGATTGTTACGACGTATGAATGGATTTTTCTTCAGGGTAGTATTAGGAGATGTTATGACCCGCACGGCCAACCATAGCCGAGCTCGATTCCCGTCATGAGCGCTGCATTGTGTCCTTGAACAAGACACTTTACTCTACTTGCTTCAGTCCACTCTGCTGTAAAATGAGTACCAGCATTGCTGGAGAGTTAATCTGCGATGGTTTGGTGTCCCGTCCAGGGAGAGTCATGTACTCTCATCCGCTTAGTTGCGCATTGAAACCGGGGATAAGCACCGGCTCTATGAGCTGAATGACTCGGATGGATTTAGCTTTAACTTTGGACAGATTGAGAGCATCTGTTTGGAAGGGCAAACCACATTTAACTTGGTGGAGTATTATATAGGGAGGTTCATGGTTAGAAAACGGCCATCTGGGGGTAGAAAACTCGGAAGAGAAAACAACATTGCCCATCTATTTGATCTTTTCTTTTATAGTGTGATATACCCACCTTATTTCTAACATTATAATATTATGCGACACCGTGACTACAAATAGGCAACGGCAGAAAGGTCTTGAAGAACAAATCTTGTCGTGACAGGCAAACAGTTAAGTGCTAATTGCGTTCTCAATCATGCCAATGCAAATTGGAACATTTAACACATGAACATTACATGTTGATCCTTGCCCCCCTCCCCTACCGAAGACACTGATGAAATGGTATCGGCATTGCTAAATTAAACACCTTAAACCTTTTGAATTTTACTCCACAAAATTTGTTGTATGTAATATATGAATGGGTATCATAGGCCTCTGGTCTTGACGTTTGTCACAATTTTTAGATTGAGGGTATAAGGATCAGTCATTAAGTTGAAAACCTAAAACAGCAATTGTTTTTTTCATTTTAGGATTTAAATACAGGTTTGTTTAGACATATATTATGTCCAATGGAATATTTTGACCTTTAAAACTGCTAAAGGTGACATCTGCTTCCAAATATCAATAATGTTAGAGTGATTAAAATCATTACAATAGACGAGCAATTAAATTCGATAATCAGATAATTGTCTTTCTCACAAGTGGGTAAAAACTATTTTGGGTCCGATTTATTCATATGATATAGGTTGACATGCAGAAGCGCTCAAAATGAAACGAGAAATAAGCGTAAGGAAACTGCTAAATGAGTTTTCAAATGCGTTTTTGCTGTTTAAAGGTATCAAATAGAAAGTTGGGGGAGGGAAACTAAAACATATCTAGATTGGGGAAAGCTGAGTGTGCACAGACGAAAAGCGACGCGACACAACTGAATACAAGTGCAGTGCGTGAAAAAGTTGGTTCC
This sequence comes from Chiridota heheva, assembly GCA_020152595.1. Classification (NCBI taxonomy): domain Eukaryota; kingdom Metazoa; phylum Echinodermata; class Holothuroidea; order Apodida; family Chiridotidae; genus Chiridota; species Chiridota heheva. The sequence continues at coordinate 212,553 of JAIGNY010001375.1, forward strand.
AGATTGTTCAATACATGTTATATTAAATAAAGGTCCGCAAATTTAGTCACATTCCTTCTCTCTCCAAGGCAAATATTGATCGAATTTTTATCTCCATTCTCATTAAATTTCCGATAAAAAATAGTGTAGAACCTCCCTGCCCAAATCACGTCTATTGCACAGGTATGATGTCAGAAATGCCAGTGTAGGGAATACATTTAGTCGAAAGCTGAACTAACATATTATGATAAAAACAGGACCGTTTAGAGATTAACCTCAGCCATAATTTACTTAATAAAAGCCTAAAGACTGATTTTCTTATTTTTTGAAAATATTAGACACAGACGTCCACCTCCCTTTGCTACGTGTCTGCCCCCATATAGGGCATGCTTCCTTAGGCTCCCCATCTCTCTCTAACCTGGATCTGCCCCTTATTGACACTGCATGCTGGAAGAGCCTGCGTAGCTAAAGGGACAGGGGGATTCCCCCTCCCCAGTCGGAAATTTCCCAACACTCGGAAAATTTGTGCAGTTTCTCATTTGCAAAATAGAAACTCAGTATATTTGTTTTTTGGTAAATCCTGATGAAAGCAATCGGTCTTAGTTCATGAAGTTCAGTTGTACCAACAATTTGCGAAAACGACATTTAAAAACTAGAACTAGAGTTTACCAAACTTCCGTCTATTTCTTCAAAATTTCCAAGGTTTCCGTCAAAATAAGTACAGCTACGCCACTGGCAGACTGGGCAAGTCTAGTGTGCAATATCCTATTAAGTTACTTTTATCAAGGATTATCATAATTATGTTTATTACACCATTGTTCTAAACATGCTGAGGCAATGATCGAGTTTAACAGTCAAAAAGTGCTCTTATAAGGCTCAGCCAGACTCAGCAGTCAAGTTGGGCTCGTCCGGGTCGTATTAAGCGTTTCGTGATAGCACTTGTACTATCATAACCGAATACGCAGGCGACGACTCTGTCATTGTAATTGTGTGTTCAACTCTCTCTCTCTCTACTGTGAAGGCCATTAGTTGTTATCAGTACTGTAGTAGCACGGAACTAATTATTTGCCCCATTGAAACCTATAATAAAAAAGTCGAGTTCGGGGTCCTTTTTGTACCAGAATGTTATAGACTTGGGATCTGTTCTGATGTTTTCCCAAAAGTACCATCTAATATCTCTCGGATGAGAGTACTTTCAATAGGGGGTCACCAGAGGGTTTGGCCCCCTTTTTTTAAGCTGAAATGAAGAGATGCAATACACCCTCACCAAATCACTCAAATTTTGGTGTGGGTCCATGGTAAAATAGTTCCCCATGAAAGTTTTACTGAAACAAATCTCGTCAAGTATGGATATGCATAGTCAAGGCCTCTTCTTTCTCTACCATTTCTAAAATATTCAACTTCTCAGCTTCCTGTCCCATGAAATGGGACCTCTCGAAAATATTTTTTAGCATTTTCTCTTAGGATTCTAATTTTTGGATGGCGGAGTGATACCTTATTAGTTCCTTGCTACCTTTTCTTTCATCACCCACATGTACATAAGTTAAGTTAATTACACTTATATGGCGCATTATCTAAATAACTTACCTATTCTAATGCGCCTTACAAAATATGCATATAAAGAAAATAAATACAAATGCGTAAATAAGACAAGCATGAAATATAAAGAAAACAAAGAACAGAAAGATTATGAAGAGGACTTGACAGCTTGAAAGCACAATTAAATAATGTGGAGATGAGATATTGTAGTCACTGCTGTATAGCAATTAAGTACCTATACCTCCTACACTACATAGCCACCCCCTTGATATTAGGGGGTAGGGGGTGGGCTGGTGGACCCACCAGGAGTCTCATATGATGACCTCATACTAGGGGTTAGGGGTCATAAGCTTGTGAAACGGGAGGGGGAAGAAATGGGTATTTTTTGAGTCTGTCCGTGTTGCGTATGCATCAATTTTGTGTCGCTTGTAACTCAAAACCCGTAATACACACATGAACCAAAATTGGTGGACGGGTACCCCTGGCCCGGAACTTTCGTCTTCGAGGTTTTGGGGTACAGAGGTCAACAGTCACATGTCAAATGAAACAAGTTTTTGGTGATGGCTGTAACTTTTGAAGGAATTACTTGGTATCTTTACAAAGTGCATAGGTGGTAGGGTTTAATATTCTAACAAAAATTGAAAATAATTGGGAGGTCAAAGGTCATGGGTCAAAGAAGTGCTTTTTATGCAAACTTTTGCACTATTTACAACTCAAAACCTATACCAACCCTATGTTGTACCATGATACCTTAGTATATGAATTTGTGCCCCGTAGATTCTGAGATCAAAAGGTCACTATTGACCACTTTTCACCATTTCCCCCTATATTTATGGAGTGGTAAGTGTGACGTGAGCATGAATGATGTCATACAGTAGGGTACTATAAATGTAAACAAATTCAGATGTTGTTTCAGTGATTAGGGTCAAGGGTCAGAGGTCAACTATGTGATTTTAGGGAGTAATTATGTACTAATTTGTACATTTTTGTACCACTTTAAATTCCGAAAATGCAATACCAATCCTATGTTGGCATCATGATACTATGGTACATGAACTTGCGGTCCGTAAATTCTGAGGTCCAAAGGTCAAATAAAACAATCTTTTGGCGATGGCTGTATCTTTTGAAGGAATTACTTGGTATCTTTACAAATTGCATAGGTGGTAGGGTTTAACATTCTAACTAAAATTGAAAATAATTGGGAGGTCAAAGGTGCTTTTTATGCAAAATTTTGTGCCATTTTAAACTAAAAAAGTACAAGACCTATCTATACCAACCCTATGTTGTACAATGATACCTTGGTACATGAATTTGTGTCCCGTAGACTGGGGTCAAAAGGTCAAAGAGTAATTGGCCACTTTTCACCATTTCCCTCTAGTTATGAAATGGTAAGTGTGACTTGGCATGAATGGTGTCATACAGTAGGGTACGATAAATGTGAAAACAATTTCAGTAGTTGTTTCAGTGATAGAGTCAAGGGTCAGAGGTAAATATGTGATTTTAGGGGTACTTATTACTAATTTGTAAAATTTGTGTGTCACTATAAATCCCGAAAGTGCAAAACCTACCAATATCAATACCATACCAATCCTATGTTCGTATCACATTGTACATGAACTTGTGTCCCGTATAGTCTGGGGTCAAAAGTTCAAAGGTCACAGAGCTAGAGACCCCTTCCCCCATAGTTATTATTATTAGCTATTTCCCCCACTAAGCTGTATGCTGAGATCAGCCACTCCATGGATTGCTTTCTTGTTAAAATTGTTTTTCTACCATTCACGATTTGAAATCTTACTAATCTCCACATTAAAGACAACATCTGACCACTAGACAGAAAATAGAAGGTACAATTTTCTACACTTTAAAATTTCCAGCATAGCTTTTTCACCCACGTGGCGATCAAAGCTATAAAACTTCTCTTATCTCAATGTTTATACCCAGTAGCATTGGCGGAATTTTCACCCACTTTTTTTATTTCTGAATCATTTCTTTGAGATTTTCCCACTTTTGGTGGGTAAATCTCGCTCATGCTCAGCAATTAATTAATTATTCATAAAACAATCTTATCATTTCTGCTGGCAAAACAAGTCAATGAATATTTGAAAATTTAAGTAAAAAGACATGATCCTCACTTATCAGTGGCAGTAATTTCTTTTCGACATTGAAGGGGGACGCAGACAGTGGTGCAGCCAGCCATATAGGCTTTGTATAAGGTTCCATTGTTTAGGAGAACATAAGCACATTCGTCCCCCAACAAAATTATTGGGGAGGGATGTCCCCCTGTCCTCCGCCTATAGTTCTAAGCTAAAAGCTAAATCCATCGGAGCCATTAGGCTCATTGAGCCGGTGCTTATCCCCGGTTTCCATGGCGCAAGCGGATGGGAGTACATTACTCCCCCTGGACAGTCCATTGCAGATTAACTCCCCAACAGTGCTGGTACTCACTTTACAGCTGAGTGGACTGAAGTTAGTAGAGTAACGTGTTTTGTCCAAGGGCTTAATGCAGCACTCACAACGGGAATTGAACTCGGTAACGCCCTAATACGAGCATGACTCCTTACTTACTCAGCCACTGCACCTCTTACATGGATCTAGTTCACCTCTTACATGGATCTACTTCACCTTTAAAATAATGCATTTCTTTTTTTCTGTCTTTTCAGGTTGTACAACCGTTTGCAGATATTGTCTTCTGTAGAACTTGTGCTGACACAAAGCAACCAAATGGACAGAATCTCTTTTCTTGCACCAAGTGCAAATCTGCCTTCTACTGCACACGTGGGTGCCAGCATAAAGACTGGAGGATCCACAAAAGAACATGTGCTGGAGTGAAACGCAATTACTGTAGACATATTTAATAGTTTTGAGCAACACAAATTCTCTTCCGTTTCAGCACCACAAATTTTCCTCAATTTGAGCACTGTCAATGCTCCTCAATGTGAGCATCATCTGCCTCTATGCAAGCATCTTCCTCCTTCATACAATCAAAGTTGAAAATTTTTCAAGCCCCTTCAAATTAGTGCCAACAAAGAGATTGCAAAAACATTTTATCCTTGAATGCACCATCTTGCCACACTATCATTTTTATATACTTTTTATACAATAAAATAAAATATCTAGTCATAATAAATAAAGTATACATATTTTTATTATTAATGCAGTTTTTATACAAGAATGAAGAGATCAAATAAAGAAACAATAAATTTAATTTTTGTCTTCTCATCTTTTGAAAAAGGCTTGCTCATTATACATCAGTTTTTAACATTGTGCTCCTTGTAAGCACAGGCACAATGATAAAACTGGTCTGTATTTAGATGATGCCTTAAATCTAACATAAGTTTAATTTCCTACAAAATATTGCAACAAAATTTAAATCATTCATTCTCCCAATTCCCGTCCCATCAAAACCAAGTGAAAAGAAAACACAAAAATAGTAGAAATGCAGCTAAAAATGTACGTGAATAAATAGTTATAAAAGGTAGGAGACTATTTGTTCCTGGTAGGTAAGAAAATTCCTTCATATCTGAAAGGGCCATAATCAATGAGGGAGTGTTTTAAGCAGAATTGAAGTAAATATCTTTTTTAAATATGCTGCCCCACCTTATGTAGGAAAAGTATGGCACCATGCCCATCAACAACCCCCTCCCCCCTCCCGCACCCACTTTGTGAAGATAATTAATGCAATTGTGTTATAGCATAAAGATACTAAATTGCCTATACTGTTTTTAAATCTATTGAAAATCATGAAAACATCAAAAACAAATTAGTTAAATATCAACCATTGTCCAATTATCTTTATTCTTATGCCATATTATTTTCAAAAGTATCAAACTTGTGATTCAATAGTTCTCTATTTCCTTATGTAATCCATTATTGTAATCTCTGTTACAACAATTTGAAGCAGAGCAGCTGATTTGTGGCCATCTTTTGGTTCAGTGCTCTTAATCAAAATCATTCTGGTTGATGTATTTGCCTTAAATATCTCTAAATGCAAATGCAGTTACCGTTGACACTTATCATCATGCTATTCAGATAAGTCACTTAAAGGATAAGTCACTTAGAGGATAAGCCACTTAAAGGATAAGTCACTTAAAGGATAAGTCACTTAAAAAATAAGTCATTTAAAGGACAAGTCACTTAAAGGATAAGTCACTTAAAGGATAAGTCACTTAAAAAATAAGTCACTCAAAGGATAAGTCACTCAAAGGATAAGTCATTCAAAGGATAAGTCACTCAAAGGATAAGTCACTCAAAGGATAAGTCACTCAAAGGATAAGTCACTTAAAGGATAAGTCACTTTAAGGATAAGTCACTTTAAGGATCAGTCACTTACAGGATAAGTCACTTAAAGGATAAGTCACTTAAAGAATAAGTCACTTTAAGGATAAGTCACTTAAAGGATAAGTCACTTAAAGGATAAGTCACTTGAAGGATAAGTCACCTAAAGGATAAGTCACTTAAAGGATAAGTCACTTAAAGGATAAGTCACTTAAAGGATTAGTTCAGTGTTCAAGCATCTTTAACTTATATGAAAGAGGACTTTAAAGCAAAAAAAATGTTGAACAAACCACTTCAATATCTTATTCGGTTAAGGAGATATATCAGTCTAAAGTTTGATACAGTTTGTGTAGAAATGACTGAAATCAGACTAGTTGTGACATCAAATCCTCAGATTCCTCAAAATCTTTACGTATTCTATGATATTTTGTCCTGCATTTTTGTGGTTTAAAAACCATTGGATATATCAGGAAAGTAGCAAAACAGAATCTAGTATGGGTACTTATAATTTGCCACCTAAAGAAAGTTTTAGGAAAAATAATTCAAGTAGTAAAAAAGTTCCATAAATTTTCTTTAAAATGCATTAAAATTGTTAAGAATGCAAGGGTGAGGGTGCCAACCTCCATGGCACACTTACTACACCAGTCATTTTTACACAGATAAGACAGAGCTTTACGCTTGAATATCTCCTGAGCGGAATAAGATATTGAAGTAGTTTCTTTACCAGCTTGTTCCTTTTTTAGGTCCTCTTTTATACAAGATGGACTTGCTTGACCAATGAACTGATCCTTTAACGTTCTACTAAATTATGAAAATTGTACTAAAACACACAAACAAATCTACGTTATGAAATTTGTATTAAAACACAAAATAAAATCTACATACACACAAATTCTCACAAACGGAAAGTTGAAAGAAAGGTTTTAACAATTTGGCAAAAAGTAAATATACATGCTCATCCAAGAAAAAAAAATCAAAATGTCGAAAAGAATTTAATCATCTAAATATTTAAATCATCAGTTTTAAAAAAAAACCCCAACAAGTCAATCACAGAATCGTTTCTCTTATTTACAAAGCATTTGACAGACATAAGCGATTAGTCATAAGAAATTATAACCGCCCATACGGCCCTAGCTACACCACTGATTGCATCTAACACAACGCATTTAATTTAACGGTAAAATAATTAACATCCGTATTTATCATATGGCAAATGCTTTTCCACTTGATCAACTATGCAAATTGTATAAACACATTTACACCAACCCCAATTGTGATAAGGAACCTAACCTGCATTGCCTTTTAACAAATAAAATGGTAAAATATAAAATAAAATACCATAAAATGGTAAAATATCATTAAAATATTTGTCAGTTCTGAATATCTTTGCATAAAATGATACCATTAGAACAACCCTTCACTCTCATATGACAAAAATCTTAATCTGCATCTGAAACATGAATCTTAAAATGCTTAAAGTACCATTGGAAACATCCTATAAAAGTGATATGGCACATACTTATGCATCTAAAAAATTAGACATAATATGGTTAATCACTTTATCAAATCCTTAATTGTCAAATGACACATATTTTTGACTGCAACTAAATAACCAAATATTAAATGTCATTCAAACATCCTTGTTATCACACGTCTTTTGCATCTAATAAAGCTTAAATAACATGGTAAATTAATATTACCACATCCTTAATTGTCGGATGACACATTTCTGGATCTAAAAATTCAACATAAAATGGTTATGCACTATTATCCTTATTTGTCAAATGATATACATGCCAAAAAGTTTCTCTTTAAGCCTACCCGCACCTGGCACCTGAGCTAATCCTGAAAACTCAGGTATGACAATTACCAACCCGACTTCCTGTTCAGTGTATTGTGTTTCCATTCCAAACAATGATTGTTTATCTGCTAACCCCATGCAAACCACAGTCAAGTAACCCAAGGGTAATTGTGTGTATAAGATTACAGAAGCCAGTGAAGAGTAATCAGGGCACTTTTGTGATTGCAATCACTCATCTGTGTTGAGTGTCTAAGTGGGAGAAATTTGTTTGCAAACTGGTGATAAAAATAGTTGTGCCTGGTGTGATGTGTGCAATAACTGTGAATGATTGACAGACCATTTCTCCTAAGGAAAGATATTGCTTCATGTATATTTGTATATAACAAATAAAACAATGTATACTGGTAAATACCATTGAAACATCCGTTGTCACATGAAACACATTGACAAATTAAACATAAAATTGCAAAGTACTTTTTCAACATCCTTCTTATATAACACATTTTGACTGCATAAACATGAGGTAGTGAAACACAATGTTACGCCAACCTTAAAGTATTATTCCTGTGAATTTTTATTTTCAGAAATGTGATTGAAGATTATAAAAGAAACAAATTGGTGTAAAAAAATAATGTTGATATCTGATTCCGTTTAAGGAGTTATTGCATTTCAAAGATTGTGTGTGTGTGTGTTGAATAGTGATCTCACAGTGTACAGTGTGATGTCATAAAGGCAAATCCAAGGCAGTTGCTGCGTATTTCTTTGAAACTTAATAACCCTTTCTAGGCTTCCAAATAGGCCACGCCCACCATAGCAACATGATAGCTTTGTGGGGCAAACAAACCTCAAATCCACAATCATGCATATAGTACCAATGCGTTGACATTTAAATGTTCGCGAGGCCTGCTGCAAGCTTTGATTCATATGGCACTACTCCGGATCTTTAGAGTTTTTAGCAAATAGGATGAACAAAATTCAGTTTGCTGTTTTGGGTAACAGCAATCAGATTTACAAAGCCCGCAGCAGGCCCGTAAGCGCAATTTTTGTTCACCATTTTGCCGTCACTCAGTCTGTGTAAAGAAATTTGTTTTGTAAAGTAAGTTGCATTGACTACGTAAGCGCACGCCACTAGCTAGCTTTACTGTACCAGTACCGCGTAGGATGTTTGCCCCCCACTTAGTTATACAGATTTTGTTACTAGGCAAATTCGTGCGGTGATTGGTTAAAACAAGCTGTCAATCATTAAACCCAGAAAGGTTAATTGCCTCTTCATATTAAGATTAATGGAAGTTTGTTTGTTTAATTTTGAGAATGTACTTTATAAGAATGTGCTTTGCCCATATGCTCATATACTTTACACTCATAAGTACAAATACATCAGAATTCTATTGAAACTGGCTGTATGACATTACAATGTACACTGCGAGGTCACACTGATGATATATCTAAAATGCAAGAACTCCAAAACAGAAAAAATATCAACAAGTCTTTTACACCAATTTGTTTCTTTAATCAGTCCTCGATCATATACAGTAAATTCAAGAAAATATTCCTTTAATTGTCCTATGACACATTATTGCGTCTAACAAATCATAGATTTAGTTCAGGTGTCAATCAAGTTTATCATATATAAAAGGGGTCTTCAAAAGAAACAAAATGGTGAAGAAAGCATTCAAAAATCTTATTCTGTTAAGAAGATATTCAAATTTAAAGCTCGGTCTTATCTGTGTAGAAATGACTGGTGTACTAGTAAGTCTACTAGGTTGGCGTCTTCATCCTCACATTCTTTACAATTGTTAATGTATTTTAAAGAAAGTTTATTTAAATACTTTGCTATTTAAATTTTTTTCCTCAAACTTTCTTCAGGTGGTATATTATAAATACCCTTACTAGATTCAGTTTTACTACTTTTCTGACATACCCCATGGTTTTTAGGCCACAAAATCGCAGGACAAAATATGATTGCATACAAAAAGACTTTGAGGAATCTGAGGCTATGACATCACAACTAGTCTGATTTCAGTCGTTTCTGCACAAATGATACCAAAATTTATACTTAGATATCTCCTTAACGGAATAAGATTTTTGAATGCTTTCTTCACTATTTTGTTTCTTTTGAAGTCCTTTTTCATATACGATAAACTTGCTTGACCCCTAAACTAATCCTTTATACAAAATGCGACAGCAGTTATCTTTAAAACATACTTGAGTGTTCTTTGACATATCAATAAAATTTCAGATAAAATAGAAGTTTCAAAACTTATTTTAATCTATATAACGATTGATCTTGTCACATTTGTTGTGTTCATCTCAATGAATACTTAGCATATAATATTTCTAAATATAAATGGAAGGCTCTGAGAGATAAGTACTAATCTTTCTCCACCTCTGAGACCCAAACAACCGAAAACTTTTATAGTACAAATAATTGAAACCTAAAAGAAAAACAGTTAACAGTAACTCACTAATCATACACCTTTGCCTGCCTATACTTTCTAAATGACTTAAAACATGCCACACTATAATAATATTACCCTTATAATTCTTAGCTAATATAGCATTGAACTTGAGCCTCAAATGTTTATGTAAGTATGCTTCTATAGAAAAGTCCTATGTAGGAACTGAGCATTATCATATGAAAATTACATGGATGCTCAGATGATCGAGTTGAAAATGTTCCTCTTTTTTGTCCAATTAGATTTTTTTTTGTCGTTTTAATACAAATTAGGACCATAAAGAATATCAGGTCCGCAAAAACTTTATCCTTTTCTGCCACCCCAACAAAATATACCCTATATGTATCCATGTGTGTTGAAATGACTGAGGTGTGTTGAAATGACAGAGGGATTTCAATGTAGTACAGTGAGTTGATTTGACTGTAATTCACTAACATGCAGGCAGCACACAGCAAGAAAATGGCAAACTAACCATGGACTGATGTATGCATATGTGCATGTACCAGTGGTATATATACAGTTCAATGGTCCCTATCAAATATTCCCTAAAATCCACAAATCCGAAATAAGAGATACCTAGTAACACTAAAAAATGTATTGCTCTTTTGCTTCGTCCATCATACACACAAAAGCATAACTTCCTAATTCGTCTATTATGCGTATCACCCATATACTTAGACCAAGGACTATCCTGAAGAAACTACAATGGTGCTTCATGACGGATGTTTGGATCCAAAAACAACAAATGTGGTAACAGATTCACTACAAATCTATCCTACACAATCATCTGAGTGCCTGGAAATGTAGTTTCGCTAGAAAAATATTGCTGAAAATGCCAACTTGTTGTCCAGTTTTTAAAAAAGGGCATCATCAAAAAAAATATGACCAAGAAAAATGGACATTTAAGAAGATGGAAGACACTGTAAACAACACTGACCATTGACTGCACTGACCTTTGGCCTGTGAAGGAATCTTCTCATGAATATTCATTTTCATATATAGGATACAGGACTACGAAAGAAACAAGTTGGTGTAAAAATCAGGTTGATATTTTTTATGAGTTATTGCATTGCAGAGATTTAGCGATTATGTTGAAAAGTGACCTCACAGTGTACAGTGTGATGTCATACAGGCAAATCCAAGACAATTTCTGTGTATTTCTTTGAAAATGTTCCTAAATTACTGGAAGCATTTTTCCTTTATTTATTGAGATGGGGTACAACAAATACTTTATAAGAACGTGCTTTGCCCATCTGCTCATGAACCTTACACTCCAAGTAAAAGAAACACATTTTTGTTTTGTTTTGTTAACAGACTTGCGCAATCTTTGAAATGCAATAACTCATTAACGGAAAAAGATATCAACATTATTTTTACATCAGTGTGTTTCTTCCTAAATCCCTGGAACATTCTTTTAAAGCAGTGCTCAGTCTGCACCAGTTTAACTTAAATCAACTTTCCCTCCAGTTATTCTAAAATGATAGTTCTTGTTGCTTGCCCACTTTGCTGTTGGCCCTGTCGTCTGTTTCCACGACGACGCTGCTGGCTGATGCTGCCAAACCGTTCGTTTAAGGTTGCTGGTTTCTGTATCACAAAAAGGAAGATCTGACTTGAAATCATCTAATGATACTTTCAAATATAAATTTGGGCTATTCATTTTATATAAATACTGTCACGATATACTGATTTTTGTGATATTTTTCCATGATATGAATAACCTGTATACACCCTAACCAACATATCGTGCTATGTCATTATTACATGAAATATGTTCAAATAAATGAAGATTTTACACAATATTAACTGCAAATCATATTTCTTATGCATTATTTTCCTTACCCATTTCCTTACCACAAAATTTACATCTGGAAAACCCTATGAATGTGAGCAGTTGTTCTACATTGTTAATAATTCATCTATCGTATTCAACGTAATAAGCACCCGCGGTGCTTACAAAAATAGAATTGCATTTTCAGGCCCAGTTTCTTCCTAAAAAGTGCCCATGTTCCGGGACCACGTACAGTGTGCTATTCGAGTTGCATTGTGAGTAGTGGTTCTATACTAGCCCCATAATAACCACCACAAAAACATCTTCAGCATCAGATGCAAAATAAACAAAAAAATTAACAAAACCTATTTTAAATCTTCAAATAAATCAAGATATTAGGTTATTGGTCAAAATATGTTGGGTGGGCTCTTTATTAGAGCAGGGGCTTTAAAGGGCCATGCGCCCCCAAAAAAGAGAGCGCTGCCACTTCCGCTTACTTTGATTTTCTGCAAGATTTGCATTTATTCCATACACGTCTAACACACAAATGTATGAAGCATCTTTGATATGAATATTTGAATCTGAATTAACTTATGACCTCAGTCTACTTCATACAGATTATAGCGTCGTTGATTGTGTGTGCGAGCAAATGAACAAACAAAGCGCTTGATTATCAAGTTTTCACGCCTAGAATTAATCGTTTTTTTCTTGGAAATCTTGGAATCTTTTGTAGTTGAGCCGGTTATATTAGCAAATTTTATTTGGATCCATTGCATTAGCAATCATATTTTGCCAAACTGAGTCCGTTTGCCAACTTTGTAACTTTGTTGTTACTGTAACATGTTGTTAGGCCTAACGTTAGGCCTTGTGGTAAGTCTGTAAGGTGTACTTTCTACGCTGTGTTAGTGTTACTGAACCAGGTAAACAGATACCAAAGAAAAACAACCAATGACATCTTGCGCTTCACAAGCGCGAAATGATATTGCATGCTGTGGGAATGTTTAAGCACCTAAGCCTTCTATTTTGGGGCAAGTGGCCCTTTAATACGTCAAATATGGAATTGTGATCATATTTTTCTCCATGATAATTGATATCCCACAGAGTAACTGCCCTAATCCTTTCACTAGTTACCTTTTAGACGGACCTAAAATAACAAATATTGCATTCAACGTATTAAGTACTCAAACTCTAATGAACGCCCAACCAACATTTTTGACTGATAACAATTTATTTGATTAATTTGAAGACATAAAATACTCGAGTTATGTTACATTATTTGCTCATTTTGCGTCAAATGATCACAATGTTTTTGTGGAGTTATTGTAGGGTTAGTATAGAAGTTCACATATATACATGTACAATGCAGTTTGAATAGCAAACTTTACACACCCCGAGCAAGAGCAATTATTACTTCGAATATGGTGGTAGTTGTTAATTTTTAAACTCAATATAGACATTTCCAATTTCATCAAAGAAAAAGCTTTACTGGCCAACACACAATTTGTATTTTCTTGGTAGAGAGGTTGTTCTAAATTTGTATAAGCAGTTAGTCAGGCCTCACCTTGAGTATGCTATTTAGGCTTGGAGTCCCTTTTATAAGAAGGATAAGTTCATTTTGGAGCAGGCTCAGCGAAGAGCCACTAGACTTATTCCTGAAGTAAGGAATCTCTCTTATGAATCTAGATTGCGAATTCTTGGTTTGACCACGCTTGAGTTAAGAAGAGTATGTGGTGACATGATTCAGGTTTTAAAGTTCCTATCTGGTAGTGATGCTTTGACTTCCTGTTATTTCTTGCATGTTTCAGCTAGTCCTCATGTGACACGTGGTAACAGTTTAAAGTTGACCAAAGAGTTCTCATGGATAGATATTCAGCATTTTAGCTTTTTGCAAAAAGTTGTTATTGAGTGGAATGGTTTGCCTGAGTGGGTAGTTAGCTCCAATTTAGTTCACAATTTCAAAGTCAATAATGATAAGTTCTTTACTAACACTGAGCATCTTTGATTGTTTTTTTTTTTTTTGTGGTGGTGGTGGTGTTAGTTGGGCTTTTTATCTGGTGACTAACCCTTCTCAGCCAGTAATCTTGATATGTTATGTTATGTTTGTTCTTCAGATATAATTGTTTGTTTCCAAATACAACTTATCAAAGTTTGGCGATTTTCTTGGTACCATGTATGTAAAATTCATAGTGCAATGAAATGACAGACGGCAATCAAATTCTTCATATAATTTTTAAAATATTTTTTTAAATTTTAATTGCATTAATGATACATAATGGAACAAAATGCTCATTTGTTCGGTTATTATAATTTGCCATGCAAGTTCCACAATTGTATCACCACCAAACTTATTTTACCATAACTTTTTCATTGAGAAGTTTTGTAGTTTTCCACGTGGGCCAAAAAGGTTTAATTGCTGAATATTTGTGCCAGTGAGTCTCACTGTTTGGTCTATAGTGTCCTTTCAAAAACTGTCACATACTGAAAGCGAAAGTGCGAGTTTTTAAAAAAACAAAATTGAATGATACAATTAATTGGAAAGAAACATTTTGGCCTCCTGATTTAGTAGATGGATCATCATCATGTGGCTATCATGATAAACTGAAAAATGATTCAATGGGTATTTCTACCACCATTAAAGCAAAATTCGCATTGGACAGAAAATCCTGCCTCACTGAAGCAAATTTCTTCACAGTTAAACAAAACAGCATTTCTAGCAAATTATCCAGTATCAAAGAAAGCCTCAATTGTAAATTTTATCAAGTGTAAGCAAAAAGATTGCTCGCCATGTCGCATTTGATGTGAAACTGCCTTCAAAAGAAATGTGGCAGAGAATTAAAAGACAAATGATTTATACCAGCCAATGATAATCAGTGCCCTAGCTTTGCTGTTTCAGAGGGGTGGCCCCGCCCTTCCGTTGGTCCACCCTGATCCTCCCCACCCCCTTGTGGTCTGCCCTGCCCTCAGAAAAATAACAAAAAAAATGAAATTTAAAAAAACAAAAAATTAAAATTAAAATAAAAACAGAATGATAGCATAGTACAAGGTTGTCCTCTTTGGCTCATGAATGGTCTTAATGAATCATAATTAGTTGCATTCTGAGGTATAATTATAGCTAAAATCCTAGTTTCAGTAGGGAATTAAGCCTGAAGGAGAAGGGGGACCTGGAACCCACACCGAAAAAGCGCAGTGCTTTGCACATGTATTAATGTGCCCCTCAACAAATCTAGCACCCTGCCCCTTTAAATCTGGTAAACGCTGCCGATCAATGCATCACAAATTTCTGCGTCACGAAACTGTAAACTCAAAAAGTTGTAATGGCCAAGTTGAACAATTTCAATGAGAATTTCATATTTGATTTAATGTTGCCTCCATCTATCCATAAAAAAATTATTAAAACTTGAAATTTTTGAAGAAGAATCAACATAGAGATAAACTTACATTAAAGTTTCTTCTGTTTAGTTTTACTGGATTCCTGCAAAAAAAAAAAGAAGAAGGAATCAATAAAACATTTAAAAACTTTTAAAAAGAAAACAACACAACATTGTATTAATTGAATGAGACAGAGATTATAAATATTTGAAGATGATTGCAGCAATATTCTTCACAAAATTGTTTGTTTTCTTTTTTGCACTACCATGTGTGTGTGTGGGTGTGTGTGTGTAGCATATCATAGCATAGCAAGGTTTAACGTCCTGAAAGCATCCAATGCTGGACATTATATCAAGATGGCCACGGCCTTTGATAACCAGTTCTGAACTCACTGGTTGCAGACTCACGGGATACGAACCCAGGACTTGCGGGTGAGAGGACAAACCACTAATCACTACACCACAGAGGTCTGAGGTGTGTGTGTGTGTGTGGAGGGTCATTGACTAATAATCATCAGTTGTCTGCATAAAGGATTACACTCCCCCACTTTACCCTTCACAAAGTACTGTCCATTTACTTTATCTTGAAAGGTCTGGAGACAGTTTGATGCAACAGTGACATGTAGCAGTTTATAAATATGTGAAACAAGATTAAAATCTGAGTAAAAAGCCTGTCATTTTTTGAAACAGCTTGTGTAGGTTTTGGGTTATGGTCAATCAAAGTTGCAAGATTTTAGAAGTCAGGCAACAAACTTTGCGATGTTAAAATAATGAACACAGCTCAATATCTTTAGGTCATTCTTTAAAATGTGTTGTTTCCTCTTGTGATTTCCTGTTGCCGCAGAGGTATAAAGTTTTAAAATACTCGAATGTGAATCAAATGATTTTAGAGGATTGAAAAACAAACGATTTGCATAAAATATGGGAGACATGTACATCTGCCGATGTCACAAATTATTGCGCAATACCCAAAAGTTGAAAATGTTCGACGACGACGACGAGTGAACACACAATTACAATGACGGGGCCGTCACCTGCGTATTCGGTTATGATAGTAACAATACTATCACGAAACGCTTAATACGACCCGGACAAGAACACAGGTACGATGTACGGACAGATATAACATCAACAACCAAGTCAATGTCCATGGCCTTTGATAACCAGTTGTGGTACACTGGCGTGTCTACCCAACCCAGGCTTGAACCCAGGGCCTTGTGGTCTGTAGACATGTATAACCGCTACACCACAGTAGGTAAACAACTTCACTGCCACTGATTTTTCAAGGCGTTTTACACAGTTGAAAATGCTGTGAAATGGTCAGTTCTTAACCGATTTTGTTGGTATTATTTGCTGTATTGATGGTCCAACGTACATTTTGAACCAATCAAGCTCCAGTTTCCTCTAGATGTCGCTTGTTCTTTAAATTGCAACAATAGTCACCGTTATAGAAAAATCCTTCCTAATATTTTGAAAGAAAAACCAACACAACAATGATGTTGAAGCTCAATGTAGATTATTTTAGAGAGATTGGCAAGCAGAGAATTTGGTGGTTTTGGTTGTGCGTGCGTGGTTTGAAGGCTAGCAGTTAACGCTTGAATGGAATTGATATATGGTATTATCTGTAATATACTGTATTCAACATAATAAAATTGTATCATTTTTAGGTGCGCAGTTTCTTCCTAATAAGCACCCATGTTCAGGGGTCATGTAGGTGCAAATTTGGTGATATAAAGCAAAAGATAGCCCTATTCTAAACAATTACCTTGACTTTCTTCTTCCCGTTTTAACAGGGATTCGGAATAGCGTACAAAAAAGGTAAGAAACTTAAATACATCATGAGGAAATAACCATCTTTAGGAGGAATGGTCCATCAATCATTTATGGGTTTTGCACAAAGTCCTCCCGAGTATATAATGTATATATAGGCTCAGCCAAGGACTAATCTGATTCGCATCACTGAAGAGCAGTTATGTAGCTTGAGCCCCAGATGAATGACCTATTGTGTACAGTGTAACAGTAGCTGGTTGCTAACAAGTGAACTGTGAATAGAATATGAAGATGCTGTCAGTTAAGAAGGTATAGATTACCCCTGTGTTGTGTGTGGTGTAACACTAGCTGGTTGCTAGTCAATGAATTGTGAAGAGTCTCTAGGGTTGAATGGTGTGGAGAACCCCTGATTTTGAAAAAATTGAGAGTGTCGGGTTAGAGGAGGTCTAAGGGCCAAAAATTCTTAACAACAGCTTCTATTTTTAAAATGGATTTTTATTGTCAAAATGGACTGGAAGAAAACCTTCACATTACCATTGTACTCCTTTTTTGGTGCTTTAAAAACATTGTACCAGAATAGCAAATATCATTTTTGTTAGCTATTCTGGTACAGAGTTTATTAAGTACCGAAAAAGGAGTATAACGGTAATGTGAAGGTTTTATTCCAGTCCATTTTGACAATACAAATCCATTTTGACAATAGAAATCCATTTTGAAAATAGAAGCTGTTTAATGTATAAAAGCATTCATTATTGATTGACATTGGGATACGTTATCAGTCAAAAATGTTGGGTAAGCCCTTATTAGAGGGCAGTGGTGCTTATTTCATCAAATACAGTATACTGGAAATAATAAGTATGTGCAACACAAAGGCTGACCATCAAAGAATATCATCAGTAACCAGAACAAGTTCATCCCCTTTAAAAGAAGGCTTTAAAAAGTGGTGAAAGAACTACTTCAATATTCTATTCTGTTAAAGGATTGATTCAGGGGTCAAGCAAGTCAGTCTTGTATGAAAGAGGACTTTAAAAGAAACAAAGTGGTGAAGAAAGCATTCAAAAATCTTATTCTGTTAAGGAGATATTTAAGTTTGGTATCATTTGTGTAGACAAGACTGAAATCAAACTAGTTGTGATGTCATAGCCTCAGATTTCTCAAAGTCTTTTTGTATTCTATCATATTTTGTTCTGCGATTTTGTGGCTAAAAGGATATGTCAAAAAAGTAGCAAAACTCGATATAGGATGGGTATTTATAATATATCACCTGAAGAAAGTTCGAGGAAAAATAATTTAAACAGTGAAAATACTAAATAAACTTTTTTGTTTGATACATTAACAATTGTTAAGAACTTGAAGATGAAGACGCCAACTTTCCATAGTAGACTTACAACACCTGTCATTTCTACACAGATAATACAGAGCTTTAAACTTAAATTTCTCCTTAACGGAATAAGATTTTTGAATGCTTTCTTCACTATTTTGCTTCTTTTGAATTTCTCTTTCATATAGGATGGACATGATTGACCACTGAACCAATCCTTTAAGGAAACTTTAAAGTGTACACGTCTTCCTAGATGAAGGGTGTGCAAAGTATACTGTAGAAGAAAACAATTTGAAAGGAATATTCCTGTGAATAAAGTCAAATCTATACTCAAGCCATGAAGGCCTATCATGCCGGTGCTCCTAGTTTCCTTAATGTCAGCGGATGAGAGTACATGACTCCCCTGGATAGGACACTAGTCCATCTCAGGTTAACTCCCCAGCAGTACTGGCACTCATTTACAGCTGAGTGGACTGAAGCAAGTAAAGTGTTTTGCTCAAGGCCCCAACGCAGTGCTCGCGACAGGAGCTTAACCTGGTACTTTTCACATATGAGTAAGACTCCTTTAACTGAGCCAATGCATATTGGACTTCCATATATCATGGAATCTCATTTGAGTATTAGCTACAGTATTTTATTCAAGAAAAGCAGATGCATGTTTTAAGTATTCAAAACAGTTGTCTGATTGTGAATTATTAAAGTAACAAATCATTCCATTTAGGAGTTATTGCACTTCAGAGATTTCACACAAGTGTTTTGGAAAGTGCATGACCTGTTATGAGTGTGATGTGGAAATAATTACCTCTGCCAACAAAGTTGGATGGAGGTTATATGTTTCGCTGCGTTTGTTTGTATGTCTGTCGTCAATATATCTCAAGAACTAATGATTTGAGTTTTGATTTGCGACGTATTCAAACAGAAAAGGGCAGAAACGAGTTGTGGGATGTTCACGGTGAGGTCTGTCGAGACTTAACATAAGGAAAAACCAGCCTTATGAAGAATGGTCCATCAATCATTTATGGGTTTTACACAAAGTCCTCCCATAATGTGTATTTATATTTAGTCTCAGCCAAGGATTAATCTATTTGCATCACTGAACAGCAGTTATGTAGCAAGCTACATAAGATGAATGACCTATTGTGTACAGTGTAACAGTAGCTGGTTGCTAACAAGTGAACTGTGAATAGACTATGGAGATGTTATCAGTTAAGAAGGTATACATGTAGATTACCCCTGTGTTGGGTATGGTCTAACAATAGCTGGTTGCTAGTCAATGAATTGTGAAATGTCTCTTAGGTTGAATGGTGTGGATTACCCCTGTTTTTAAGAAAATCGAGGGTGTCGGGTTGGAGGGGTCTAAGGGCCAAAAATTCTTCAAAGTTAGTTGAAACTTTCCAATGGAATGTGCTGAACAATTAATTCATGGTCTGAGAGGAAATCTACATAATCACTTTTCTGAACTCAAAAAAAATCAAATCAAGTGGTCTCTGGTATGAAAGAAAATCAAAATAATTGGTTTCTGCCATAAATGGAAATTGTTGGAATGTGAATCTTGCCTGAAAGGAGCTGAATAGCCTGATTAAAACTAAAAATAATTATATGTCCTTGGAAGAAATCAGTCAGAAGATAATCCTTAAGTGTTCAGAATGCAAATAATCAATATAGATCAAAATCGATAAAGAGGTGTTTTGGGTATAAACTTTGGTGGAATATAAAAGGTATATACAAGATTTTTGAAAGCTTTCACCACTATTTTGTTTCTGGTGAAGTCCTTGTTCATATAAGATGAAGTAACTTGACCACTGAACTAATCCTTTTCTTGGGGCATTGACAACTTACTTTTTGGGATTCTTGATGGACACTGTGAGGATGCTGTTGTTCCCTCTTTGCTGAGGTTGTATTCTCCGTCTGAGAAAAAAAAGAGAAGTAAAATGCTATGAAAAAGGGAAAACAAATTTGACACAAGTTATAAACATTGCAAAAAGATATAAACTATCACAAACAGCAAGCGAGCATACAGTTGATAGATTGTTATGAGGAGTCAATAAAAAGTCAATTTAAGAGTCAATTTAAAGTCAATAAACCAGTAATTTCTTTATCAACTTTTGTTATTTGTCAACTTCAAATCTTACTGAATCTTCTCATCATAAAAGAGAATAAATTTCATCAAAGCAAGGCACGAAAAATTACAGTAATAGCAGCAAGTGTATTAGTAGATCAATTTGATTTGGGGACTGGGGTGGCAGTTGTAAAATATAGGATTTACCAATGGCCTCAAACTAGCATCCCATTTGAGCCAGAACCAAAAGATTTTGTAGTTCTGATGCTTTTTCTTCCATAAGCTGATTGATTTGAAAAAATTTGTATTTACTGTCATGTCATTGCATATCATGAAATATTTGTTACAAGATATTCATTCATAAGCCACACCCACCAATAAAAATGTTGACAACATTAGCATTTGCACAATAATTAACAACATTATCATAGCAAGCATGATGCAAAAATGGTTGTTCATGTATCTTATTTCAACATTTTGTCGGAAAGCCCCGCCTACTCATTGATATTCATGACATCACTACCACAACATTAGAAAATCGACCATAACCCATCTGTGTATGACATATGGCATAAAATCGATCTACTGTTTTGAGATACAGTATGGTGTTTACATCCTTTAGCACTTTCACAATAAGCCACGCCTACCATGCATATTAATGACATCTGTTGATAATATAAGCATGTACACAATAACCAACAATATCATGCATGCCCATTTGATGCAAAACGGACATACACTTGCTCATTTATCACTTTTTCAAAAAATTTCACTTGAGCCCGCCCACTTATCAATATGCATGAAATCACCACCAAAAACATTTGGGCACATCTGCAGGCCATTGGGCTATCTGTGTACATACCAGACATGACGTGAATTCAGTTCATAGTTTTTGAGATATAGTGTTTACAAGTTTTTTGTTTACAAAATTATATTATGTCCCACCACTACACATATAATGAAAGTTAAAATTTTTATACAATGAACACATACACACTAGCAAACATCATTATTATAACAAATATGACACAAAACAGACATGTGATTGTCAAAACAAGAGCATTTCAAGATTTGTATATTAAGCCCCGCCTACAGTACTCATTAATATGCATGATATCACCACCAAAATATTAGGGCACATCTACAGTCCATGGGTTACCTGTGTCCAAATATGACATCAATACAGTTTACGATTCTTGAGAAACCATGTTTACAAGCTCTTTTAACAAAACAGATTTAGCCCCACCCACTATGCATATTAATCCCGTCACATACATACATATATACACACACACATACATACACACACACACATACACCATCATGACTGCATAGGTTTCTAATGCTATTGCATCAGAACCAAAAAACTGAATCCTTGTAAAAAATTTAATAATTAAAAATCAGTTTTTTACTGACCTGGTACTGTACCAGATTTACCAACTAATCTCAAATTTGACTGATGAGGGGGTGACACATCTCAACCCCCCCACCCCCGAAGTTTTTACAGCTCTAAATAGCAACTTCTTCTTTATCATCCAAGGCACTGTATACTGACAGTGGTCTGACATGTCTACCTTGTATGCAGACCTGCAGAAACGAAATATTTTCTTCATAAAAAAATCAGTTTCTTTTTGGGGAGGGGGAGGTCTAATGCTATCGGAACCAAAAACTAGATCCTTGTAAAAATGGCAAAAAAACTGACCTGGTACTGTACCAGAAATAATCTTTTGACTTGATAAAAAAATTTACAGCTCTGAATAGCAACTTCTTCTTTATCATTTAAGGTATACTGACAGTGGTCTGACATGTCTACCTTGTATGCAGACCTACAAAAGCGCCAGTTTCTGACGGCTATAACCTGCGGGGAAATGGCAATTGTGGCAAGAAATATTTTCTTCATAAAGAAAAATCATTCCTTTTTGGGGGGAGGGGAGGGAGGATTTCTTAAGAT
This sequence comes from Chiridota heheva, assembly GCA_020152595.1. NCBI lineage: Eukaryota > Metazoa > Echinodermata > Holothuroidea > Apodida > Chiridotidae > Chiridota > Chiridota heheva. Next base: position 234,840 of record JAIGNY010001375.1, read on the forward strand.
TATCCTTCGAACTACAGGATTTACGTCTGTCTTATGGGTCATGCAAAACACTGGAACTACAGCTGGAGTTTTAACAAGTCAATGAGATCGCAAATAACGATAAAAGAAACCCCAAAAAATGTCAAAACTGTAAACAATTATCATTTGTTATAGTATATGTGCTAAAAAGTTAAGATTTAAGACTGCAGATAAGACCATCCCCCCATGGCAGATCTGGAAATGTTTTATTGTTGCAGGTGTTATAAATGAAGATCTATGGTTGCAGGTGTTATAAATGAAGATCTATGGTTGCAGGTGTTATAAATGAGGATCTATGGTTGTAGGTATTATAAATGAAGATCTATGGTTGCAGGTGTTATAAATGAAGATCTATGGTTGCAGGTGTTATAAATGAAGATCTATGGTTGCAGGTGTTATAAATGAAGATCTATGTTTGCAGGTGTTATAAATGAAGATCTATGGTTGCAGGTGTTATAAATGAAGATCTATGGTTGCAGGTGTTATAAATGAGGATCTATGGTTGTAGGTATTATAAATGAAGATCTATGGTTGCAGGTGTTATAAATGAAGATCTATGGTTGCAGGTGTTATAAATGAGGATCTATGGTTGTAGGTATTATAAATGAAGATCTATGGTTGCAGGTGTTATAAATAAAGATCTATCGTTGCAGGTGTTATAAATGAAGATCTATGGTTGCAGGTGTTATAAATGAAGATCTATGGTTGCAGGTGTTATAAATGAAGATCTATGGTTGCAGGTGTTATAAATGAAGATCTATGGTGCAGGTGTTATAAATGAAGATCTATGGTTGCAGGTGTTATAAATGAAGATCTATGGTTGCAGGTGTTATAAATGAAGATCTATGGTTGCAGGTGTTATAAATGAAGATCTATGTTTGCAGGTGTTATAAATGAAGATCTATGGTTGCAGGTGTTATAAATGAGGATCTATGGTTGTAGGTATTATAAATGAAGATCTATGGTTGCAGGTGTTATAAATAAAGATCTATCGTTGCAGGTGTTATAAATGAAGATCTATGGTTGCAGGTGTTATAAATGAAGATCTATGGTTGCAGGTGTTATAAATGAAGATCTATGGTTGCAGGTGTTATAAATGAAGATCTATGGTTGCAGGTGTTATAAATGAAGATCTATGGTTGCAGGTATTATAAATGAAGATCTATGGTTGCAGTGTTATATAAATAAAGATCTATCGTTGCAGGTATTATAAATGAAGATCTATGGTTGCAGGTGTTATAAATGAAGATCTATGGTTGCAGGTGTTATAAATGAAGATCTATGGTTGCAGGTGTTATAAATGAAGGAAAAATGGAAATTCGCAGAAAGAAAATGTTTTGTTCCATTCAATTTCTTTGTATTTCTTGAAGAAGCAACAGCACATGCGGTAAATATGTGCTATAAAAATGCGCAAATGTAATTAGGTGATGAATTATGTATTTTAAACAGTGAAAGAGGGCAGCATATCAATATGTATTTACTACATTAATATTATATTTGTCACTATGTTTTGTGGGATGATTTTTGATACCTTTATTCAAAACGGTGGGAAATTTTATAAATTATTCCAACTCTGCTCCTGTAACGAGATAATATTTATTTTTATAATTAAATAAGGTGACTTTCTCATCATTAATCAATTGTATCTTTAAATTTGTTTTGGCTGGGTCGTTGGGTTTGGTTAATGCCTTGAATGCCAGCTTGTTTGCCCGCGTAGCGATGGGTACGGGATTTGCTTACCAGCAGCGCATATAAAAGCAGCCGCTGAATTTGAAATTTCAGTTGTATTATAGTAGTTACTTAGTAAATATGTGATCTTTGAGCAGCTCGGTCTGAATATCTTATCCACAACATCAGAATTTGAAATAATAATAATTTTGACATTCTCTTTGGCATTCTTTTAACATTATTTGCAATCTTATCGACTTGTTAAAACTCAGCTGTAGTTCCAGTGTGTTGCATGACCCATAAGACAGATGTAAATCTCATAGTACGACAGAACTATTTTGACAAAGAACAATCTAATTTAGAAGACGTTCGTTAAAGCCCCCATGTATTGTGCGATGCTTACCTTGCCTTACCGCTTCTTTCTCCTGGGTATGGAGTTTAAGGCTTCTCTAAGCAAATTCTTCCATCTCTTTCTGTCTCTTGCTATTACTCCAGCTTCTCCCCAGCTGTTCCATCCAAAACTGTTTCTCTTCTTTTCTGCCACTCTTCTCCATTTGGTTTTTGGTCTTTCCTTCTTTCTTCTACCGTCTGGTGTTCAGGAGAAGGATATTGTGGCATAGTTTTCTTCGTCCTTTCTTAATACATGACCCAACCATCTGGATCTTCTCTTAAATATCTCCTAACTTGTCTTCACTTGCTTGTTCTTTCATATAGTTCTTCATTGATGACTTTCACTGGGCATCTAATTTTTAAAATAATTCTAAAGGAATCTCCTTTGGGACACATCTAGTTTCTTTTTGTTGGTTTTTGTCAGCTTCCAGGTTTCACATCCATAGAGGAGTACTGAGATTACATTTAATTGAAATTTTTTCAGTTTAGTTTTTATCCGGTCGATGTTTGATTTCCAAAATCTTGTCAAATTGTCTGAAAGTTGCCTGTGCCAGCCCAATTCTGTGTATGTCTTCATCAGTGCCTCCTTCTTTGGACAGTGTTGCACCGAGATAGACAAAGCTATCAACATCTTCAAGCTCAGCATTTGCAACTTTAATTGTTCCATCAGTGTTATTGTTAATGCACATAATCTTTGTCTTTTTTCTTTAATCTTCAGACCAACCGTTTCACCTGTTTCATGTAGTTGCTTGTTTTGTCTTGGAGTTGTTATTTGGTGCTAGAAATAAATACAATGTCATCAGTGTGGTCAAGATCTTCTAGGGCTGTAAATAAGTTACACCAGATTCCATTCCTTCTGCCTTGTGTACTGGTTCCCATCACCCAGTCAATAGTAAGTATAAAGAGGAAACCAGACATTACACATCCTTGTTTTACCTCAGTTTTCACAGAAAATCAGTCAGATAGTTTCCCATCACTTAACACTGTACATTTGCTGCCATCATACCAGTTTTATATAATATTTGTGTATTTCATCGCTATCCCATAATGAGCCATAATCTTCCATATCATGCTTCTGTCTAGACTGTTGAACGCCTTCTGAAATTCAGTGAAGTTGAGGTATACTGTGGCTTTCCATTCCAAGCATCATTGTTCTATTATATTTCTAAGGGTGAATATTTGTTCAGTAGTTCTTCTGCCACACCTAAAGCCAGCTTGCTCATAACGAAGTTTGGTATCTATTGCGCCATGTAGCCTGTCAATCAATATCATTCCAAATATCTTACTTGCTGTTGGTATTAAGAATATACCTCTGTAGTTGTCACAAATTGTCAGGTTACCTTTCTTTGGTAAAATAGTTATAATGCTTTTTTGCCATCCATCTGGCACTTCTTCCATATCTAAAATTTGGTTGAATAATGTAGTTAGGGTCTCCTCCATCAAATCCATACTACCTTTCCACATTTCAATGCTTATTCCATCCAATCCTGGTGCTTTTCCATTTTTCATCTTTGACACAGCATCCTTTATTTCTTCAACTTGGATCTCCCCCATCTCGACATTGATGTCATCTTTGTTTGCCTCTAAACCTTGGTTGGTTGGATCTGGCATAGGTTGGTTTAAAGTTGATTCAAAGTGTTCTTTCCATCTTTCTCTCATCTCATCTTCTCCAGTGATAAGCTTTCCATTTCCATTCCTTACTCCAACATTCTTCTTTCTTCCTTTATAACATATCTTCTTTGTAATTTTGTATAGACCACTCATGTCTCCACGTGATGCTGCATCTTCTGCTTCTTTGGCCATATTATCTACCATCTTTCTTTTATCTGATCGGACTCTTTTCTTTACTTCTGTCTTTCTTCTCGTATTCTGTTCTTTTTAGCCGTCTTATTCTTTCAGATTTTGCTTCATCTATTTGATATTTGTCTTAATAGCTCTCCATGAGTTAGCTGAAATCCATGGTTTACTTATGCCTTTCCTTTTCCCTAATACTTTCTTTGCAGCATTGATATGTGCTGTGTCAATGTTTATCCACTTTTGTTTATACTATCAATTCCTGTCTCTCCTCATGTTCTTGTTCAGCTCTTTGTTGTAGTCATGTCTTCTACTTCTGCACATTTTAGTCTTTGACTCAAAAATGGGTCTTGATGTTTGGCTGTTTTTCTTCTCACCTCTCAGTTTAAGTCTGATATTTCCAATTAGCAGATTTGTTATTATTATTTCTATCGTATGAAATAAGGATTATGTCAGACTTTATGTCTCTTTTAACGAAAATATACATTTTGGAATATTCTCTCAACATTTTGTTCTTTTTTAAAAAAATGGACATTCGAAACCTTAACTTACAACCAATTCAAAAACTTATCTGGTTTGATAAAGAGTACAAAATGTATTAGTACCTGGTGAGGTTGTTTTGCTTCTTCCTGACCTGATCAAGCTCCCTCAGTTCCTGTAGTAACTGCTTCCTTCTGTTTTCAATACTGGCAACACCTTTTGAGAATTCTAAGAATAAGATAAGGACAAACGTTCGCTCATCACTAATATTCAAACCAATAAACACAGCCTAAGGGTAGATACGCCCAAAACAACAATTATAAGCTTATCACCCTCGCCATGAGCGGATTGAGGGGAGAGGGGGATTGACTAGGGTGGTTAGCCACCCCCTTTTCCAGTAAAAAAAAACAAACTTGGGCAATAATGTCATATGCTTCCTCACATATAATATTTCCTGAGCAATAAGAATTTTTTAATTATATCTTTTGGTGTGAATTGATCAAAATCAGTCAGGCGAACTGGTAAAGTGAACATCAATGGTTAAAATTACGTTTATACATAGACATAGACTTAAAATAGATGAGCTATTGTTTTAGTGATTGCAAGTATGCGCGTGTGTCATTATAGTATGTACATACGGCTTGTTAATCACGGCAGATTGCAGAGCTAGCTAAACATAGACATAAGCCAAGTATAGTCCAAACTTGGTTTTATATTAAATCATGGACGATCCTCCCAGAAAATGAGGTGTTTTAAACAACAAACTTTGGATAGTGTTTTGGGAATCAGACAGTCAGAAGGATATAGGACATCCTCATCTTTCACGCAGGGACTTACATCCACGGTTATAGATAGGAGCTTAGTCTTTCAATAATCATGAAAACCCACACCTCGGCCACCATGGGCGTAGATCAAGAGGAGGGGGGGGGGGACACTTTTTGACAATTTAAGAGTGAAATGTGTTTGAACATTAAGCATGTTTTGAGTCATTTTGCGCCAATTTAAACCCTGAAATATTCAATATTCCAGGAGCGTCTGGGGCTTCATCCTTGGACCCAACCAGCGGGCCCTTTAGCGGGCCTCTCAACCTCACGCCTAACGTCAATAGCTCCACACTTGAATTGCTGCTAATGCGGCAATATCTTCCCACAACTTAAAATCATTTCTTCATGCTCTTCCTGGCCACCCCCCTTTTACAAATCCTAGATCCACATCAGTTTTAAGAGAAACCCAAATTTTAAATTCATTTTCGGAAAAGTACTGTATTTTCTCTTGGATACAAACCATTCCTTCTGATTGCTTGCACTATTTATTACGCATGATAGTTTACATGATCCAGAGAGGTGCAAATTGCCAAAATGAAATGGTTTAGGGAAAGAAAATGCATGACCACATCACTTTTCCATTTGGGTTAGGGTGATACTGTAAGTTTATATATACGCTATATACAAAATGCATTGCAAGAACCCATTGATTATCCTGTGCTGAATGCATGAGCGCATCAAACCATGCACGCACACTACGTTTTGGCAGTGTGTCTACATTTTCCATTGTTTTCGTGTGATGTACAATGTGCATATTTTTACACGACACGCAATAATACTACGCGTGTTCGTATTGTCAGGATATTAAACTAATCATTCCAAAAGTGATTTTTTTTGTGTATTTTTCAAATGTTTATCCCAATTTTTGATATAAAAAAAAAGAACTTAATATATACGAACAGGGTTAATTCATAGTGCGCTATGTTTTCAGCACAGGACAATGCATAGAAGCTGGGCAGAGATGACGCTGGATGCACTCGGACTACGCCCTTATGCATCGCCTAATCTCTGCCCAGCTTCTTTATGCATTATCCTGTGCCGAAAACGTAGCGCACTATGAATTAACCCTGTTCATAAATATTAACCCTCGGGATAAACATTTGAAGAAAAAAAATACACGAAACCAGCTACTAAATATTTGTTATGGGGCTCTAAATCCCACCAGCACAGAGTAAAGTCAAGCTTGTGATATGTTACATTTTAAAACCCCTGCTGAAACCCCATTAACCACTTACCCTACCTTTTACCGGAACTGGAATTAATCATAAATTTTCCCATGGTTCTGAATAAAGGTGTCAAAAATCTTCCCACCAAAAATTGCAACAGAAATAATATTAATGTAGTACATTTTTATATGCTTCTGTCTTCTGCAATTTAATATACTTTTCATCCCACAATTACATGGGGGACACTTTTAAAGAACATATTTAACACATATACATTGTACTGCTGTTTACTCTAGAAATCTGAAGAAGAAAAAAAAAATATATATATTTTTTACTTCTCACGAATTCCTAATTTTCGCGTGGTTATAACCACTGGAACCATCAATTTTTTCCAGCTCTGCCTCTTACTTCATATCACACATCTATCACACATCTTACTTCATATCACACATCTAGTGATCCTTCCTGTGTAACTTTAAAAAAAAAAAAAAAAAAAAAATCATTTCTGAGTAATGGCTAAACAAGTTCCAAGAATTTGTATGGCAGTAACAAAATTTGTTAGTACACAGGCTATCATAGACTTCATACAGGTAAGTAATTTGCTCTCTTTAAATGTCTTTTCCAGAATAAGTTGTACAACATTTAGTCCCTCCGTGCTATTTTCACTGCAGCAGCTACGTAGCCAAAAATTGTAAAGACGGGAGGGGGGGAGGGGGGTATCTGACTTCTATGAAAAATAATTTCAGGGGTTGAAATTCAAATATTTTGCCACTATTCCAGGGAACAATACTTTGTCAAATAATACTGTTCCCGATCAGATTTCACTGTTCAAACCTGTTTGCTGATAACACGGCAAATTCCTTTCTTCAAAATGGGCATAATTTACAACTTCTTTATTGGTCAATATGTGCAAATATGTATTTGGTTTTTAGCATTTAGATGATGTAGCATCCCGTTGCGGAAAGTCATACATGTGCAAGCAGCCTTGCTTATGTGTATTCATGATTAATTGTGTTGGCAATTGCAGGTGGGGAAAAAAATTGCAGGAGCAAGGTGGGGAAAAACTTTTTCTGACAGGAAGAAATTGTTTTAATGATAATCTTGTTTGACAACATGCATATTGTCAGCAGAAATCAAGTTATTGATCATTCATTCCACATGCTTTCGAAAAGAACACTGTTCTACCGGAATACTGATGTTTCAAATTCAAGTGGCAAATCTGACCCCTGTAATTTCCACCGGAGTGAACTATATATAAAATGGAAAAATGCATAACCATTAAAATATATATTTTTTTAAACGTCCCGCAAAAAATCAACATTAAGCAAAGGAGAGAGCTGCAGCTTCCTTAGGTACGTCCCTGCACCGCTAAATACTGAGGTTCACTTTCACAGTGTAAGTGGCAAGTCAGTATCTAGTGTAAATACTACCATAGATGAACAACTAATATCTACCAAAACTCAGACCTGCAAAAAACCACAATTCCGGCGGTTTATAACCTGGGAAAAATGGGAATTTGCACAAAGAAATATTTTTTTATTGAAATTAAATAAATAATGATAATAATAAAAACAATTTTTCTAAGATAAGCAAAAATTTTAAGTTTGTGGTAAAAAGTTTTGGTGACAATGTTTCTGGTTCATTGATCCAAGACCGTCTCCCAAGTAAATATTGCGCGATGAATAGCACATTAACTTTTGAAAGAGGGAACATGTGTGGTAAATTGTGAGCCTATAAAGATGCATTTACTACAATAATACAGGGGTTGAAAAGTTTCGCTGTTCTGAGAACAGTGCTTTTAAGCAGGAACAGTTTTCAAATATCACTGTTCCATGGAACATTGTTTTTTTCTCAAACATATATATCATCATCTTGAAATAAATTGTTTTCTGCTCATAAAACATGTTCTAAGAGTAAAGTCCTTGTAACAAAAATTTTTATATGAAAAATGTTTCTTTTCCTGCGCAGCGCAATCGATAGCGTTGTGCAGGATCGCGGTACGGTAGTCACGTACAGTAAGTCCTGATATCCCGATCCCGATATTGCGCAATCTCGACAGCATAAGGGATTCGCAACTACAACCAGTAATTCTAGGAGTGATAAAAACTGTTAAAAAACCCATCTTTCCCGGGTTTTTAAATCATTTTTTTGGGGTCTTCTTTTTTTAATACTTCATACTAAAATAGCTTATTCTAACAAAATTGAGTAAATTTTAGTAATTGGTAAGCACACAAGTTAGTTATCACTTGGTAGTTATCACTTGGTCATTCATGAACTAACCTTGAACTCACTGTATACACTAGTTCTAACACTAACGTTAGGTCCTAGGCCCAAGTTCAATGATTCACACAGTGAAAATTTGTATAATTTATTCCAACTCTGCCAAAACTGTGGGTCTAAAAAGAATGCTACGGAGTGTAAACAGGTCAAATAAATTGATGGAATGTAAGATGCTTACTTGTACATTTAAGCCTCTACTTTGATTGACAGCTGCTTGACGGTTGTTCCTCTGTCTGCGTTGTCGTTGTTGTTGTGGTCTGTACTCTTGATTGGTTCTTGTGTTTTGTGTCATGTTTTCCTGATTATTTCTTTGTTTATTCTGTAAAGAGGATACAAAGTAATATTTTAACTGTTACACATCTTACATATCTTACACATCTGACACATCTCACACATCTTACACATCTTATACATCTGACACATCTTACACGTCTTACACATCTTACATATGTTACATATGTTACACATCTTACACATCTTACATATCTTACATATCTTTCTTCATAAATTTGTTGTTCTTTTTGCTTCATTCTATAACTTGTTTTTTAGGAACAAATTTGATAGACCGTGGGCCAATGCTTAAAATTCTCTACCTATCTGAAATTTCATAGGACACCTCTTGGGGCAACAAGAAAAATACATCAATCCGTGTGAAATAAATTGCTTACTGATAAACTAAAATATTCCACCCAAATTTCTTGCACTTAAGGAGTAATTAACAACAAAAAATGCTAATTTGATGTAAAGGGCATTATAAAAAACAGTCTTTGTTGGCCATTCTAGATGCCCAAAACTGCTGCCAATTAACTGATTTTGTTACTAAGACACAGAACCAAGAAATGGCACTGATTAAAATAGTCAATGAGTAATTTTTCTTTTAAATGACAAAATGTAGTCTCTGAATTTAGAAAGGAAGCATAACATTACGGTCAATGGGAAGATTAACTTTTGTAGTCTTTGTCTTATCCTTTTTAATCTGCTGAACATAAAAACCAGAGTCTCTGTAATTGTTATAAAAGAAGAAATTTTGTTTAAGATATCGGGGAATACCCCAGTATGGGTAAAAAGAGAAATATTCAGGATTTTTAAAGATTTTAATTGTTTGATGTTTGACGAGGGCTTAACGGCACCACGGCAGCGAGGGTCAAATTGTGCCTGAGAGGTAAAATCATTCTAGAGGTAGGAAGGAAAGAAAACAGGGAAAGTCTTGATACAACATAAGGGATTTGTAACTACAACCAGTAATTCTAGGAGTGATAAAAACTGTTGAAAAACCCATCTTTTCCGGGTTTTTTAATGAAAAAGAAAGTGAATAAATGTCAAAAAATCATGTTTTTGGTCTTCTTTTTTTAATACTTACAAAATTGAGTAAATTTCAGTAATTGGAAGGCACACAAGTTAGTTATCACTCGATCATTCATGAACTAACTTTGAACTCACAAAGTATACACTAGTTCTAACACTAAAGTTAGGTCCTAGGCCCAAGTTCAATGAATCACACAGTGAAATTTTTTATAATTTAATTGTTTGATGAGGGCTTA
>JAIGNY010001375.1:250000-287500 GCA_020152595.1 Chiridota heheva
AGAATAAGATATTTAAATGCTTTTGTCACCATTTTTTTTCTTTGAAGTCTTCTTTCATATGAGATGGAAATGTTTGACCACTGAACTAATCCTTTAAAGAAACAAATCGATGAAAAAAAAAAAACCATGCTGATTTCTTATCTGCTTAGGAGTTTCACAAAGATTCCATAAATGTGTTGAAAAGTGATCTCGCGGTGTTAAGTGTGATGTCATAATTGCAGATCCAAGACATGTGTTTATATATTTAAGACGTTTTGTTTGATTATTGAGATGGGGTATAACATGCACTTTGCAACAACATGCCTAGCCCATCTGCTCATGTACTTTGCATCCTAAATGAAAGAAAAATACATTTTAATTTAATAGAAGTACATACAAACAATTATCTTGGATCTACAATTATGAAAACTTTATTATCAAAACTTTACACTGCAACTTGCAAGGTCACTTTTCAATGCACTGGTGAAGTCATTGAAATGCAATAACTCCTACACATAATAAAATATCAACATGGTTTTTCACCAATTTGTTTCTTTAATATTCCTTTAAATACATGTAAAAAAAAATTCAAAAGAAAAAAAAAGATCCTTTTAAGAGATCAGGAAGAAGATTGTCATTGAAAAGAATTTAAAAAAAACTTTGTCTTGAAAAAAATATATATATATAATATGATATAATATGATATAATATAATATAATATAATATAATATAATATAATATAATATAATATGGTATATAATATAATATAATATAATATGATATAATATAACATAATATAATGTAATATAATATATTCTAATATAATATATTATATTGTATAATACCAATATATAATATTATAAAATAAAAATTGATTTTATTTGTTAAAAAGTTTCCAAGGGAGTTGGTATACTAGGGGGCTTAAGATTTCAACTTCCCGAGAAAGCCCTTCTTAAAATGTATGTCATTATACTGCCGTTTCTTTCTTATTGTAACATTGCTTAGGCAAACAATTAACCCTCCCACTGAAAAGACTCGTTACTCTTCAAAAAAAGAGCTTTACGTTTTATAACAAACAATCATCGTCTTTGCCACACTCCTCCTTTATTCGCTTCATTGAACGCTCTTAACATCTTTGACATAAACAAACTTCAGATTGTCACTTTCATATTCAAACATAACAAAACAACTCTTTCAAAATGTTTTGACGATTTCTTTACCACTAGGAAAAGCATTCATTCTGTAAGTACAAGGTATAACAACAATCTCAATACACCTCTTTGTATACTCACCTTATCTCATCATTATATCCATTATGCTGGTACTTTACTCTGGAATTCTATAGATAAGTCATAACTCTAGATAACAAGTTTAATGGCTACATAATACAGTAACCTTAAACCCATTATCACACCCACATGCATATGTTTTAGGAATCTGATTAGGGTGGGAGTTTAAGGGGTAGGTAGGAGCATGGGTTGGGGTAGGAGCTGGAGTTGGGGTGGGAGCTGGAGTTGGGGTTAGGCTGGGGGTTGGGGTATAGGCTGGGGTCAGATAGTGGCAGGATTTCGGGTATGGTCAGTTGTTTGGGTAGTTTTTTTTTTTTTTCTTCTCTATCTTTCTGTTTTTTTATAATGTATCCTTTTCGATATAATTTTTTTCTTTCTTGTTACTGTATAATTATATTTAGTTACATGTCGTGTTTCTAATATTTTTATGTCATGTCTCGGGGACTTGAGTTTAACAAGTTTTCTAAACTTTCTGTTGTCTCCTCAACCTTTTCTTGTGATCAACAATCTGTATGTCATTTTCTTTCCTGTTTTATATGTTAATATGATATAATATAATATAATATAATATACATACATACGTACATACATACATACGTACATACATACATACGTACATACATACATACATACATACATACATACATACATACATACATACATACATACATAATATACATACATACATACATACATACATACATACATAATGTACATATATAACAAATAACATAACAAGCTTATGGGCTAGAAGGGTTAGTTACCCCATAAAAAGCCCAAACTAAGATCACCACCACCACCACAAAAAAATATATAAAATAAAGATGCCCAGAGCTAGTAAAGAACTAATCAATGTTGACTTTGAAATTGTGAACAGAATTGGAGCTAACTACCCACTCAGGCAAACTATTCCACACATTAACAACTTTTTGCAAAAAGCTAAAACGCCAAATATCTATCCATGACAACTCTTTGTTCAACTACAAACTGTTACCACATGTCACATGAGGATGAGCTAAACATGCAAGAAATAACAGGAAGTCAAAGCATGACTACCACACAGGAATTTAAAAACCTGAATCATATCGCTATATACTCTTCTCAACTCAAGCGTGGTCAAACCAAGAATTCGCAACCTAGATTCATAAGAGAGATTCCTTACTTCAGGAATAAGTCTAGTGGCTCTTTGCTGAACCTGCTCCAAAATGAACTTATCCTTCTCATAAAAGTTACTCCAAGCCTGAATAGCATATTCAAGGTGAGGCCTGACTAACTGCTTATACAAATTAAGAACAACTTCTCTACCAAAATAACAAACATTTCTTCTAATCAAACCAAACATCCTATTTGCCCTTGCAGCTGCTAAAGCACACTGTTTAGAATGCTTCAGATTGCTAGTAATGACAACACCTAGATCCCTTTCTTGATCAGCACAACCAAGATTTGAACCATTCATGCAGTAATTAAAAGCCAAATTGCTCTGACCAAAATGAATAGCTCTGCATTTATCAACATTGAATGACATCTGCCATGTTTGGGACCAAGAAACTAACTTATCCAGATCAGTTTGCAAAAGTGAAGAATCCCTAGCATCATCAACAATCCTGTATAACTTAGTGTAGTGTCATCAGCAAATTTACAAATTTGCCAAGGGAAACATCAATACCATTTAATGAAGATTAAGAAAAGTAGCGGACCCAATACAGAACCCTAAGAAACACCACTTGTAACCTTCTTCCATGGAGATACTTCACCATTAACAACAAATCTTTGTGACCCGTCAACTAAGCAAGAATATATTCAACTGACACACTTTCCCTCTACACCAAGTGCTCTTGTTTTCATCATGAGCCTCCCCAATGGAACCTTATCAAATGCTTTTTGGAAATCTAAATAGATAACATCCACATTATGACCAGAATCAACTAGTTTAGTAACATCATTAAGAAACTCCAATAAATTAAAAACACAAGACCTCTTAGGTAAGAACCCATGCTGGGACAAATTCAACAAACCATAGACCAGTAAATGATCTACAGTATGGACTCCATGACCTTGCACACAACACTAGATAGACTCACTGGCTTATAGTTACATGTAGGGAGTTCAAATACTGAAATTTACCTAAATTTTGTAAGAATAAGTTGTTTTTTGTATGAAATATTAAAAAAAGAAGATAAAAAACATGATTTTTTGACATTTATTCACTTAATTTTTCATTCAAAAATCAGGGAAAGAATGTTTTTTTCTCAACAGTTTTTATCACTCCCGGAATTCCCGGTTGTAGTTACGAATCCTTATGTTGTCGGGATTACGCAATAACGGGATTGGGATACCAGGACTTACCGGGATCCTGCACAACGTCATCGATTGCGCCGGCAATTGTGGGAATAGAAAGGTTTTTCATACTTTAAAAAAATATTTCTTACGAGGGACTTTACTCTTAGAACATGTTTTCTGAGCAGAAAACAATATATTTTAAGATGTTGATGTGATATGTTTGAGAAAAAACATTGTTCCATGGAACAGTGATATTTGAAAATTCACTGTTCGTGCCATAAAAATTACTGTTCTTGGAACCGCAGGAATTTCAACCCCTGCATGGTAAAGGCAAGGTCATACCATATTGGAAAGCTTGCTTTTGTTTGACCAGAGATCATGCCAGAATTTTGGAAGCTAAAATTCAAATGCAGTATACCACTTGCTGATATCTAACAATAGGAATAGTGTATTTTTACATAAATTTGGAGAAAAAAAAAAGGCTCCTGTTCAATGCCAAAAATATTCCAGAACGTTGACCTATATATTTTCACTTATGGAGGTCATTGTAATATCTGACTTACACTGCATTTTAAACTGATTTACCAGGAATAGGGGTATTTCTTGTGAGAAACAAATGATTTATTATCAATTTTCTATAAATTCCTAGGAATTAAGGTATTCATTTAATACCTTGAATTATATTTCTTTTTAGCACTTAAAAAAAAACAAGTGAAGAACAATTTGGCATTGTTAGACTATACTCCAACTCATATAAATGTAAAGACCACCACCAGCCTTACTGTTACCTAACATTCAGACATTGATGCTTTTCCCTTTTCAAGACTCAATTCTAACGAAACTGATGAATCTTTACCTTCTTCATATTTTATTTCAATTTTCAAGCCTACTTTCATTAGAAATTCAATAAAGTCTAATGAAAGATAAGACAACACAAGGCGCAAAAAACAGTATCATATAAAAATAACCATTAAAATTCACTGTAAAACTGACAAAGTTCACAGAAATTTGTTAGAATTTGTATTTATTTTAAAAATTTATGTAGCCATGTTAAGTTTAATAAAGAAGGTGCAAAATTAATACATTTTGCCACTTTTCCTCCAGTAAAAGACAATTTTACTTTTAACAATCAGGATATTAAATACTTGATTAATTTCTTATAACTGCCAGCATAATTTTCTATTCATAGCCAACAAAGGCTCAAACTTCCCAAAAGTAATTTCATGATCCTTATATTCGTGAAACTAGTACATTTAAGGACTATGCAAATACTGCCAAAAAAAAAAAGTCGAGTTAAATATTTTCATTCAAAGTAGTTGCAAATATTTCAAAATTGTTACCCAAGCTCATATCTATTTTATCCATTGTTGCTGGTTATCTTCAAATCCAGACAGATAACTATTTCACCCTAAGGCTTTAGTCAACTTTATCACCGTTCTTTCTTTAGTAAGTTTTAACGTTAAAACTTAATGTGTGCGTGGCTCGTGGCTTCAACGTAGTCGTTAGGCTTCTCTCGGTAAAGATGTTTACTGAACAATCAGCACCTAGATAACTACACCAGGGAAACTTTTACCGTCCATTTTTATAAGACAACTCCCGATGGCGCACAAGCTGACAAGTGTCACATTTCAATATTGTGTCATACATCTACGACCAAGAAATTTTCACTGATCTCCAAACATTGGGAAATTCGTCACTTATTCATACGAAAGCTCTGCGATTTGGAGCATTTTGTAGGTCCAAAATGTTCCATTTTGATAACATATTTCATATTTTCATCATTGTACTTTTTTTCACGCCATCCACTCTGCCAGCCACTGGAGAAAGATAAGAAGGGAATAATTTCCTCTGGGGTTCAAGGTGATATAAAAGATAATTAAGCTATATAGGAAACTTGAATTGCAAATTGGGAAATTATTAATATCAAATTGAAAATTAAGGTAAAACTAAAGAAAAATTGGGTAAAATTAAAAAAATGTTTGGTTAAATTATAGAAATTTTGGGTAAAATGAAATAAAATATAGCAATGTTTCCCAGAAATTAATGAAACTTTTCCAAAAATGAAAGAAATTGGAAAGAAAAAAATCCCAAAAAATTGTCCGAAAATATCTAAAAATTGAAGAAAATATCCCCCAAAATTTGAAATTGATTTTCAGATAATCATCATTTGATCATCTGATATGTGTGCCTCCAATGTATTACATAATACCTTTATTTTACCTTATTTTTTATTTTTTTGGTGGGAGTGCGCGCACACAATATACGAATGTAGCGACGAGTGACACTGAGTATACGTGCGTTTAGTTTATTCGTATTATACACAAAACTATATAAAACAGACTTAATTTAAAAGTTGTTTACCATCCGGGAACTTTACAATCGCTGGCAAATTGGTAGGCACAGTGCGGGAAAACTGTACGTACGTAAACTACGCATATCAAGTTGTGCTCGATTGATTATCGGTAAATCGATGTAAAATGGATTATTTTGACTATTTCATCATTAATTTCGCACAAAACGCTTAAAATTAGTCAATAAATTCTACGCAAAACAGTAGTCTGGTAGGAGGGGGTAAAACTACACAGCTGGTTGTGATTTTTTTGTTTTTTGTTTCGCAAGTAAACAAAACTTAAACTTTGCACGAGTCAAGGTCAGTATTAGCGTTAACGCATGAAAATACGGATCCGATTAATCAGTCATCATAATCGCTGTGAAATTTCTTTCGGCGATTGTGATCCAAGTATTAGGTCTAAATCAACACTTTAATCAAATTTATCAAATTTAAAATATTTAGGTTGTAAATCCGAGTAGGACCAGAATCAGTAAAAAAAGCTGCAGAGATGGCCTACGGTAGGTTTTCAGCCAGTAGGCATAAACCCACTGAAGTTAGGCCAACCAAAATCAAAGAAAGCATCACTGAGTAATAGTTAATTACCTATGACCACATCAAGGTATAGATATCAAGTTGATTGAATCTTCAGTTTATCATATACAAATAAATTTCATGTCTTTATCTGGTTATGCATGTGATTTATATCAAATCTAGATGTGGAATTTTTTTCTCTGGGATTTATATTAACTTTTTGGTATATAGGTGGACCTTGTGGAATGTTTTCTCAGCTAAGCAAGAGCCACTAAATTATTGTTCTTTTTATACTGTTTTTAATGATATGAGATCGTAAATGCCAAGAATTGTTGTACTTTTAAAAAGTTTGATATTCATGCTAGGCTACATGAAGGGACTACTTTTGAAGAAATATAAGAAATTACACAATGCAAAATTGATCATTTGAATGGCTGCAAATACTACCTACTGATGTATTTACCAAGTTCATATTTTTATTTTATATTTAATATCAAGCTATAGGCCTATTTGTCAGTGTTCCACCACCAAAAGTACATTAAACACCAAGCTTTATGAGGAGATAAGATTGAAATGAAGTACTATACTCACATTGTACTATCATAAAATCTTGGAAAGTGGACATCTTCTTTAGATGTCTGATATTTTATCATACATTTTAATGTATGGTTTGTTACTTTTGCTGTATTTGTCATTTTGCCAATCTTTCCCTGTTTGATTTTATATTTGCTATTATATATTTTATTTTAACAAGGCCTCACCTTAACCATGCAGCTTTCAGCTGAATGACCTATCCTGTATAAAAACACACCTACATACATACCTACATACATACCTACATACATACATACTACATACATACATACATACATACATACATACATACATACATACATACATACATACATACACCCACATACATATATACATACATATAAGGCATTTATAAAGCGCCACTACATCAAGAACGCAGCGCATATGGAGAAACATAATAACGACAAAGTACAAATAAAGCATAACAAGATATGAAAATATAGTGGTAGAGAAAAACAACATTAGATTGGATACAAATAATACTTCAAACACTTTTTGAATTTGCCTAAAGAGTCAGATTCTCTGATGGAAACAGTGAGTGCATTCCAGTTTTTTGGAGCAAAATGAGAAAAGGTGCGATTTGATGCAGACTTGAGCAGCTTAAAAGAGTTCGGTTCCATGAGGCGAGTTACGTCAAGTGATGAGCGAAGGTTTGAGCGTGAGGGCTGGTGGGAAGAAAGGCAGGATGATAGGTAACCAGGTGATGTACCATGGAGGCATTTATACACATAGACCAAGATCTTAAAAGTTATCCTCTCCCTGACTGGGAGCCAGTGCAGTTCCTTGAGGTAAGGTGTGGCATGATCTCGCTATGTAGCACGGCAGACAAGCTTAGCCGCCCAGTTCTGTATCCGTTGTAGTCTCTGAATATCGGTTGAGTTTGATCTAAACAATAGGGCATTTCCATAGTCAAGCCTTGAGATAATCAGTGATCGGACGACAAGGTGACATGTGTCCATATCAAGGAATCTTCTGATTCGGGAGATATTGCGCAACTGATAGTTGAGACTTTTGCACAGTGATATTATTTGAGTATTCATAGTCATGGAAGTGTCAAATATAATGCCGAGATTGCGTACACACACAGACGGATGGATAATCTTACTACCAACGCCAAGAGTCACAGGAGGTAGGAAGTGCTTAAGGTGATCAGAGCTGGCAACAAAGAACTCGGTCTTCTCCTCATTAAACTTATCTTCTGATTCGGGAGATATTGCGCAACTGATAGTTGAGACTTTTGCACAGTGATGTTATTTGAGTATTTATAGTCATGGAAATGTCAAATATAATGACGAGATTGCGTACTCACAGACGGACGGATAATCTTACTACCAACGCGAAGAGTCACAGGAGGTAGGCCATATCAAGGAATCTTCTGATTCGGGAAATATTGCGCAACTGATAGTTGAGACTTTTGCACAGTGATGTTATTTGAGTATTCATAGTCATGGAAGTGTCAAATATAATGCCGAGATTGCGTACACTCACAGACGGATGGACAATCTTACTACCAACGCGAAGAGTCACAGGAGGTAGGAGGTGCTTAAGGTGATCAGAGATGGCAACAAAGAACTCGGTCTTCTCCTCATTGAACTTAAGCCTGTTAACAGTCATCCAAGACTTGATCTCATCAATGCATGCTGACATTTGTGAAAGTGCCGACATGATGGAATTATGGTTTTTAGGCAAAAAAGAAGTATATACTTGAATGTCATCTGCATAGATATGAAACAGCAAATTATGCTTTCTCAGGATGTTGCCAATTGGAATGGTATAGATGGTGAACTGTTGTGGACCAACTATCGATCCCTGTGGTATGCCATACTTCAAATCAAGACGCTGAGTAAAAACGCCATCTACACACACGCTGGTTGTTCTTCTAGATAGATATGAACTAATCCATTTGAGCACATTGCCCTGCAGTCCCATTTCATTTGCAAGCCTGGTCAACAAGATGTGGTGGTTAACAATATCAAAGGCCGCACTGAGATCTAACAGGGCCAGAAACACACCTTTACGCTCAGATACAATTTCCATGATGTCATTTTCTACTTTGAGCAATGCAGACTCTGTAGAATGTGCAGGCTTATATGCCAATTGTAATGGTTCTCCGAGGTTGCTATCCATCAAGTATCTGGCAATGCTGTCAACAGCATGTCTCTCAATGATTTTGGACAGGTAAGTGATATTAGATACCGGCCGATAGTTCTTAAGTTCATTGGGATTGAGGGACTGCTTTTTGATGACAGGATAAATAGTGTGCTTCAATGAGTCTGGGAAGGTGCCGGTGTTGAGAGAACTGTTTACAATTTGAGTTATGACAGGAACAAACATGCATACATTCTGCTTGATGGACCAGGTTGGTATTGGATCCAACAAACAAGATTTTGCCGGAGTCTTCATGATCTATTTCTGAATATCTTCCTCACTAGCATGATCAAACTCAAGCAATGTGCAGGTAAGTTCATGCGTTGGCAGTTGCTCAGGCTCAGAGGTTGGATCTGAATTTGCCAGTTCTGTTTCAATGCCGTCATAAATCTTTGCAAGTTTGCCAGCAAAAAATGAAGCAAAGTCATTGCCAAGGGTATGAGCAGAGTCGTGGGCAGGTAAGGTCTTAGCAGTTTTGTTAAGAAGAGTATTCACTTTTTGAAAACTGTTTTAGGGTCAGCCCCCATAAGCTGTTCTCTGTAGTAGTCTTGCCTGGCCTTGTTAATCATTTCATTGACTAGTTTGCGCTGGGCAACATAGAGCTGCCGATGGACATGAAGTCTTGATTTCCTCCACTTGCACTCATGTCTGCGACGTTCACGACGTGCCACGTGGATTTCGCTATTTTACCATGGTTGGCGAGGCCTACCAGAGCGCACATATGTCATTAGAGGAGCATGAATATCAAGGGTTTCTCTGATGGAATTATCATAGAGATCAACAAACTCTTGAACACTAGAACAGTTACGGGATTCAAATTGTGGCAGCAAATCACTTGTGCATACTTGAAGACCAAATTTTCATTAAAAATGTGAAACACTTGCAGGAAAATTATCATCTATGTAAGAAGCCAAATGCATAATGCTTATACGTACCAGTAAATAACAACACAATGCAATTATGGTACTGCATTGTTGGCCCTTCAGTTAACTTATAAAAGCTTAATTTAAGTTAAGCATTTTTTTTGCATGGTACCCACTCATTTTTTGACATTTAGGCCTATCTCATTAACATATATTTATGCACCTATTACTGTTTTAGACTTATTAGTCCACTGTATTCTTTTTTAACTTTGAATATTATTATTGTCTACTGACCTTGTAAGTTCTTATGTCTGACAAGCAGTATTCAGGTACTGAAATGCTCAGATAACTTTTTATTGACCGACCTTTGACTGACATTTGGGATGCAATGAAATGTAATTAATGTTCTGTTTAAGTCAAGTTTAAAAACAGTCAAAATATGCCACGCAATGGGTGTGGCAAAGGTCATTCTTATCAGGAATAAGACCAGTAGTTTTTTCCAACTACGATTATTTCTAAAAATATGGAAAAGACAATTTGAAAAACACAAAAACATAATAAGAAGCGAGATTAGAGAATTATGATGCGGAAAAAAGGTACAAGATGGCGATTGGAGAAAAAAATGCAACGTGTATTTACCCCTCGCCACCATTAGGTACCCACAAAAATTCGAGTTATTCGATCAACATTAAAAGTATCAACAATTTAAAGGAAATGAATAAATTTCCGGGGATATTTTTATAGCTTTTAAGTGGATTATTCAATGCAAATAGTCTGAGACCCCTGCATCAGCATCGGCGGCAAAACTTTCTACTCTAGGTAGTCCCCCGGTGGGTCTCGAACCAGTTCTCCACAAGGGGTCAATAAAAGGGCAGTGCATTGGGCGTAGTGTTGATTCTTTTGAAGTTATGATAAGCTTTAAACTCAGCGACATGCATGGAAAATATTTTAAATTGGGGTTAGAAATTGATTTTTGCCCCTTCGTACAATTTTGAAATTTTGTACAATTTGGAAAAATTATTGGAAATTTTGGTAAAAATTTGACATTTCCAGAAAATTTAAGAATTTTTCTGAAAAAGATGGTTCTTCCAAAAAAATGAAAGAAATTGACAGAAAATGAAGAAAACTTCCCTAAATTTAAAGTTTTCCCGAAAATTGAATAAGATTTCCGAAAATTGAATAAGATTTCCCGAAAATTGAGGGAGGTTTCCCGAAAATTTAAGAAGATTTCTAGAAAATTGAAGGAGATTTCCCGAAAATTAAAGGAGATTTCCCGAAAATTGAAGGAGATTTCCCGAAAAATGAAAGAGATTTCCCAAAAATTGAAGAAGATTTCTAGATTACAGCAACATTTGATGGAAACTCAATTTACCAGTGCAATTTTTCAGGCTTGCAAACTGGAAATTTGTAGAATTCTTGCCTCCTAAGACAGTGAGAGGTGACCCGTGATGCCCCTGCAATGGCATTACTTATTTGGTTTAGATGCACTAACTTCCAGTATGCTCAAATAATAATTTAACATCAATTTCAAGATATTTGTTAAGGGTTAAAGAAAATAGTTAATTGAGAATACAAGAAAAGTATAATGATAATTATACACAAGAGGTCAATTTTAGGATTAAAGACCAAATTAACTGCTGATGACTGGCGTAAATTTAATATAAAAAATCTCCACTTGGTAGACGCATGGTTATCAGCCCAATAAATTCTCACCTGCAGATGTAAAACTTATATCAGTTTGTTATGCTTCATTGCCTTCTGATATTACCTCTAATTTCTTGAACATTTACTAATACTTTATTCAAGCTGATATCAAATGAACAATTTCTCCTGAGATACCATCCTGAGATACCATCCTGAGATACCATCCTGAGATACCATCCTGAGATACCATCCTGAGATACCATCCTGAGATACCATCCTGAGATACCAGCCTGAGATACCATCCTGAGATACCATCCTGAGATACCATCCTGAGATACCATCCTGAGATACCATCCTGAGATACCATACTGAGATACCATCCTGAGATACCATCCTGAGATACCATCCTGAGATACCATCATGAGATACCATCCTGAGATACCATCCTGAGATACCATCCTGAGATACCATCCTGAGATACCATCCTGAGATACCATCCTGAGATACCACCCTGAGATACCATCCTGAGATACCATCCTGAGATACCATTCTGAGATACCATTCTGAGATACCATCCTGAGATACCATCCTGAGATACCATCCTGAGATACCATCCTGAGATACCATCCTGAGATACCATCCTGAGATACCATCCTGAGATACCATCCTGAGATACCAAACCGAAAATCGGATAATTTATCAAATGATTTTGAGCCACAAAAACTTCCTCCTTCGACAGAGGCGGAGCAGGTTAAAATTTCAGGGAGCCATTAAGTCACAGATGCTGTTTGATAATGTGTTTTATTGGCAATGGAACAGAAGTGGCGGGGCAGGAGTGGGGAGGGCAGAGAGGCATAGGAAACGGTGGCAAACTGCCCTTCAGAGAAGTTCATCTTTCCGAATGGGAGGAAAATGATTATTAACATGAAATTGAAAAAAATATGCAAGAAAATTTGGTAAAACTGAAGCAAACTTTGGTAAAATCTATTGGAAATTTTGGTTAAATTGAATAAAGAAATTTCCCAAAATTAAAAAAAAAATCCAAAAAAATGAGAAGAAAAAAATCCAGAAAGAAAATAAATTTTCCATAATGAAGAAAATTGTCCAAAAATGATCTTGAGACATTTTACCGAAAATTGAAGGAAATTTCGAAAAGGGAAAATTTTCCGAGTAGGAAAAATCTCGAAAATTGAGGAACTTTCCTTAAGATTGAGAAAAATATTCGAAAAAAAGCAGGAAATTTTCTTAAATTGAAAGGAACGTTCCCGAAAATCGAAGAACATATCCCAATATTAAAGGCAATTTTCAGACAATCTGACAATCAATTAATTAAGCAATTTCTTGTCAATATATGAAGACCTAAATACTTTATTGGCTTATTCCGTTGTCATAATATTTTATAAACCGTAATTTAAAAATCATTTCATGGTAAAAAAGTATCATCGGAAAAATCTCAGGAGGCCCATGGCTCCCGCCCTACCCTCCCCCGCCCCTCTGGGTTTCCTGTCTTCCAAGTCCCTGAAGCAGTGTGCATTGTACAGTTATATTCCTTTCAAGGCTATAAAATGATCTAACTTCAACTCATTTGGAAGCTTGAGGGTATAGTGAGATAATACCAAGGGCAGTAGAATATGTTTGAAACTGGGAGTACAGAATTTTAAAGCCCCTACATTTATTTTGAAATGGGCAGTACGACCGTAACAGCGGCATATACCATGTATACCCCAGAAAGAATTATAAGAGGGCGCCAAATGCTCACAGGGGCGCAAAAAGTGTCCTGAGAATGATTTTTTATATAATTTTTATTCTCAACTTCTGCAACTTGTATCATTTTACAAAACAAACGTTACAAAACAACGATGTAAATGTTTCTCCGAATCGAAACTTTTATTGTATTCTTACATCAGTACATCAACGACATGAAAAGCATCCCTACACCCCCAATATATAAGACATATTGTAGTCAATGGGATCCTACATTATTTTAAACATTCATTTCAAAATGTTCCTTTTTGATACCATTTTATATGATACGATTTTAAGCAATTTTCTGATACGAACTTAAATTCACGGCCAAGATTCAGACCAGGACTTCGAACATGGATTTGACCAGCAAATTTTGCGGCAAAATTACGAAAAACGTATATCGGGCTTTCTGGGCTTCGCCGCCCCTAAGCCTCTATACCGTAGATACGACCCATAGATTTGACACAATTTAAAGTAAATTATCTGTTATCAAAATCACGAGAAACGTAACACTTCCTGGGGCTTTGCCCCGGGGTCTCTCAGGGCTTCGCCTTACAGGCTAAATTTGCCACAATTATCATTAGGCAATTACTTACTACCAAAATTACGAGAAGCGTAGGGCTTCCGTGCATAGGCTTCGCCCATAGGTTTGACACAGATTTAAACAATTTTCGGCGATCAAACTCATAAGCAACGTGGAGCTCGGAGGTTTCGCCTGGGCTCCTACCAGGGCTTCTTTCCTAGATTTGACATAATTTAAAGTAATTTTTTACTACCAAAAGCGCATGGCTTTCGACGCCCAGTGAATTTGACAAGAGTTTAAGCAATTTTTTGTTATCAAACTCTCACGAGAAACTTGGAGTGGACATAATATTAAGCAGTTTTCTGCTCTCCAAATCACGTGAAACGCAGGGATTCCGGGAGCAAAGCCCTGGTAAAGGTGCAGAGCCCCTGTACCCCTACTAAGGCTTCACCCCCAGGCTAGTAGATATGAAACACTATAACTCAAAAGCACTTTTTAAACGGTGTCATGTAAACGGTGCGTGCCAATTTAGATCTATGTGGCCAACGTTTTGCCCTTATGAACAATTTTAGTTAATTAATTTATTTGATTATTATTATTATTATTATTATTATTATTATTATTATTATTATTATTATTATTATTATTATTATTATTATTATTATTATTATTATTATTATTTTATTATTATTATTATTATTATTTATTATTATTATTATTATTTATTATTATTATTATTATTATTATTATTATTATTATTATTATTATTATTATTATTATTATTATTATTATTATTATTATTATTATTATTATTATTATTATTATTATTATTATTATTATTATTATTATTATTATTATTATTATTATTATTATTATTATTATTATTATTATTATTATCATTATTACTATTATTATTTATTTTCTTATTTTATTATTATTATTATTATTATTATTATTATTATTATTATTATTATTATTATTATTATTTATTTTATTATTATTATTATTATTTATCATTTTTTAGGGGAGGGGAAAGCCAAAATTCCCTTACTACCCCGTGAAACATGAACCACCACGCCACTTCTCCACACCTCAACCAAAATTTAGACATTTAATCAGTTCGAAAATTGGAGATGGTCTCTTTATTTAATTTTGATTTTAATTTTACAGCCACGAAAGTTGGAATATCCGAATAATTCGGACAACATTTATGAAAATTGCAAAATACTAAATTAATATCTGGAAAATTCGGACCATCATTCTGGAAATTAAGAAATCAAATGGTTTTTCCTTACAATCTAGCTACGCAGGTGGGATATGCATGCATACATTTTCCAACCAGCATACACAGTTAGGCCCTGCATGGACCTGCAAATGGGCTGCTGTTAGCGCCATCGGGGGCCAGTCAGATTTGGCCAGGTTGCCCAAGGTGGAGTTATCCGGTAAGGACGCTTGCGGTACCAATACATTGGGCCCATGTGAGCTCAGTATATTTTGTGGTTGCCCTTGTGTAAACCATATGGGCCCAAAGTGGGTAGCCCATATGTAAACCTTGCATGCTTGCCCACGCTTAACCCACACGGGATTGGGCAAGTCCCTATCCAGTTCAGCCCGCTTCAACCGAGTGAAACCAGCATGGGGACCAAATGTTTATATTGGCTGAGTCAGAAGCACTGAAATCCAGTGGCGTAGCTAGGGCCCTACAGGTCAGGGGTGAGTGGGGCCTTGCAGACCCCTCTGGTATATAGGTATAATGATATATTTTCATGAGGCCCCTTTATAGGGCCGGTCCCTTTTAGGGAGCGACTCCCCCATCCCCATGCATTCCCCCTCTCCTTCCCCCGTACACTCTAAATTACGCCACTGCTGAAATCCCTACTTTGGCCCCTTAATTCCTACACCACTAAAACTACGACCGTCAACATAATATTGACCATAATTTATTTTCATGTACGATGGGAACGGTGGTTCACGAAGATTATTTTCTGAAAATTAGAATTGAGACTTGCAGCGGGGGTCACCCAATTGTCTCGCGTATTTTGGTCTACCACCTAACTATTTATATATATATATATATATATATATATATATATATAAATTTTTTAATACTAAATTGGGTTGTACTCTGATGTCCTTCACATGTCAATGGTACACAAACAAAATTGTAAAGATTTCAATCGATAGAGGGGCAGTGCCTAGACCCGACAAAGGTGTGAAATCATACACATCAAAATGATTTCATTTGTTAATTTATGAAGTCGTATTTTAAGTATTTATATCAAATTTTATTAAACTGCCAATGAAAGTGAGACTCTTAATACATAAAAATTCAAGCATTTGAAGAATTCTTATTTTCAACTAAAACATATAAATAATGAATTAAGAAGACTGCCAAAAATAACATTTTCAATTGGATAATAGTAAATTAATAATCTTTGACCTATGATTTCTATAACGCGACAAATTTATTTAGCGTGTCAGGCTGCAAATTAGTCGGTTTTAGAAAATGGGAAAAATGCGGATGCTGCAAAAATGTTTACCTTGATCAACTTGCATATCATATTCACTTTATTTCATTTAAGAATAATAAAAAATAAAATTTACTGGAAAAACAACTTATTTAAAAGTAAAGTTAGGTTCAATTTTAGGGTTAAATTTCTTAAATAATTACTGTTTTGGTTTTAAATTATTTTTGAGGAAGATATTTATTAAAGATAGAATTGTTTGCGACAAGCGCATTCTTCCCATTTTCCATGATTCTACGCGCTGCTGTCAGGTTAGTCATGTTGGATGAAGTGTCATGCTGAAGAAGTGTGAATGGATGAAAACAGTTATGATTCGGACTCTACAAACTTAAGCTATTCATTATTCTTCTAATTGTATACAAAATCGTCTTGAAAATGGCTGTATATATAGCGTTCTTTTATTGTGTGATTTTTGTATTCGAGGTTTCCGGGTTACCCTCTGTCTCGTCGGAAAGTACCAATGACATCGAGCCAACATGCGATTTGGACCCCGGCAGGGTGGCGGAAGAACTTGTACTCACCTCCCATAAGCTGGACTCATTGAATCTGCTGCTGTTTTTGTTTCTTCTTGTCCTCACAATCTTAACAAGTTGGCTATTTAAGCAGCACAGATTTCGATTCCTACACGAAACTGGTCTGGCTATGATATATGGTTTGTATTATTACAGATTAACATTTTAGGCCTGGCCTAGGCTATATTATATTCATATTTTTCAGTAAAAGGACAGCCATTTGGAAGAATTAGGCTCCTATTAATATTGATAATTAGGCTAATTTGTAATTTGTGTTTAATTATGCAGTCATCACATAGGTCCATAGCATAAGCTTATGCTGTAGAAACCTTAACAACACCTTCGATGTCCTCTATCCTCTCCCAACCATCTCTGTCCTAAATCTTTCACCTTAAATTTTTAACTCTTCTTAATTGGCACTCTGACTGTTGCAGTGCCATTAAACATCAACAAACCTTTAAAAGAAGTGGAACAGGGTAAACTTAAAATTAACAAAGGTTATGTTTTAGTACAATTTCTGTGTTTAATTAGATTTGGGGATCAGTTATCATCAAATGGGAAATCTTGCACTTTTTGAAAGGTTTGTACTAGGAAATAGAATATAACATACTATTTTTTCTTTGATTAACTTGGAGTCGGACTCATGCATGTGATAAGGGTTTGACAAATCACTTGTCAGGGTCCCTGCGACAATACCTTTGGTGACCGAGATAGAGCTCTGACCGTTTAGCGTGTACACGCTACACGCTCGCAAATCCGTGTAAATGTTTACTAAATACTCTATTGCGAGTAATCGTTTTTCATAGTCAGTCTTGCCGTTGAAAATCAATATGATCACTCATGATTCAAGTCACACACACATTCGGCCGACAAAAGTCCAATCAATGACTTTTTACAAACTGTAAACCCGATTAGCATAATCCTTTTTAAATGTGAGAATCACAAATGCGCAGTAATCACCTATAAATGGAGATATTATGCACTTTGATTATGTCGAAATCTGAGTAGGCTAACTTGTAAAATGCACCGCGATTGTGCAGCAATAAACAGTGAAACTAACAATAGGCCTAGGCCATAATTAATAAGGCTTTAAATCCCACTCAATCAAGGCCCGTTTTACAAGCTGTTAAATCGACCAACAGACACAGTCAAAATACTTGAAACGTGACAATCAGTACATTTACATGTCAATATTACCTGTTAAGTCAAATAAATTTTGCAAGAAAGAAGTATTGCAAAATAAACAAACATAAAAAGGTTTTGACAGAACTGAAATTCTAGGTGCTTCACAAAGATGGCGGCCATTT
The DNA here is from genome assembly GCA_020152595.1 of Chiridota heheva. Lineage (NCBI taxonomy): Eukaryota > Metazoa > Echinodermata > Holothuroidea > Apodida > Chiridotidae > Chiridota > Chiridota heheva. The sequence goes on from JAIGNY010001375.1 coordinate 268,274, forward strand.
TTTTGAGAGTACTGATATATCAGAAACTCCGGGGTGGTGGCGTAGTTTTGAAATGTTTTACGGCGAGGTATCATAGGCCTAGTATGCAAGATTTTCACAGTGGAACATTGAAAGCTGTAGCGAGTACGGCAAAAAAAAGTTTGCGATGTTGAGTTTAATAAACTTTTTACGATTTGGGAGGCAAAACTCGAGCGTCTATTTGGGCAATGTAGTCAATACTTTTGCCATACTGGTTGCGCGATTTTTTTACTTCGCATTGTAAATTTGGAGCAATTTTGGTGTATTTCCGAAAATTACGGTACTTAACATGTGTAAACGATACACCTCGCTTTTTTTGGCGTGTACACGTTACTAAAATCTCTAAACGTTTACAGCTCTAGACCGAGAGGTGCAGTGGTTCAAAGAGTCATGCTCATATGCAAAAGATACTGGATTTGATTCCCGACGTGAGCCCTGCCTTGTGTCCTTGAGCAAGACACTCTACCAGGGGGAGTCATGTGCTCTCATCTGCTCACGCCTTGGAAACGGGGGATAAGCACTAGCATGATGGGCTCTCATGGCTCTAGTACGGATTTAACTTTAACTATGCCAGGTGGCAAGTTGATCTCTGGTTTATTTGTTGATTCATTATCTAGGCATTTGAGGCCTCAATATCTGAGAGGTTGATGTAAAAAAGACTAAATGGCAGCCCCATGCTAGGAGAGAGGATTTTAGATGAAACATTACTGCCACAAAGTTCTTAATGCATGTTGCAACCAAAGTACATCAAGAGGGATAGAGAGAGCCAGACCCCTAACTTGATTCAAATAGTGGTAGGGTGCTAGATTTGTTTAGGGGCACATTAATGCATGCATGAGTCACTGCACCTTTTTGGTGTGGGGTCCAGGGGCCTACTTAAGCCTTAAAGGATAAGTTCAGCAGTCAGGCAAGTCCATCTCATATGACAGAGGACTTCAACAACAACACAAAAATGGTGAGGAAAGTTTAAAAAAAAGTTTGGTATCATTTGTGTAGAAATGATTGAAATCAGACTAGCTGTGATGCCATAGCCTCAGATTTCTCAAAGTCTTTATGTATTATATTATATTTTGTTGCTTAGCAACCATTGGATATGTCAGGATAGTAGTAAAACAGGATCTAGTATTGTTAATCAATAATTCCAATAGTAAAAGTCAAATTAATTTTCTTCAAAATACATAAACAATTGTTAAGAATGTGAGGATGAAGGTGCCAATCTTCTGTAGTAGACTTTACACCAGTCATTTCTACAAAGATAAAACAGAAATTTAAACTTTAATAACTCCTTAACGGAAAAAGATTTGTGAATGCTTTCTTCACCAGTTTGTGTCTTTTAAAGTCCTCTTTCACATAAAATAAGTTTGCTTGACCACTGAACTAATCCTTTAAGGCTCTCGCATTTTAGCTGTAATCATACCTCAGAATGAAAGTATTCTGAGTGATTAAGGACCATTCATGATCCAAAGAGGACCATTCATGAGCTAAACAGGACTATTCGTGAGCCAAACAGAACCATTCGTGAGCCAAACAGGACCATTCGTGAGCCAAACAGGACCATTCGTGAGCCAAACAGAACCATTGGTGAGCCAAACAGGCAGGACCATTGGTGAGCCAAACAGGCAGGGCCATTGGCGAGCCAAACAGGCAGGACCATTCGTGAGCCGAACAGGACCATTCGTGAGCCGAACAGGACCATTCGTGAGCCGAACAGGACCATTCGTGAGCCGAACAGGACCATTCGTGAGCTGAACAGGACCATTCGTGAGCTGAACAGGACCATTCGCGAGCCAAACAGGACCATTCGTGAGCCGAACAGGACCATTCGTGAGCTGAACAGGACCATTCGCGAGCTGAAGAGGACCATTCGCGAGCCGAACAGGACCATTCGTGAGCGGAACAGGACCATTCGTGAGCCGAACAGGACCATTCTTGAGCCAAACAGGACCATTCGTGAGCCAAACAGGACCATTCGTGAGCCGAGCAGGACCATTTGTGAGCTGAAAAGGACCATTCGTGAGCCGAACAGGACCATTCATGAGCCGAACAGGACCATTCATGAGCCAAATAGGACCATTTCTTACTACTGTATGCTAGTCTTTTTTCTGTATTCATGGAAGGTATTTCATTCATGAGGTTAAGATTATTAAGTTTTTAAAGAAGTTGGGTGGTAAAAAGGTGTAGATCAGGCCAAAAGAGGAGTGGGGCGGGCCAATAGAAGGGTGGGGCAGACCAAAAGACAGATGGGACAGGCCAAAAGATGGGTGGGCAGGCCAAAAGATGGGTGGGCAGGCCAAAAGATGGGTGGGCTTGCCAAAAGAGGGGCAGACGGGCCACCCCTCTGAAACAGCAAAGCTAGGGCTTTGGAGGCTAGATGGCATCCTAGGAAAGACTATAGGCCGCACTTGAAATGGCAACCATATGTCATTAGTATACTGTAGACTGCAATAGAAAAAACCTCAAATTTTGATTCTTATTTAAAAACTCCTGTATCCCTGGTCATGAAACTCTTAAAAGTTACAAAATGAATTCCTTAATAATCCATTCCCTGCAAAAATGATCAAAAACTTCCTCCTTGTATAAGTACTCTACTGTATGTACAGTTTATCCAAATCCATAAACTTCTTGCCCCAGGCGAGTCATGCTGACTAATAGAGCCTGGAGCAAAAGAAGAGTGGAACTGTATATGACATTTGTAGCCCACCTAATCTGTATATGAATAGTACATTGGTAGGGGATACAGTAATCAGTAAGCATCATATGAAACACCTTAAAATGGATACTGTAGGCTAGATTCATCCAGAGATGAGTGAATACAGTAGTAATACAGCACCTGATTACTTGCCAGGTAGAATTTTCATTTTCATAATTATCATAGAGGACTTTGAAAGAAACGATTCGGTGTAAAAATTATGTTGATACTGTATCTTTTTCCGTTTAAGTAGTGTGATGTCATAAAGGCAAATCAAAGACAATTTGTGTGTATTTTTGGTTCCGATGCTAATAGCATGCGAACCTATGCAGTTATGCTGGCTTATGTATGTATGTATGTGTGTATGCATGTATGTATGTGTGTGACAGCAAGCTTGTAAGCACGATATCTCAAGAACAATACACTGGATTCATGACATATGTGGTACACAGATAGCCCATGGTCTGTCCTATTGTTTTTTGGTAGTGATGTCATGCATATTAATAAGTAATCAAGGCTTAATGTGAAAATCTTGAAATGCTCATATTTTAACAATCGAATGTCTGTTTTGTTTCTTATATTATTTGGTATAATTATGATGCTAGCTAGTGTGCACATGTTCATGGTTTAAAAACATTGAAATTCATTAATATGCATAGTGGGCGTGGCCTAATATGATTTTGCTGAAAAGAACTTTTAAGCACAGTATCTCAAGAATGGTACCCTTGATTAATGTAACATTTGGTATACAGATAGCCCATGACCTGCATATGTGCCATATTTTGTTTCACATTGATGTCATGCATATTTATGAGTAGGTTGGGCTTAATGTAAAAACCGTCAAATGCTCATATTTTAACAACCGAATGTCTGCTTTGTTTCATATTTGGTATAATTTTGATAATTGCTGGTGTGCACATTGTTCGTGGTTTAAAAACATTGAATTTCATTAATATGCATAGTTGGCGGGGCTTAATATGATTTTGCTGAAAAGATCTTATAAGTATGGTACAGGTATCTCAAGAATGGTAACCTCAATTCATGTCACATATGGTGCACAGATAGCCCATGATCTTTACATGTGCCCTGTTGTTTTGGTGGTGATGTCATGCATATTAATGAGTAGGCGAGGCTCTTGAAATGCTTATATTTTAATAATTACAGGTCCGTTTTGTTTCATGTTTGCTATAATTATGTTGCTAGCTAGTGTGTATTTGTTCATTGTATAAAAACTTTCAATTGAATTATTATGCATTGTAGGCGGGGCTTAATATGAATTTGCTGAAAAGAGCTGATAAACGATATCTAAAGAACAATAAACTGGAATCATGTCATATGTGGTACACAAATAGCCCATAGTCTGTATGTGTCCTATTAATTTTGGTGGTGATGCCATGCATATCAATGAGTAGGCGGGGCTTGATGTAAAAATCATCAAATGCTCATATTTTAACAACTTCATGTTTGTTTTGATTCATACTTAGTATATTTATATTGTTAGCTAGTGTATACATATTCATGGTATAGAATAGTTGAATATCATTTACACATAGTGGGTGGGGCTGAATTGGTTTTGCTGAAAAGAGCTCGTAAATACAGTAACTCAAGGACAATACATTGGATACAGGTCATATGTGGTACACAGATTAACCATTGTCTGCTTGTGTGTAGTTGTGGTGGTGATGTCATGCATATTGCTTAAAGTGGGGTGGGGGGCTTAATATAAAATTAAAAAAATCTTGAAAAAGTATTGTCAACACGTTCTATTTCATTGATGTATCATGTACATGGTGGGCATGGCTTATGAATATATGTTATAAAGCATATTTCGTAATATGCAATGCCAGTAAGTATAGATAAAAAATATAATGAAAGAATGCATCGGAACCACTAAACATTTTGGTTTTCTGGTTTGGAAAATTAATTGCATTTCACTAAATTACTAAAGCATTTTTTGTTTATTTATTGAGATGGGGTATAACATACACTTTACAAGAAAAAAGCTTTGCCTATTTACTTATGAACCTTGTTCTGTCTTTATGACATCACACTGTACACTGTGAGGTCACTTTTCAACACGCTTGCACAATCTTTGAAATGCAACTCCTATTACGGAATGAGATATCAACATGATTTTTATACCAACTTGTTGTTTCATTAATAGTCCTCTTATCATTACATGTATATGAAAATAAAAATTGATGGGAATATTCCTTTAGCAATGGAAGTACCCTACCTTGTCATTTGCACCAAACACATCAAGAATAAGGAAGTGGGCTTATCTGGGAGTGGAAAGTGGCTTCCTCTTTGAAGAGAGCCGGTATTTTGTAATTGTGTCATATATTGTTTTAAATCAAGATAAATAGAGTACAGTATGATAGCATTTGAGGATGTGCATGTATGAATATGAGTTGCTTACAATACTCGGGCAAAGTTGAAAGATACAGACATACTGTAATATAAAACAAATGGCTGCCATTTGCTGGCTTTTTGGTCAAAAATTCCTTATTTTCAGGGGAATGAAATTAAATTATAAGGAAAGTTTGATTTCAAATGATTTTGTAGGTTTTCAAATGTAAAGTAGTTTGATTTCAAATGATTTTGTAGGTTTTCAAATGTAAAGTAATTTGCCATTTTCCCCTTCCAAAACCATGAGCTAATTCCATCGAGCCATTAGGCTCATAGAGCCGGTGCTTATTCCCGGTTTCCATGGCGCAAGCGGATGAGAGTACATGACTCCCCCTGTACGGGAGGCAAGTCCATCGCAGAATAACTCCCCAGCAGTGCTGGTATTCATTTTGACCGCTGTGTGGACTGTAGCAAGTAGAGTAAAGTTTCTTGCTCAAGGACACAATGCAGTGCTCATGTCGGGAATCAAACCCGGTACCTTTCCAATACGAGCTTGACTCCTTAACCACTGAGCCACTGCACCTCAAAACCTTAAAAAAAAAGTGAAAAAGAAGCTGTTAAGATTTCACTTTGACTGTAATAATGATATTACTGATCCTTCCTTCCCAGAGCTTCCCTCGCTCCCCACAACTCAATTGCTGAGTTCTTCCAGAAAAATCCTCCGGATAAAATTATCTCCTTCCTTCATCATGCTTCCCTCTACAACCATATTTAATTCTCCTCTTCCACCTCCTCTCTACTTTGTTTTTGTTTCACTCATGCAACTCCTCTCTCGTTCACAGCTTTCTGACTTTTGTTCTTAAATTTCTCTCATTCTCCCCCTGTTTCCTTTCCTTCCTACCTCCAGAATGATCTGACCTCTCAGGCACAATTTGACCCTCGTTGTTGTGGTGCCATTAAGACCTCATTAAACAAACAAACAAACTGATCCTTCCAGACAGCAGTCTTATCTTAAAATAGTTTTATTAGGTTTTACTTTTGTGAAAAACGAAGGGATGAAGGGACTGAGTGATGAATTACACAATATAAACACATTTTCTGAGCTCTAGCCTGTCAAGTAATCAAAATCTAGAAAAATCTGACCTGTAACTGAAGTACTGTATTCCATCCCTTTTAATCTTTTCAGGCGTTGTGATTGGGTCAGTAGTTTGGTATACAGCAGATGAAAGGTCGCAGGCGCCAGACATCATCCCCCGTAGCGCACGTTGTGATGCAGATATCGATGCTCCTAACCAGCTATATCTTGAGCTGCATTACCCGAACAACAACTCAGAGGTCATTTTTATGTATCAACGAGATGCTGTTGTAAAGACTGACATCAGCAACAGAACAACCAGTTCCTTCGCTGACAAGGTGGGTCAAATTGGTACAGTAGTACAGTGATTCGAATGATAAGGTGGTGTGCTGAAAAGAAATATTATTTACAACTAGAATATTAAGCAGAGTGCATATCTCAAGAACCATACACTGGATTCATGTCATTATGTGGTACATAGATAGCCCATGGTCCGTAGATGTGCCCTATTGTTTTTGATGGTGATATCGTGCATATTAATGAGTAGGCGGGGCTTAATGTAAAAAAATCATATGGGTATATTTTTAAGAACTACATGTCTGTTTTGATTCATACTTGTATAGTTATTTTGTTATCTAGTATGTACATATTGTGGTATAAAATTGTTGAATATCATTAATATACATGGTGGGCGGGGCTAAATACGGTTTTGCTGAAAAGAACTTGTTAACACAGTAACTCAAGGACAATATATTGGATACAGGACATAATGTTGTACACAGATAGCCCATTGTCTGTTTGTGTGCCCTATTATTTTGGTGGTGATGTCATGCATATTGCTAAGTGCAGTGGGAGGGAGTGGGGACTTAATATAAGATAAAACAATCTTTAAAATAAAAGTAATACATTTATAGTATGTCTGTTTGCATCATACTTACATGTTATTTTTCCTATTGTGTACTGTACATGCTTATGTTGTCAACAGCTTATATCTCTAATATGTGTGCATCAATGTGAATAGGCTACAAAATAACTTGTAAACACATCGCACTTACATCATATGTGGTACACTGTAGGTGAGTTATGGTCCGTATATGTGACCTATTGGTTTGGTAGTGATGTCCTGTAGGTGGGGCTTTGTGTAAAATTCTTAAAACAGTGGTGATTGTGCAACCATTTGCATGTTTTGCATCATACAAATGTTGTCAATAGGTTCTATTTTATTGACTATGCATGGTGGGCATGGCTTGTGAATATGTATTTTTTAGCATATTTAATGATATGCAATGCCAGATAGTACATTTAGTGGGCATCAATTTCATGAAGGTTGCTAAATATGGCATAGTATTTTTCTTATCTTTGGCTGTCCATCCTGGCTCTTCTGTGTGAGGATAAACCTGCAGTTAGCAGTTAATTAGCATTATAGAAATATGTCATACCCACCTTAACTGAGAAGCTTATAAGCAAAATTTCATATTTCTTTAAAATATAAAAATAAAAACCCGAAAATGAAGGAAATTTACCGAAATGGAATATAATGTTCAGAAACTTGAAGAAAATTGCCCGAAAATGAAGGACATTTCCCAAAAATTGAAGAAAATTTCCTGAAAATTGAAGGATATTTCCCCAAAATTGGAGAATTCCTGATTAACAGCAACTTCAACATTGATAGAACGTTAATTTAGCAGTGCATTTTTCCGCTTGTAATTGGGAATTGTTTTTGGTCATACCAGGGTTCCCCTGAGAGGGGACCCTTCCTACATGTACGCCCCTGACAGCAATTGAATGTTTTACCCAGCTGACCGGTATACGACAACTGGTGTTTAAGGTGTTTCATTGAAATTGACCTTTAATACTTTCGGCTTACAGTAATACCACTGGGGATGATAAGTACCACAAAAGCTGTGATTGATAATCTGAAGAAATTAATACAAACAAGAATCCATTCAGTATAAATAGTAAAATTAGCACAATTTGTCAAAAAAATATTGAAGGATTAGTTCAGTGGCCATGCGTGTGTATAAGAAAATAGACAGTTGGTAGAATGAACAAAATAGTGAAAAAGCTGGTCAAAGAGATATTCAAGTTGAAAGTTTTTTCTGATTTTTGTAGAAATAACTGAAATCAGACTAGTTCTGACATCACATTCTTACAGTCCTCTAAAATCTTTGTGTATTATACTGACATTTTTTCTCATATTTTGTGGCTTGCATACATCAGATTAGACATCGATTTATGTAGCACCTTTTGCCAGTGCCTCAAAGTGCTGACCCCAATTAGCCACCTAATAGGCTTTCTCTTGCAGCCAGACGAATCAGCACACAGGAACTTGGGCTTGACTGGGCCAGGATGGGAAGTGAATAAACACCACGTTTTCGCACTTCTCTTCTCGAATAGTGTCTAGAGAACCAGGCAGGGTGTGACTGTTCTACCATCGGGACCGACAGCTTAATATCCCATCAAAAGGACGGCGAGTGCCATTCAACCATTGTCACTTCTCTCAACAGCTGAATGGGGGAGGAGGAGCTGCAAACGACATACTTCTGCTTTGATGTTCAGAGAATCTCTCTGCATAGCTGTGGAAAAATGGGTTAGACCTGACCGGGGCTTGAACCTGGTACCTTCAGCATCTTGGTCGTGCGCTCCACCAACTAAGCTACCTACTCCCTATACTAAAAGTAAATACAGGGTTAAGTAATGTAACTGATTAACCACTCAAAAAATAAGGAAATATATTTTCCATTTGTGGGAAAAGTAACATATGCTATGTCCTTGCAGCCTGAAGGATTTGACTGACATGCAATGAGACTATGTAGAATTGTGAAATTGCGCGTTATAAGAAACAGATACGATCCTCTGAATGGATTAAGATATCAAGACAAGTTTCTTTGGCACAGTTAATATTTTTGCTCAACACCCTCGATCATATGAGTTACAATCATGAAAGTAAATCTTTGATGTCATATATAAACAGGATTTTGTACACCTGTCATTCTGAAGCAATATGGTTGTCTTAAAACTCAATAATAACTCATTTCTGTAAAGAGATGTCTCGGTACCATTTGGAATTTGATGGTTTTCGTTTGATCTTCATTTACAAGATGTTCATGTTAAACCAGGAGTTCAAACTTGAATTACAACTTGGTGTCAGTATTCACCTTTGTTTTATTTTTTTCTCAGGTATCATTTGATCCAGAGCTGTTCATTAACGTGATTCTTCCACCAATCATATTCTATGCTGGTTACAGTTTGAAACGGGTATGTACTGATAATTCAATACTGTGTATAATAATATCTGTTGATACCAAGTTTTGCCAACAATTTTTAAGTTTTTCCTACAATTTTTAAGTTTTTGTTGTTTTTGTACAGCAACTGAAAAATGTTTTTGCCATTTTGTTTTATAGCTGATGGCTTGGGTGAAACTGATTTTTAACCATTATTTATATATCCTACAAGCAAGTAACATTATGATATATAAATATAAATATTTAAATCCCTAATATAATATTTGTTTCTGTAATACAGCTCACTCAAGGAAAGTTGGAAGGCAATTTTTTTTTTTGATTCGAAGAAGAGATTTTCTGTAGGTTTTACACACTAAACGCATTGACAATATCATGTAGGTAACAAAGATATGATTAGGATCTGACAGCACAGGTTTATGAGGTAACTTTCTAGGCTCATACAGAAGAGGACAATATTAAGCTTTGAAATTAATAGCCAGGCACACCTTACCCCCTACCCCCACCTGGGTCATACAACCCAGCCTTTTTTTTGCTGCAAATACTGTCAACTCAGTAGACACTTCCACAACTACTCCTTCCTTTTTACCGATGGATCCACACGTGAAGATACCTCGGCAGCTGCCATCGCCTGCCCTGGCCTTACTCTTTCTTTGAGACTACCAGACAGAGCCTCTATCTATTCTGTTGAGGCAAAGGCTATCCTCCTAGCTTTAAACTTCACAGAACTCTCCTTCTGCTCTTGCTTTGTCATCTTCTCTGACTCTAAGTCAGTCCTCACAGACTTCCTCAACATGCGCTGTTCTAATCCCCTCATCTTACAAATCTTAAACAAAATGCACACTCTCTCCTCCTCTGGCAAGAAATTCATCTTCTTCTGGATCCTCAGCCATGTCGGTATTCCCGGGAACGAAAGGGCTGACAGAGCCGCCAATAAGGCTCTGTTGAACTAAGTTTCTTCTATCGATATACCTCACTCAGACTTTCGTCAGAATACCTCCAACTACCTCAGGAGGACTTGGCAAGACATCTGGAATCTCGAGACTAATAATAAACTTCACACTATCAATCTTAAATTAGGCATTAACTCTCCCCTACAAAGTCTCAATCGCAGAGAGGAGGTGGTCATCTCCCACATTCGCCTAGGCCACACCTATCTCAGCCACTCCTACCTCCTTTATGGCTCTCCTACCTCCTTTCTGGCTTTCCTAAGCCTATCTGCCCCACTTGCAATACTGATCTCTCGATCAATCATATCGTCTTAACCTGTCCGTTTTACGCCAACTCCAGATCTTTCCTACCCCCTGCCACCAATATTTTCAACTTCTTCAAGAACAATCCTCCTCCAACATTGTCACCTTCCTACGCAACAGCAATCTTTTTCCACTTTATTTAATCTCCCCACACCCCCATCCTTTCCTACCTCACATCCCTTTCCCTCTCTCCTTCTTACCACCTTTTCTTCTACAACTTATTTCCTCTGAATTTTTACTTATGGAGGGAGGGAGAGGGGGGGCTATTGGCATGTGTAACATACAGTACTGTACTTAAGATATATACGATACTTTAGATTATATGAAAATAATGTATGGTTGATCAGAGATGGTCTTTTATGGTTGATTACAGATTGTGTGAAGCCATATTTTGTTCTCATCTTTATTCCAGCGTCATTTTTTCCGTAACCTGGGATCGATCATGACTTTTGCATTCATCGGCACGTGCATCTCCTGTGTGGTTGTTGGGTAAGTTCTGTTAAAAGTAAACACCCACCGCATCACAAGGGTTTTTTTTTTATAAGAATGACAGTCCGTAACATAATACTCCACAACACTACTTGTATGAGATTGTTTTGTCTCCCAGAAAATCTTGATTTATATTTATAACAAAATTTTCACTTTTCTTAACAAGAGTTTTAAAATTGCTCGTGCTTAGTCCAATTTATGTGGTAGGTGTGTTTATAGTTTCAAATATGGATGAAGCCCTTAAGTTCTTTAAATCTGCTAATGACTAGTAAATGTACAGCATTTTAGTAACCTTTTAAAAGTATTATGGATACTAACATAGTTTCCTTGTTTTGATCATGTATTTCAAAAGGGTAAAATTTCTGAGTAGGACAATCATTTTAAGTTTTAGAATTCTTGTTTTGATATATGGAAAATTTGGAAGAAATCTGATGTATGAAGTGGAAGATGTCGGATGTATGAAGTGGAAGATGTCTGATGTATGAAGTGGAAGATGTCTGATGTATGAAGTGGAAGATGTCTGATGTATGAAGTGGAAGATGTTTGATGTATGAAGTGGAAGATGTCTGAGGTATGAAGTGGAAGATGTCGGATGTATGAAGTGGAAGATGTCTGATGTATGAAGTGGAAGATGTCGGATGTATGAAGTGGAAGATGTCTGATATATGAAGTGGAAGATGTCTGATGTATGAAGTGGAAGATGTCTGATATATGAAGTGGAAGATGTCTGATGTATGAAGTGGATGATGTCTGATGTATGAAGTGGAAGATGTCTGATGTATGAAGTGGAAGATGTCTGATGTATGAAGTGGATGATGTCTGATGTATGAAGTGGAAGATGTCGGATGTATAAGGTAGATGATGTCGGATGTATGAAGTGGAAGATGTCTGATGTATGAAGTGGAAGATGTCTGATATATGAAGTGGAAGATGTCTGATGTATGAAGTGGATGATGTCTGATGTATGAAGTGGAAGATGTCTGATGTATGAAGTGGAAGATGTCTGATGTATGAAGTGGATGATGCATGATGTATGAAGTGGATGATGTCTGATGTATGAAGTGGAAGATGTCGGATGTATGAAGTGGAGGATGTCTGATGTATGAAGTGGAAGATGTCTGATATATGAAGTGGAAGATGTCTGATGTATGAAGTGGATGATGTCTGATGTATGAAGTGGAAGATGTCTGATGTATGAAGTGGAAGATGTCTGATGTATGAAGTGGAAGATGCATGAAGTGGAAGATGTCTGATGTATAAGGTAGATGATGTCGGATGTATGAAGTGGAAGATGTCTGATGTATGAAGTGGAAGATGTCTGATGTATGAAGTGGAAGATGTCTGATGTATGAAGTGGATGATGTCGGATGTATGAAGTGGAAGATGTCTGATGTATGAAGTGGAAGATGTCTGATGTATGAAGTGGAAGATGTCGGATGTATGAAGTGGAAGATGTCGGATGTATGAAGTGGAAGATGTCTGATGTATGAAGTGGAAGATGTCGGATGTATGAAGTGGACGATGTCTGATGTATGAAGTGGAAGATGTCTGATGTATGAAGTGGAAGATGTCTGATGTATGAAGTGGAAGATGTCTGATGTATGAAGTGGAAGATGTCTGATGTATGAAGTGGATGATGTTTGATGTATGAAGTGGAAGATGTCTGATGTATGAAGTGGAAGATGTCTGATGTATGAAGTGGAAGATGTCTGATGTATGAAGTGGATGATGTCGGATGTATGAAGTGGATGATGTCTGATGTATGAAGTGGAAGATGTCTGATGTATAAAGTGGAAGATGTCTGATGTATGAAGTGGAAGATGTCTGATGTATGAAGTGGAAGATGTCTGATGTATGAAGTGGATGATGTTTGATGTATGAAGTGGAAGATGTCTGATGTATGAAGTGGAAGATGTCTGATGTATGAAGTGGAAGATGTCTGATGTATGAAGTGGATGATGTCTGATATATGAAGTGGAAGATGTCTGATGTATAAGGTAGATGATGTCGGATGTATGAAGTGGAAGATGTCTGATGTATGAAGTGGAAGATGTCTGATGTATGAAGTGGAAGATGTCTGATGTATGAAGTGGAAGATGTCGGATGTATGAAGTGGAAGATGTCTGATATATGAAGTGGAAGATGTCTGATGTATGACGTGGATGATGTCGGATGTATGAAGTGGAGGATGTCTGATGTATGAAGTGGAAGATGTCTGATATATGAAGTGGAAGATGTCTGATGTATGAAGTGGATGATGTCTGATGTATGAAGTGGAAGATGTCTGATGTATGAAGTGGAAGATGTCTGATGTATGAAGTGGATGATGCATGAAGTGGAAGATGTCTGATGTATAAGGTAGATGATGTCGGATGTATGAAGTGGAAGATGTCTGATGTATGAAGTGGAAGATGTCTGATGTATGAAGTGGAAGATGTCTGATGTATGAAGTGGATGATGCATGAAGTGGAAGATGTCTGATGTATAAGGTAGATGATGTCGGATGTATGAAGTGGAAGATGTCTGATGTATGAAGTGGAAGATGTCTGATGTATGAAGTGGAAGATGTCTGATGTATGAAGTGGAAGATGTCTGATGTATGAAGTGGAAGATGTCTGATATATGAAGTGGAAGATGTCTGATGTATGACGTGGATGATGTCGGATGTATGAAGTGGAGGATGTCTGATGTATGAAGTGGAAGATGTCTGATATATGAAGTGGAAGATGTCTGATGTATGAAGTGGATGATGTCTGATGTATGAAGTGGAAGATGTCTGATGTATGAAGTGGAAGATGTCTGATGTATGAAGTGGATGATGCATGAAGTGGAAGATGTCTGATGTATAAGGTAGATGATGTCGGATGTATGAAGTGGAAGATGTCTGATGTATGAAGTGGAAGATGTCTGATGTATGAAGTGGAAGATGTCTGATGTATGAAGTGGATGATGTCGGATGTATGAAGTGGAAGATGTCTGATGTATGAAGTGGAAGATGTCTGATGTATGAAGTGGAAGATGTCGGATGTATGAAGTGGAAGATGTCGGATGTATGAAGTGGAAGATGTCTGATGTATGAAGTGGAAGATGTCGGATGTATGAAGTGGACGATGTCTGATGTATGAAGTGGAAGATGTCTGATGTATGAAGTGGAAGATGTCTGATGTATGAAGTGGAAGATGTCTGATGTATGAAGTGGATGATGTCTGATGTATGAAGTGGAAGATGTCTGATGTATGAAGTGGAAGATGTCTGATGTATGAAGTGGATGATGCATGAAGTGGAAGATGTCTGATGTATAAGGTAGATGATGTCGGATGTATGAAGTGGAAGATGTCTGATGTATGAAGTGGAAGATGTCTGATGTATGAAGTGGAAGATGTCTGATGTATGAAGTGGATGATGCATGAAGTGGAAGATGTCTGATGTATAAGGTAGATGATGTCGGATGTATGAAGTGGAAGATGTCTGATGTATGAAGTGGAAGATGTCTGATGTATGAAGTGGAAGATGTCTGATGTATGAAGTGGAAGATGTCTGATGTATGAAGTGGAAGATGTCTGATATATGAAGTGGAAGATGTCTGATGTATGACGTGGATGATGTCGGATGTATGAAGTGGAGGATGTCTGATGTATGAAGTGGAAGATGTCTGATATATGAAGTGGAAGATGTCTGATGTATGAAGTGGATGATGTCTGATGTATGAAGTGGAAGATGTCTGATGTATGAAGTGGAAGATGTCTGATGTATGAAGTGGATGATGCATGAAGTGGAAGATGTCTGATGTATAAGGTAGATGATGTCGGATGTATGAAGTGGAAGATGTCTGATGTATGAAGTGGAAGATGTCTGATGTATGAAGTGGAAGATGTCTGATGTATGAAGTGGATGATGTCGGATGTATGAAGTGGAAGATGTCTGATGTATGAAGTGGAAGATGTCTGATGTATGAAGTGGAAGATGTCGGATGTATGAAGTGGAAGATGTCGGATGTATGAAGTGGAAGATGTCTGATGTATGAAGTGGAAGATGTCGGATGTATGAAGTGGACGATGTCTGATGTATGAAGTGGAAGATGTCTGATGTATGAAGTGGAAGATGTCTGATGTATGAAGTGGAAGATGTCTGATGTATGAAGTGGAAGATGTCTGATGTATGAAGTGGATGATGTCAGATGTATGAAGTGGATGATGTCGGATGTATGAAGTGGAGGATGTCTGATGTATGAAGTGGAAGATGTCGGATATATAAAGTGGAAGATGTCGGATGTATGAAGTGGAAGATGTCTGATGTATGAAGTGGAAGATGTTGGATGTATGGAGTGGAAGATGTCTGATGTATGAAGTGGAAGATGTCTGATATATGAAGTGGAAGATGTCTGATGTATGAAGTGGAAGATGTCTGATGTATGAAGTGGATGATGTCTGATGTATGAAGTGGAAGATGTCTGATGTATAAGGTAGATGATGTCGGATGTATGAAGTGGAAGATGTCTGATGTATGGAGTGGAAGATGTCTGATGTATGAAGTGGAAGATGTTTGATGTATGAAGTGGAAGATGTCTGATGTATGAAGTGGATGATGTCTGATGTATGAAGTGGAAGATGTCTGATGTATGACGTGGATGATGTATGAAGTGGAAGATGTCTGATGTATGAAGTGGAAGATGTCTAATGTATGAAGTGGATGATGTCTGATGTATGAAGTGGAAGATGTCTGATATATGAAGTGGAAGATGTCTGAAGTGGATGATGTCTGATGTATGAAGTGGAAGATGTCTGATGTATGAAGTGGAAGATGTCTGATGTATGAAGTGGATGATGTCTGATGTATGAAGTGGAAGATGTCTGATGTATAAGGTAGATGATGTCGGATGTATGAAGTGGAAGATGTCTGATGTATGAAGTGGAAGATGTCTGATGTATGAAGTGGAAGATGTCTGATGTATGAAGTGGAAGATGTCTGATGTATGAAGTGGAAGATGTCTGATGTATGAAGTGGATGATGTCGGATGTATGAAGTGGATGATGTCTGATGTATGAAGTGGAAGATGTCTGATGTATGAAGTGGAAGATGTCTGATGTATGAAGTGGAAGATGTCTGATGTATGAAGTGGAAGATGTCTGATGTATGACGTGGATGATGTCTGATGTATGAAGTGGAAGATGTCTGATGTATGAAGTGGAAGATGTCTGATGTATGAAGTGGATGATGTCGGATGTATGAAGTGGATGATGTCTGATGTATGAAGTGGAAGATGTCTGATGTATGAAGTGGAAGATGGCTGATGTATGAAGTGGAAGATGTCGGATGTATGAAGTAGATGATGTCGGATGTATGAAGTGGATGATGTCTGATGTATGAAGTGGAAGATGTCTGATGTATGAAGTGGAAGATGGCTGATGTATGAAGTGGAAGATGTCGGATGTATGAAGTGGACGATGTCTGATGTATGAAGTGGAAGATGTCTGATGTATGAAGTGGAAGATGTCTGATGTATGAAGTGGAAGATGTCTGATGTATAAAGTGGAAGATGTCTGATGTATGAAGTGGAAGATGTCTGATGTATGAAGTGGATGATGTCGGATGTATGAAGTGGATGATGTCGGATGTATGAAGTGGAGGATGTCTGATGTATGAAGTGGAAGATGTCGGATATATAAAGTGGAAGATGTCGGATGTATGAAGTGGAAGATGTCTGATGTATGAAGTGGAAGATGTTGGATGTATGGAGTGGAAGATGTCTGATGTATGAAGTGGAAGATGTCTGATATATGAAGTGGAAGATGTCTGATGTATGAAGTGGAAGATGTCTGATGTATGAAGTGGATGATGTCTGATGTATGAAGTGGAAGATGTCTGATGTATAAGGTAGATGATGTCGGATGTATGAAGTGGAAGATGTCTGATGTATGGAGTGGAAGATGTCTGATGTATGAAGTGGAAGATGTCTGATGTATGAAGTGGAAGATGTCTGATGTATGAAGTGGAAGATGTCTGATGTATGAAGTGGAAGATGTCTGATGTATGAAGTGGAAGATGTCGGATGTATGAAGTGGAAGATGTCTGATGTATGAAGTGGAAGATGTCTGATGTATGAAGTGGATGATGTATGAAGTGGAAGATGTCTGATATATGAAGTGGAAGATGTCTAATGTATGAAGTGGATGATGTCTGATGTATGAAGTGGAAGATGTCTGATGTATGAAGTGGAAGAAGTCTGATGTATGAAGTGGATGATGTCTGATGTATGAAGTGGAAGATGTCTGATGATGATGTCGGATGTATGAAGTGGAAGATGTCTGATGTATGAAGTGGAAGATGTCTGATGTATGAAGTGGAAGATGTCGGATGTATGAAGTGGACGATGTCTGATGTATGAAGTGGAAGATGTCTGATGTATGAAGTGGAAGATGTCTGATGTATGAAGTGGAAGATGTCTGATGTATGAAGTGGAAGATGTTTCCTAAACTTCGGTAGTGATGTATGTCTTTACCACTTAGATTTTTATTTGGGTGTGGTACTCACTTGAAAAGTATTATTGCAGAATATAAAAAATAAAAAGAATTAAAAAAATAGACGACTTAGCAAAAGAATAGAGAGGTTTGCCTTTTGTAATGTTTCAAATTTTATTTTTTGAGGTTGAAAAGTAAAAAAGCTGTGAAATAGCTAATTTTCAGTTAATATTGATGTGATTGATATTTTGCTTTTGTACATTTGTAACAAATTTTAAAACAATTATATTTGCCTTTGCTTTAGTATAATTGTTTGGGTTTTTCTTTCTTATTTTGTTTTCTCCCTATCGTTCAGAGTCATCTATGTATGTTTGTATGTATGTATGTATGTATGGGTGCATGTATGCATGTATGTGTGCATGTATGTATGTATGCATGTATGTGTGCATGTATGTATGTATGTATGTACGTATGTGTGCATGTATGTATGTGTGTATGTGTGTGTATGTATGTATGCATGTGCATGCATGCATGCATGCATGTATGGTATGTATGTATGTATGTATGTTTGTGTGTATGTGTGTGTATGTATGTTGAATTGTAATTTTTTAGAGCACTTCCTTTCACAACTCTTTGTATTTTTGTTTGTGCTTAATTCTATTATTTGGATGTTGTGATGAAACAAATAAATAAATGAAATGAAATTGCTTTTCCATGGATCCCAAAACTGCTAGGCTCACTTCTTCAGCTCACAAGGCTTTTTGTTTAGATGTAGAAATTAAGGTTATTCCCTTTCACCATGAATGCCGGTTTCATATATTGATGTGTTTCTTCACAATTGGTTATTAAGGGATCTTCAGTTTGTTCAGCAGTATTAAACCTAATCAAAAAATTTCATGTTTAATCTAAAATCATATCAAGAACTCTTGTTTCAACAGCACAGCTCTTAGAATTTGATCTTTGATTTGTTCCCTTGTGTCAAAGATAAGATATCTAGATTTTTCTTCTATTTTTGTCCAAAGTGTTTGCTGTCAATATTGGACTAGATCTTGTGTTAGAAGTTAAGAAAATATTCCTTGTTTATGTATAAAAAGATAATCAAGGCGGAAAGTATCGTCAAACTTTTCATCCACAAATTAGGGGCACTGGTTTTTTTTTAAACCTTTGGATTAAAAATATGATTCTGCCGTAAAGTGGTTGGGAAAGGGGGGAGTTTATGCGAGGATGGAAATTCCCCCTGTTGTTTAGGAATTATGGCCCAGCTGCGGTTAATTTTTGAATCAATAAAGAGGAAGCTTGTCAGATTATCTTAAAGGGAAGAAATCACAAACTGCAATGCCTCAAATCATCATTTAAGCACCATATGCCAGCATGAGGTAGTTTGGTGATTACATGTAAAATGTATATTTGAGAAGTACTTCCTCGTTTCGTTCAAAGATGCATCCATATGTTTTTCAGAGGTACAGTATTTGGGCAGGTACAGAAATGTTCACTTTTATAATAAACTTCTTAAAGGAGTTTTCCAGTGAATATATATATATATATATATATGTATGTATGTATGTATGTATGTATGTATGTATGTATGTATGTATGTATGTATGTATGTATGCACATATGTATGTATGTATGTATGTATGTATATATGTATGTA
>JAIGNY010001375.1:292500-412500 GCA_020152595.1 Chiridota heheva
GACTACTAGCCCTATTACTGCATACCGAGGTAGAATTAATTACAAAATTTCCCACAGTTCTGAATAAAGGTGTCAAAAATCTTTCCACGAACAATCGTGACAGAAATAATATTAATGTAGCAAATATGTTATAATATATGGAATTTATAGTTTAAAACTTTTCTAGTTTTAAAGAACTATTCAAATGCACTCTACAACTAACAGACCAGTTCTCAGGCTGCCTGTGGGCGCACATGAACTTAGTACTTGAAAGGAAGGAAAAGTGAATTAACACTGCGTTTTTACGCTTCTCTATTCGAATAGTGTTCAGAGAACCAGGCAGGGGTGACTCTCCTGCCGTTGGGACCGACAGCTTAATGTTCCCTTTGAAGGATGGTGTGCGCCATTCAATCATTGTCACTTTTCTCAACAGCTGAATGAGGAGTAGGAGCTGGAGATGAAATGCTTCTGCCTTGATGTTTGACGCTCCAATATCACCACACCCCAGAGGCAAGCTCATCGAAAACACTCTTTGACAGCACAGCCTCTCCTTGCTCAACACTAACTCCCCGACCTACCTTCACCCTGTCACAGGCTCCCTCACCTATATTGACCTGTCTATCTGTTCCCCTAACCTCCTTGATTTTAGCTGGACAGTCACTGCTGACCTCTGTGGTAGTGACCATTACCCTCTCCTTATTCACTCCAACCTTCAAACCCCCACAAACCACACCCCTATCGGAACCTTAAGAAAGCAAACTGGCCCCCTTTTCGAAACCCTCTGCAACTCTCACCTCTCCCCATCTCCTCAAGAGTGAGGATCCCATATTAAAAACTTCAGTAACATCCTTATCAACATCGCCACCTGCTCCATTTATGAAACCCCTAACCACCCCCCAACCCCTGGATGACTGCAAAACCACCACAAGAACTGGAAAAAGCCCTAAGGAACTTCAAAACAAACCCCTATCTGGAGGACAGCTATCGTCACCCCCATCCCCAAAACGGGGAAGCACCGACCGACCCCTTCAGCTACCGCCTCATCACCCTCACCTGATGTTTCTGTAAAATTATGGAAAAGAATATTAACTAGAGACTAAAATTGTTCCTTGAGACCAACAGAATTGTCTACCCTCTCCAAAGCTGCTTCCGGAAACGTTGTAATACCCTGGACCACTTAATCACACTCGAAACCGCTATCCAGGAACCTTTTGCAAAAAAAGAACACCTCATTGCCATCTTTTTCGACCTCGAGAACGCTTTCGACACTACTTGGAAATATGGCATTACCTGCAAACTTCACACCATTGGCCTCAGAGGCCACCTCCCCATCTTTATTCAAAACTTCCTTTCACCCAGGAAGTTTTAATTTCGTATTTCGTATTGGCCACACCCTCTCCAACCCCTACCTCCGAGAAGGTGGTGTCCCCCAAGGCACCATCCTCTCCTCTACTCTCTCCAACCTAAGCATTAACAACATTGTGGACAACCTTGGCCCCAACATCAAATGTGCCCTCTACGTGGACGACTTCACCATCTTCTACTCCTCCCCTAGCTTTTCTCTCATCGAAAATAGGCTCCAGCTTAGCCTCAACTGGCTGCAAGACTGGTGCAACAGTATCGATTTTAAATTCTCCAAAGACAAGACAGTCTACATGCTTTTCTGTCATTTCAACAACCTCCACCCTAACCAGAAACTCGTGCTCAATGACAGTCGCATCCCTAAAGTTGACCACACTAAGATCCTGGGTTTAACCCTAGACCGCAAGTTCTCCTACAAGCAACACATCACCAACCTGAAACAGAATGCAACAGCTCCCTCAACAATCTCTGCCTCCTCTCCAACACCACTTGGAGTGCGGACTTCCACGCTATGCTCAAAATCTTAAGGCTCACCATTCGCGCCAAGCTCAACTACGGCAATATTGTCTACTGTGCCGCTCACAACTGTTACCTCAACCACATCAACACCAACCAAAATGAAGCCCTCAGGCTTTGCCTGGGTGCTTACAGGACCTCTTCCATGACCAGCCTACACGTTGAGCCAACGAACCCCTTTTCTGCTAAGGTGTAGAAAGCTTAGCCTTTCCTATGCTTTTAGAGTCCTCACTAACACCCCAAACCCCTGTATACATCCTCATTAGGTACCCCAATTTCTCCACCCTCTTTGATAGGACTAAAACCCTATCCCCGCCCTTCAGTTTACGCATCAAACCCGACCTCCACCATCTCGGCATCAACCCCGCCACTTTTGGCACCTTCTCCTGGCCCACTTTTCCTCCCTGGGCCACCGCTCTCCCTTCCATCCACCTGGGCCTCTCTACTCATCACAAAACCCAAACCCACCCCAACAGCTTCATCAACCTCCACAAGCAAATCAAAGACCAACTTTTAAACTACACTTCCATCTATACTGATGGCTCCAGGGAAGTCGAGAAGACAGCTGCTGCTGCCGTCATCCAAGACATCACCCTCAGTAGCAGGTTTCCCAACTTCTTCTCGGCTGTGGCCAAGGCCATCCTACTCGCCCTCAACTATCTTGAGTACTCCCCTCTCAGCCACTTTGCCACCTTCTCAGACTCCAAGTCTGCCCTTACTTCTTTACTCAATCTTAAGTGGGATAACTTCACATCCCACCTCCTCCATAAACTCCTTTTGCCCCCTCCCCCTTTGCAGGAAAAGTATTCTTTTCTTCTGAATACCCAGCCATGTTGGCATCCCTGGCAATGACAGAGCTGATTCAGCCGCTAAGCTTGCTCTCAACCTACACATTTCCCAAAACCCTTTCTGACATCAAACTGCAGGTCACTTCCCTTGTTCGTGACCACTGGCAAACCTCTTGGGACTCCCAAATTGATAACAAACTCCACAACATGCAGCCCACCATTCCGACCACACCCACCATCCACAATCTCTCCTGTATTGACAACATCCACATTACCCGCATTAGGATAGGTCATGCCCATCTTACTCACTCCAACCTCCATACTGGCTTCCCCACCCCTCTGCAACAATTACCATTGCCCTCTCACTGTCCACCAGATCCTCCTTGCCTGCCCCCTTGACAACCTCCCCAGCCAGAGCTTTCCTCACCCCTCACAACTCAATAGCCGAGCTCTTCCAGAAAACCTCAGGATAAAATTATCTCCTTCCTTCATCATGCCTCCCTCTACAACCATGTTTAGTCCTCCACCCCCACCTACTTTTACCCCTTTTTTTTGCACCCTGCACTTCCTCTCTCGATTGCAGCTTCCCGGCTATTAGTCCCCATACTTCTCTCAGACTCTTCCTATTTTCTTATCATCCTACCTCTGGTATGATCTAACCTTTCTGGCACAATTTGACGCTCGCTGTCGTGGCGCCATTAAGCCCTCATCAAACAAAGAAACAAACAGGATATATTATTGGTCAGGATATTTTTGATATCATGGAAAGAACAATATCACGATATTGCGATAATTGATATATCCTGACCGCCATAAATATAATGTCTTGAGAGAAGTCTTAGTGTAGTTGCACAGAAGATAGGAAGAAAACCATCCATCAAATGAACTTTTCGTTTTCTCTGTTTTTTTCACAGTGACAATTCTAGCCGTGTTCCACGATCTACATGTAGATGTGGACATGTACATTCTTGTATTTGGGGAGTCAGTATTAAATGACGCAGTTGCAATTATCTTAACGAGGTAAGGTTATTCGCCGTAATGTGATAAAAAATAAAATTAAAATGATTTTTTTCAGGTTATATGATTTATTTCAGTTACTTTTAGAAAGGTTGCTTTCAGTATATTTCACGGTAGTAGTCATAGTGCATTACTGGAGCTATACCAGGTTTGCAAGCTTTTTCCTTGAAAGGTGATACTGTCCTTCATACATTATTTGATCTGTCTTCTGTTGAGGTCGAGTCCTTTTCATTCTTAAGGCCTGAAAAAAACAATCGTTTGTCTGCCCTTTTTTGTGGAAAATAGTAAGAGAGGGGTGGGCGGAAAAATAAATGTTTTTATTTTCCACAGATCACTGAAATGGAATTCTCCTGACGACACTTTTGACCACCACTGGTTCACTCAGGGTTTATAGTACCAAGAATACCTCTAAAACAGAATTAAAACATTCACTTCATTTTCAGATTGTTGGTTCCTTTTATTTTGCACAATTTTATATCTCACTTTATATGCTATTTGTGTGATTTGGGATTTTCTTTCCCTTGCCTGACACACTCGTTACAAACAGGCAGGACCACTTTGTATTCTGTTGGTCTATCACAAGCTCTTATGGGTGGCGGTGGGCTTCATTTTCTCCATAGTAACAGCAACAGCCAACAGTGGTTGCTATGTTATTTTGTGGGATTTGCAGGGATTTTTAGGAAGTGTAGGGATTAAAAAAAAAAATATAAAAAAAATGTAACAAAAAATTGCTGCCCCTATTTTGCGGCACATTAGGGACGGAGGATGGAAAACAAACCCTTTTCTTAGGCGTAGCCTTTAGTAGCTAAAAACGTTTTGTTGTAAATTTGTTCGTGACTAAAGCAGGTATGTTGTGAGAATGTTTTGTGCTCTGCACCATGTATGTGTCTGTTACAATGAGGGGTAAGAGAGGTTTGAAAGTCTGATATGTATGAGTGATACACATACCTTCTACAGTAAATGGCATCTTAAAAGTTTTTGAACACTTTCTTTGCAATTTTGCTTCTTTCATCTGCTTTTTTGATATACCGTCAAAATAAATTTGATGGACCTCTTTATTTACCCTTTAGTATCCGTTCAGAACCATTTGGATATTTAGAAAATTATATGTAAAAAAGTGTTTTTCATCTTTTAGAACCATTGATGGATTTGAAGATGAGCAATTTACAGCAGGGGGTTTCTTTAAAGCAGTCGGATCCTTTGCAGGAGTATTCATTGGTTCCTTTGCCATTGGAGCAGTCATGGGCTGTCTCACCGCTCTTATATCCTTTCAATTTACAAGAATGTCCCCCTCACTAAATAGCAGCAAGAGCTTGATGGTCTTTCTGAAGAGAAGTGGGGCGTGAAAGCTTCTTTTTTGGAGAAGCAAGACACATTCAGCAGTGTTTGATCCAAGTCCATCTTTTTGCTGTAATGGACAGTGATGGCTCGAGGATTTCCCTCACAGGCAGTCCACCACTCCTTGCTGAGTGGTTCAGCTATTTCATTGGTGGGCGGGGCTGAGGTGGGCAGGGCCGAGGTGGCGGGCCGAGGTGGGCAGGGCCGAGGTGGGCGGGGCTGAGGTGGGCGGGGCTGAGGTGGGCGGGGCTGAGGTGGGCGGGGCTGAGTTGGGTGGGGTGGAGCTTTGCTGTACCTATAATGCTTTTTACCGAGGGTTGTGTTGTACAATGTGCATTTAATGGTCGCACTACAGCAAAGCTTTGACGTAACGAAGTCTCCTAAGGATCAAACTTTTTGTCTGGGCAATGAACTACTTTAAGATCGAGCTACATTGATTGATATTTACGAATCTGTCGCATTGGGGAATCAGGATTTTTTTGTCGCAGAATAAAATACTTCATTAGGGCTTCTCCTAAGACCACGGGTGGTCCAGGTCTCCTGGACTGGTGATCCAGGTCTTACCCGATGGGTGGAAAATGGCCCCCTTGGACCCTCACTGGAGCCACCACTGGTTATGTAAAGAGTGCCCTTAACATAAGTGACACTCAAACTTCTAATGTCATGCAGAACAAATTCTATCTACACAATGAATGACAAGCAAAATGCTAATTGCATTTCAAAGTATTGAAAAGTATTGGGTGGAACAGAATTAGGGGGATGGGTGGGGGGGGGGGGGCTCAAGTGACATTATTCAGACTCTACTCTGGCCAAAGTCCTTTGCCTCGTGCATTCAATACGCATATAAACACGATGCCAAAAACATCAATCTTTTTATAAAATTTCTGTGATTGTTTGAAATGCATTAAAAACAACAAAAAAGAATTAAAAATGGGAAAAGTTTACATAAGTTGATTTTTTTTAGCTTTGTTACAAAATTTAACATGTTATAAAAATGAACAAAACCAAATACTGAAGGTTGTGCATTACGTGACTTTAATGAACAGGTCATGACAATGCAATCATTAAAATCTACATTACCTTGAATAACACTTTCCCCAAAGCAAACAATACATTAAAGTAGCTAAATAGCATTATGAAAAAAAATATTTTAACATTTTTTTAACAGATTTCGTTAACTATTTTGACAGTAAAAGTAAAATTTAAAAGTAAAATTTGATATGGAACTAATACATTAGGGATATTCAAATACATGTAGATTAGCTAGCAAAACAAAAAGCATTCTTACCGAGGACTTTGCATCAAGTTCTCAGAACCTGGAAAGTTAAACAAAGTCATTTTGACCCAAGGAACTTTTTAGTGTACGTTACAGGGTGGACTAAATATTTAGTCACTCTACCTATGTAAATAAGTTAATAAATGTTTTAAAACCGTTTTTCGCCTGTAACCAGGAGTGGGGGAGGGGGGCTGGTTCGTCTGACCAAACTAACCCACCACCTTTTGTGGAGAAAGTGCCCTTTTGAAATCTAATAAAAATAATAAGCACCTGGAATTTCAAAGTGTGTTGCCCTTTTAAACAAAAAACGAACCCCCCTTTTAATTTCCTGGCTGCGGGGCTGTTTTGAATTCACAATTATTGTATTGACAATATTCCAAAATATGTTTTTTATATTTATATAATTTTCTATATTTATATAATTTTCTTCCTTAACATGTCTTACCTGACAAAATTTACTCATTTGCGAGACTTCCCGCTCTTGGAAACGGCACTGTTCTTCATTATGTCCTACATGTCATATTTACTTGCAGAATCAGCGTCATTAACAGGTGAGAAAATTATCAATAATGTTTATATTTTAAATATTTTGTGGGAAAAATTGAAACAGAAATATTTCAGTGAAAAGACTGGCAAGAATGTGAGGCTGTGATGTCAGTGATGTCTCATACCAGTTATTTTCTATATAAAAATCTTGACGTGCCTAACCACTAATAGCTTTTAAGCCTTTTATGGGTTTAAAATTAACGTCTCTGAGTTGCGAAATAAGCCACACCCACTATAGCAAGGCGGTAATGATGTGGAGGCAAACAAATCCACAATCGTGCATTACCAATGCACTGACATTTAGATGTTCGTGAGGCCTGCCGCAAACTTTGATCCATTTATGGCACTTCTCCTGATCTTTAGAGTTTTTAGCAAAGGGGATAAACAAAATTCAGTTTTCTAACTGTTCTGGGTAACAGCAATCAGATTTACAAAGCACGCAGCCCATCAGCCTGTAAGCACAATTTTTGTTCACCATTTTGCCGTCACTCAGTGTGTGTGTGCAGAAATTTGCTTGTACAGTATATGCATTGACTACATGAGCGCCACCGCTAGCTAGATGTACTGTACCAGTACCGCATAGGATGTTTGCCCCGCTTAGTTATGTGGATTTTGTTGCTGGGCATATTCATGCGGTGATTGGTTTAAAATGCTGTCAATTATCAAACTTGGTGAAGAAACTACTTCAATATCTTATTCTGTTAAGGAGATATCCAAGTTTAAAGTGCTGTCTTATCTGTGTAGAAGTGACTGGTGTAATAAGTCTACTGCAGAAGGTTGGCGCCCTTTATCCTAAGTTTCAGTAAACTTGTCTATGTGTATTTTAAAGAAAATTTGATTAACTTTTTACTATTTGAATTATTTTTCCTCAGGTGGTATATTATAATTACCCTTACTAGATTATGTTTGAAGGATTAGTTCAGGGGTCAAGCATGTCCATCTTATATGAAAAAGGACTTTAAAAGAAACAAAATGTGAAGAAAGTATTGCAAAATCTTATTCTGTTAAGGAGATATTCAAGATTAAAGTTTGATATCATTTCTGTAGAAATGATTGAAATCAGACTAGTTGTAATGTCACAGCCTCAGATTCCTCCAAATCTTTATGTATTTCAAAAAAAAGTTTAGTTTTTTAGTTTAAATTTCCTTAAACTTTCTTCAGGTGCAATATTATAAATACCCAATCAGATGCCCCGCAGTGCTACAAAAAAATCATCTTCTACTTCCTAAATCCCAGCTTCAGTCTTACGGTTACCTTTCTTTCACATATGTTGCATCTTATCTCTGGAACCAGCTTCCTGATTTCACAGGCAACTGCGAGGAACACTTATTATTGTTTAAGAAAAACCTTGAGTCACACCTGTTTGAAACCTGCTGTGAACAATAATATCTCATTTTGGACTGAACTTTATTGATCTTCTTTTCGATCTGTTTAATTTTTGGACTATGACATTGTATCAGTTTGCCTCAGTGTTTCTTGCTGCATTTTGCATTATTGTTATTATCGTTTCTGTTACAGGTATTGTCGCAGTTTTATTCTGTGGTGTAACTCAGGCCCATTACACATACAACAATCTTTCAGAGGAATCAAAGAGGAGAACAAAAGAGGTAACTTCCTTAATTTTCCTGATATCAGGAAACTTGGATTGTTCAGAGATAAATTATATTTGTCAATCATCGCTTGAAGTTATAGATTAAGCTCTTTTTATAGATTTCTCTGAAGAAGAAAAAAAGAAGATAAAATCCAGTGAAATTAATCAAACATTGACACTTTACAAGATTTATTAGTATCAAAAGTGTAGTGGCCCAGAAGTTAAAGGATTAGTTCAGTGGTCAAGCAAGTTTATCTTATATGAAAAAGGACTTAAAAGGAACAAATTGGGGAAGAAAGCATTCCAAAATCTTATACTGTTAAGAAGATAAAGCGTCTTATCTGTATAAAATGGTATTAGTTGTTGTGCTCCTTAAAGTTTCAAACAGTCAGACCCGACCTGATAGATAGCCAGGTCGGGTCAGATTTGTCCTCTTTATTTTCTTTATTCTGAAAATCTTAGTTGTTGTAGAAGTTGGTGCTGCGTATCATATTAGCAATGGATGAAGTCCTTATTGTGTGCTTATTTTAATTAAGATAAAGTGGTTTCACTATTTGCTACAGTAAGTTTGTGGTTATGATTTGCTGGAACAAATTTTTAAGGAGAAGGACAAGTCATGGCTGGTGTAGTAAGTCTACTATGGAAGGTTAGTGATCCCATCTACACATTCTAAAAAATTGTTAATGTATTTTAAAGAAATTTCATGTAACTTTACAACTAGTTGAATTATTTCCTCAAACTTTCGTTCAGGTGATAAATATTAATTACTCTTACTAGATCAGGTTTTACTACTTTTCTGACATAATCCACGGTTTTTAAGCCACAAAATTGCAGGACAAAACATGATAGAATACATAAAGACTTTGAGGAATCTGAGGCTATGACATCACAAGTAGTATGATTTTGGTTGTTTTACACAAATGATACCAAACTTTAAACTCGAATAACTTCTTAACGAAATAAGATTTTTGATTGCTTTCTTCACTTTTTTTGGTTTCTTTTGAAGTCCTCTAAATTTCATATCTTATATCTTTTTAATATCTGTAGACTTGCTTGACCACTGAACTAATCCTTTCAGGGCATCAAAATAGCTGTTGGGTTCGATTCCTGGCAAAAGTCCTGCATTGTGTACTTGAGCAAGATGCTTTAATCCACTTGCTCCAGTACACTTAACTATAAAATAAGTACCAGCATTTTCCTGGGTATAGTGCATGGGTATCCCATACAAGGCATTAAATTTAAACCTCGCAATACATTTTGTGTCTTCAGCCCCGACAAAATCTAAAGTCTGTCGGGGTCTATACTGCTCACATCAGAAACCACAATCCAGCACAAGCAATTAGCCATTACACCAGCGACTTTCACACACTACACCTCACTTTCAATGGTCATAATCTGACATTGATAGTAAACAGATTTCACTGCACCTGCACTGACATTCACACTCAACACAAGGACAACAGTATTCTCCTATGGTCAATGTGTCTGGCTTAAAGTTATCATTTGCAAGTAGGATGGTATTTAATAGTGAAGGTTTTGTTTGTTTATTGATGAGTGATTTTAAGTGATGTTTTCGTTCAATCTTGTAGGCTTTGAGGATTATGGACTGAAAATCCATTGCAACAAATTTTTATCATGGAGAGTATTTGATCACATGTACTTCCACCACACAAACTTGGGAAAGGCACCGCCCTGATGGGCTACCCGGCTCGGGAAGGCTTTGAATATTTGTACAGATATTTTGATATGTGTGCATGGATAGAAATTTGTGTTTTGTTTTGTAATAATTCAAGCACGTTTCCCCCTTTGTAATTGTAAGATGTATCTTACTCAAAATCACATTCAGAGCAAAATACAGAGGGAAATATATGAATGTGAAATGTACCAATAGTATTTTAATCAAGTTTGTAGCACATGTAAGACATGCACTAATACAAATGTAAGGTGTTGGCACCATAGACTATATCTTGGAAAGAGGACACAGTTATGAATAAATGAAGCTCTTCCTCCTCCCCATCATGGGTAATATACAAAGTGATTTCTTTCTTCACATTTGGAAAAATTCCCAGATGGAGGCCTCAAGTTGGCCTTAATATTTGTATTGGTATTTAGTGCCCTTTTTGTATAATATTCTTCTTATCATTGCATGGAGTGCCCAGTAGTTAGGATGTTGGTCTTGCACTGGGATTAAATCTCAAGTCAGGGTGCTGTGCTGTGTCTAGAGTAGTGTTCCAAGAATAATCTGGTTGCCGATCATATCGGGCCGATTATGACTGATCTGCAGCATAATCGGGATTGGTGAAATGCCAATGGATGGCGATTTGATTATTGCATTTTTTTGTTCAAACTTTAAAACATGAAAAACTGAGAAATAAAAAAAAAGCAAAAATATGATGTTAATGATGAAAAATGTATTTTTTCTTTTACTTTTCAACATATATTCTCCTCATTATTATCTTATACTTACCTCCATGTTGATTTGATTAAATATCTATGATCACTTGCACTGCCCACAGCATGTTTTAATCACAATTAGTGCTATCATAAAAAGTAATTGGAAATTGGATCGGGCCGATTATGACAAAATATGATTGGTACTTGGCACAACCCATTACAGTGTAATCGTTGGAACACTAGTCCAGAGCAATACACTTTATCCCATTCGCTCCAGTTCTCTCAGCTGTCAAATAAGTACCAGTTTCGGCTGAGGACTTAACCTGCGATGGACTGGTGTCCCATCCAGGAGAGGCAAGTACTCTCCGCTAAGCACCATGGAAACCGGGTTTAAGCACCGGCCCTCAAGGCTTGATGAGATTTAACTAACTAACTATCATTGCATGTCTTTGGTAGCAGCAATTAATTTTGATTTTCTTGTCTCCATGCAGGTATTCGAGCTCTTAAATTTCTTAGCAGAAAGCTTCATCTTTTCATACATGGGATTATCCATGTTTAATCCAGCTAATCAACATTGGAATATATGGTTTATCTTATCAGCTTTTGTATCCTTTTCTGAGTAACTTGTATTTGATTTGAATACATTACGTTTGCTATAGAGACAATATGAAGTGAAACAATTTTTGTCAAATCTGACCTGAGATTTAGTTAAGAGTCAGAGAGGTGGTATTAATAAATACAAAATAATGAAAATAATTATACAAATTTGATTACAAATTTTGGTAGTTTTAAATCTTGATTTAAATTTTCAGACCATATTGTGCAAATTGTATGCACATTTGTAATGTCTAACCAAGCACTGTTCTATTTCCATGTGTAAATCCTTGTTTTCTTAAAGGTCTATAGCTATAGACAGCTACAAAAGTTTTGTTCATGCCAAAAATGTTCTCTTTATGCCTACTTCCATCCGTCTTCTGAGTTAATCCTAAAAACTCAGGTATGACAATTACCAACCCGACTTCCTATTCAGTGTATTGTGTTTCCACTCTAAACAATGATTGTTTATCTGCCATTCCCATGCACACTACAGTCAAGTAGCCCAAGGTTATTTGTGTGTATAAGATTAAAAAAGGCCAGTGCTGAGTAATCAGGGCACTTTTGTGATTAAAATCACTCATCCGTGTGAGGTGTCTTAGTGGGACAAATTTGTTTGCAAACTGGCGATATAAATAGCTATGCCGCAGGTGATGTGTACATATTGCTTCATGTTCAACCACTGACCAAAAAGAGCAATAAATTCTGAGTTTAACAGCCTTTGAATTTTGAAAAAGCATGACTAGTTTGCAAGTTATGAGTAATCCAATTTTAATTTATTTTTTATATATTGAAAAAATGTGATGTGTGAACAGGAAAACACCTCAAAATGCTTCTATTTTCCTTTATTTTTCTTCCCTTTATTTCAGACCTTGAAAAGGTTCAAAATGCCTTCTCCAGCCTGAAATTGGTTGGGGGGATATGGTAAAAGTCAAATCTTCTTTATTAGACTAACCTTTGCTTTTTAAAAAAGAAATGGCGACGAGGGTTAAGAAACAATGGATTTAAATAAGAAAATAGAGACTGTATCCTGTTCATACATCACAAGAGTAACACAAAAAGTTGCGTATTTCAACAAAAGTTTTCAAATGACGCAAGTTTTAACCGATTTTGATCAGTTTTAGTGGACTTTAGATTAATTTAATTAGTGTTGCCTTTACCTTTAATCTTCTGCCACAGTTCATTACAAGCAGCCAATTCTGACAAAATTTTAGACCGTTTTTCCTCATTTCCAATGACTGAAACTCAAGAAAGAGAGCTACATAATATCACATTTATATGAGCTTTCTTTCCAATCAATCTTAACAAATCTTGATTAAAAAAAAAAATATTTCCAAAATTTGTGTAGTCGTAACGCAAAAAACAAAAATCTGATCTACTCATATATTCATCGTATGAACTACAACAATATCATGTGATCCATTCCTGATCATTCACACCCCCCCCCCCCTCCTCCCCTATAAAGGTCATTTTATACCACTGCATTGTTTGTTCTTTTAACTTGATTTGATAAAGTTTAACCTCCCAAGCACAATGCCCTCTGCTGTTGATGTGTTAGAAGATCTCATCGATTTATTTGTTCTGCTCTGCATTTAACCTTTAAAAGACTTATGAAAGGAAAGCCACTGTAGACCTTTAAAGTCAGAACATGATAAAATTTCAGGTTATTAAGTCACTTGATGACACTTGATGATGTTTATTTATCCTTAACTACATCGATCAGCTTGGTATATTTTTAGGAAGAGCTCTAAATATCTATCCTCTTTCATTTCTACTCAACTTGGGAAGAAAAAACAAGATTCCGTACAATGTGCAACACATGTTGATGTTTTCAGGTAAGATGCTGTAGGTAATTTTTACATCTATTAAAGGATTAGTTCAGTGGTCAAGCACCTTAATCTTATATGAAAGAGGAACAAGATGGTGAAAAAACATTCAAAAATCTTATTCACTTAAGAAGATATTCAAGTTTGAAGTTGTCTTCTCTTTGTAGAAATGACTGCTACTATGCTGACAACGTCCACATTACCCGCCTTAGAATAGGTCACACCCACCTCACTCACTCCCACCTCCTTATTGGCTCCCCCTCACCCCTCTGCAACAATTGCCATTGCACCCTCACAACCTTCCCAGAGCTTCCCTCGCTCCCCACAACTCAATAGCCGAACTCTTCCAAAAAAACCCTTTCGGATAAAATGATCTCCTTCCTTTATGCTTTCCTCTACAACCATATTTAGTCCTCCTCTCCCACCCTCCTCCCTCTACTTTATTTTCCACCTATACACCTCTCTCGATCCCAGCTTTTATT
Source organism: Chiridota heheva (assembly GCA_020152595.1). Lineage (NCBI taxonomy): Eukaryota > Metazoa > Echinodermata > Holothuroidea > Apodida > Chiridotidae > Chiridota > Chiridota heheva. The sequence goes on from JAIGNY010001375.1 coordinate 306,210, forward strand.
TCTCGTATTTCTCTCAATCTCCCCTATTTACTCTCCTTCCTACCTCTGGAATAATTTAAACTCTCAGGCACAATTTGACCCTTGCTGTCGTGGTGCCGTTAAACTCTCATCAAACAAACTAAAAGTGAAATAGATGCAAACATTTGTGTAAAAACAAATATGTTACATTTTATGATTTTATCTGATTTGTGATCAATGTTTGAGCAGGTGGTGATCAGATAATATTTGCTTGGTTAAGAATTTCACATGGCTAGCTATTTTCTATTTTAGTCAAGAATTCCATTTTGGGTAACAAATTATTTTTGTCTTAAAACATCTGTAAAAGTTTATTCCTATGCAAAATTTGATATGGATCTAGTTCTTTTGTCCACAAAATCAGGTTGTATTCATGTATAGCCGTCAGAAAATACAAATTTGAATTTTACTGCCTCTGGGCAATTCCGCAGTCGGTTACCAAATTAGAGAATGTAGAGAATGTGAAATTTTCCCCAGGTATTAAACCCTGGCACCCTTCCAAGTCTACCTGGGTGTAATTCCGCAGTCGGCATCGGAATTATCTACCGCGGAATTGCCCTAGGTAACATACCCCCAGGTAACCCTGGGACCATTCCAGGGCTACCTGGGGGTAATTCTGCAGTCGGTAAAAGGAATTACAGACTGCGGAAGTGCCCCTCTGTGATATGAATACAAAATTAATAAACGTTGTGTCCTGGGACTGTTACTTTAAAAAATACCCAAAGCCTGAAAAAAATTTATGCCACTTATTTCCAATCCTTAACTTTTCATTTCTTCAAGCATTGTAGCTCCTGTTAGATTTAGATCATCCTACACAATAATAATTTCCCATAATTCATCTGAAATTGACCTTTGAAGTTGTGTTTTTGTATTGTTATTGTTTGATTGTGCTTGTATAATTGCAATTTTTACAAATTCAATTTATTTGATGATATCAAATACAATAACATTTTCATATCTGTTTCTTGTGCACTTCATGTAGGAATTTTCATTAATTATCTTTAGCTCTCCCTCAGCAATTAAAAATAAGAAATGGAAACAAAGAAAGATCGAAAGTAAAAATAAACAAGGAAAAAATAATGTTTCTCCTTCTTTATAACTTACACTTCTTAGTTCCTCTTATGCTATTTCCCTGCTTAGTTTACCTTTCATTGGATGCAGCATTCGTGTTTTTAAATAAGCTTGACGTAAGCCAACCTTTCTGATGCAATCAGATCTTCACTGCCAATATGCTGACAAATATCCAGGGGTGTAGCCAGCCTTTCGGATTGAGGGGGTCGCTGAGGGAAATATTTTGACCTTTTAGCATATTTTGTGGACCTTTTCATCATTACAATTTTACTTTTTTAGGGGTGGGTCATATGACCCTCTTGACCCCTTCTGACTACACCCATGTATCCTAAATCATTCGATCTAATATTCTTGGAATCTATCATCCCTGGTTCCATCCCTGGTGGGTCTCTAACCAGTGCTCCACAAGTGGTTAATAAAGCGGCTGTGAGCGTCTTGATGTAAACACTCCAATTGAGTTCTGCGGGGACATCATAAACCTTTGTAAACCTAAGACTAAACGTGATTGAAGTACAAATATGACAAGTATTGATCAACAACGCACCCAATATTTCCTCAATTACGTCCTCTCCTTTTTTCTTTTGCAGGTTTACGTGGAGCCATAGCCTTTGCATTAGCTATTAGAAATTCCGCGACAACAGCACGTCAAGAATCATTAACGGCAACGCTAATGATTGTACTGGTTACAGTTGTGGTATTTGGTGGCATGACTACGCAGATGCTTACGTGGCTTAATGTCAAGTGAGGAATGGTTTTATGTGACAAGACTCCTTTTCATCTGTGTAGATTTTTGTATGTTTTCTCTTAGTCTTTCTGCTGTTTTAATTTAAAGGATTAGTTCAGTGGTCAAGCAAGTCCATTTTATATGAAAGAGGAAACAAAATGGTGGAAAAAGCATTCAAAAATCTTATTCCGTTAAGAGATATATAACTTTCAGGTTTGGTATCATTTGTGCAGTAACGACTGAAATCAGACTAGTTGTGATGTCATAGCCTCAGAAACCTCCATTTCTTTGTATATTCTATTGTATTTTGTCCTGCGGTTTTGTGGCTTAAAAACCATTGCACATGTCAGGAAAATAGTCAAACAGAATCTAGTAAGGGTGTTTATAATTTACAACCGGAAGAAAGTTTGGGGAATAATAATTCAAATAGTAAAAAAAGTTAAATAAATTTTGTTTTAAAATACATTAACAATTGTTAAGAATGTGAGGATGAGGGCGTCAACCTTCCAAAGAGTCATTTCTACACACCTAAGACAGCTTTAAGCTTGACATCTTTTAACGGAATAAGATTTTGAAATGCTTTCTTCACCATTTTGTTCCTTTTCAAGTCCTCTTTCATATAAGACTTGCTTGACCACTGAACTAATACTTTAATTTCTGGGCCACTACACTTTTGATACTAATAAATCTTGTAAAGTGTCAATGTTTGATCAATTTCACTGGATTTTATCTTCTTTTTTAAAGCAATGTAAACTAATCATTTAAGTGTATATGTTAAAAGTATCAAGGTTGAGATTTGAAACAACAGAAGAAAAACAAATAAAACAAATATTTCTATAGAAGCCCTAATGACAAATCCCTTTGATCCTATTAAAAAAAGGCCCACAAACTTTGATTTTGAAGGGGGGCCTTCATCTCTGCTGCACCTTCTCTGGGATGTTGGGGCCTTCATCTCTGCCGCACCTTTTCTGGGATGTTGGGGCCTTCATCTCTGCTGCACCTTCTCTGGAATGTTGGGGCCTTTACCTCTGTCGCACCTTTTCTGGGATGTTGGGGCCTTCATCTCTGCCACACCTTCTCTGGGATGTTGGGGCCTTCATCTCTGCTGCACCTTCTCTGGGATGTTGGGGCCTTCATCTCTGCCGCACCTTCTTTGGGATGTTGGGGCCTTCATCTCTGCCGCACCTTCTCTGGGATGTTGGGGCCTTCATCTCTGCTGCACCTTCTCTGGGATGCTGGGGCCTTCATCTCTGCTGCACCTTCTCTGGGATGCTGGGGCTTTCATCTCTGCCGCACCTTCTCTGGGATGTTGGGGCCTTCATCTCTGCCGCACCTTCTCTGGAATGTTGGGGTTCATCTGGGCACCTTTTCTGGGATGCTGGGGCCTTCATCTCTGCCGCACCTTCTCTGGGATGTTGGGGCCTTCATCTCTGCCGCACCTTCTCTAGGATGTTGGGGCCTTCATCTCTGCCGCACCTTCTCTGGGTTGTTTGGGCCTTCATCTCTGCCGCACCTTCTCTGGGATGCTGGGGCCTTCATCTCTGCCGCACCTTCTCTGGGATGTTGGGGCCTTCATCTCTGCTGCACCTTCTCTGGGATGTTGCACCTTCTTTGATTCTTAACACATCATTTGTTGAAGGTATATGGACAGGGAGGGATTTTATAATCCTCAGAAAGAGCTTCGAATTCTTAGGAGCAGAAGAGTCTTTAAATGATGTCAGAAGCACCTGGAGTTGTGGTTAATCAAAGTTTGAAGAATTGTTAATGTATTAAAAGTTGTGATGTATACTAAAGACTTTTAAAATTAGGACCTGCTTCCTTCTTGCTTGGTGCTCAGCATTTAAGAGTGAAGCCGGGTAAAAATACTGCAGCCTTTGCACAGTAAATTGTGGCAGCATGCTGCAGCCTTTGCACCGTATCTTGTGGCAGCACGCTGCAGGTTTGAGCTATCACATGAGGTTCCTTTCATTGTTGTGGGCTTGTTACAGTGTATTGATGCCTTTGCAAAAAGCACTTTGTAAGTCTATGCTTATCATTGTTGTTGAAGGTTCTTACGATTCACTTGTTTGTGATTTTCAGGGTTGGCGTTGATTATGATGAACCAACCACAGGAGCATTACCATCAACTGGCACAGTGAGTACATTCATATTAGTGGCTATAGGCCACACTTGATTTGGCAAACATAGGGGACAATAGTTTTAGGCTGCATAGGGAAAACCTCCAATTTTGTTGAATTTTTGGTTCCGATGCTAATAGCATAGGGAACCTATGCAGTCATGCTGGCGTGTATATGTGTATGTATGTATGTGTGTATGTATGTATGCGTATAGTCATAGAGCATTATGGGGAACTTTGTGCCTTCCACATGTATGTATGGGTGTGTGTGTATGTATGTGCGTCTGACAGCAAGCTCGTAAGTGTGATATCTCAAGAAGGATACACAGGATTCATGTCATATGTGGTACACGGCCCATGGTCAGTAGATGTGCCCTATCGTTTTTTGTGGTACACGGCCCATGGTCAGTAGATGTGCCCCATTGTTTTTGGTGGAGATGTCATGCATGTTAATTAGTAGGGGGGGCTTAATGTTAATATATTGAAATGCTCATAGTTTTACAACCATATTTCTGCTTTGTTTCATGTTGAGTGTAATTCTGCTGTTAGCTAGTGTGTACATGTTCATGGTACAAAAATGTTGAATTATATTAATATGCATAGTGGGCGGGGCTTAACATGGTTTGGTTGAAAAGAGCTTGTAAGCATGGTATCTCAAGAACGGTATACTGGATTTATGTCATGTTTGGTACACAGATAGCCCATGGTCTGTAGATATGCCCAATTGTTTTTGGTAGTGATATCATGTACTGTATATTAATGAGTAGGCGGGGCTTAATATACAAAATCTTGAAATACTCTTATTTGGACAATCACATGTCTGATTTGTTTCATATTCAGTATAATTATGTTGTTAGCCAGTGTGTATGTGTTCATTGTATAGAATCGTTTAATATCATTAATATGCATAGTGGGTGGGGCTTAATATGATATAGCTGAAAAGAACTTGTAAGCACATCATCTAGAGATCGATATTCTGTTTTTATGTCATATGTGGTACACAGATCTATGGTCTGTAGATATGGCCCATTGGTTTTGGTGGTGATGTCATGCATATTATTGACTAGGCGGGGCGTAAATGTTCAAATCTTCAAATGCTTATATTTTAACAATTACTTCCGCTTTGTTTGATATGTGGTATAAATATGTTGTTAGTTGGTACGAACAACGTTGAATTTCATTAACATGCATAGTGGGCGGGGCTTAATATGATTTTGCTGAAAAGAGCTTGTAAACACCGTAACTCACGGACAATACATTAGATACAGGTCATATGTGGTACACAGAGAACCCATGGTCCATTTGTGTGCTCTGTTGGTGGTGATGTCATGATATCATTAGGTGTATTTCTGTTCGCATTATTCTTGCATGTTAAAATTGTCAGGTATTGTGAATGTATGAGCCTCCTGTTTTCTCCAAAATAGTGTCTATTATATAAATATAAGGTCAAAATTGGTTCTACAATTATTCAATCAATAATAGGCATGAAAATAAATCATAATAAGATGAGTGACATTCCATAGCCATTCAGAAAGGCCAAATAATGATAACTCGATTGTCTTGTTAAAAATGGGGCTATGATGAAGGTTGTTGAAGAGCTGTGACATAGCACTAACCTGAGCGAAGTTATTAATTTTATTTTCAAAAATAAGAACAGATAAAAGTGGGTGTTTTATGCCATAAAGCCCTGGGGATATCTTTTGGTGGAAATGGTTTCTTATGGACTGTCTGTAGGTGGGTTGTCCAGGAAGGTTATATGATTCTGTAATTAAAGGAATATTCCTATAGTTTTTCATGTAATGCATGAAAAGGACAATTCAAACTGAAACTTCTCTTTTGTAGTGTTGATGTTCTCTTTATATTCATTTCATATATTAACCAGAACCAAAAGGTTTTGTGGTTCCCATGCTTTTTTTCACCAGCTGATTGATTTGAAAAATTGTATTACTGTCACGTTATTGCATCATGAAATATTTCTTCCATGATAGTTATTCATAAGCCACACCCACCATGCAGATCAATTAACATGTTGACAACATTATGCATTTGCACATTAATTAACAACATTGTCATAGCATGTATAATGCAAAAAAGGTTGCTCATTATTTGTTCTATTTCAAGAATTTGTCAGTAAGCTCCACCTTAGCCACCTACTCATTAATATTCATGACATCACTACCACAACATTGGACCATACTGTATGTACAGACCATGACCCATCTGTGTACCTGATATAGCACAAATCTGATGTATCGTTTATGAGATACAGTATGGTGTTCACATCATTTAGTACTTTCACATTAAGCCACGCCCACCATGCATATTAATGACATCTGCTGATAACATAAGCATGTACACAATAACCAACAAAATTATCATGCCCAATATGACGCAAAATGCTCATTTATGACTTTTTCACTTTAAGCCCTGCCTAATTATTAATACGCATGATACACCACAAAACATTAGGGCACATCTACCAACCATGGGCCATCTGTGTACTAAATATGAGTTAACCATTCTTGAGATACTGTGTTTACAAGCTCTTTTCAACAAAACCATATTAAGCCCCACCCACTACACATATTAATTAAAATTCAACATTTTTACATCATGAACATGATGTAAAATGAGTGTTTTATATAGAACTAAAACACTCATTATTAGCCAATGAATATCGTCAAACAGATAGAGTAACTGAAGTGAAGGTGATTAATATCATGAAGTTATTAGGCACTAACAAACAAAACCATTATGTCAACCAAGAAATGGCCCCTTGACCCATATAGAAACCACAGTTCCATGAAGGCACAGAAAAGATTATTCATAGAAAATTGTAAAGATGATAAATAGGGTCTCATATAATTGGAGTATGTAAACTGACAAGAAATGGCAGGATGTTTATAACAGAAACTTCAAAATTAGATAATTTGTAGTATGTTTGCCCAGGAGTGGTAATTTTGGAGTTAAAGAGGACAGAGTTCAGAGCTTTCAAATGTCTAAGTTTATCAGTTAAGCCAATGACCATAGCCATTAATATGCATAGTGGGCGGGCTTGACATGATCTTGTTGAAAAGAGCTTGTAAGCATGGTATGTCAAGAACGGTAAAGTGGATTCATGTAATAATTTTATACAGATAGTCCATGGTCTGCAGATGTGCCCTGTTGTTTTTAGTGGTGATATCATGCATACTAATGAGTAGGTGGGGCTTAATAAAATAGAATTGAAATGCTCTATGGACTATGTGGTACACAGATAGTCCATGATCTGTAGAAGTGCCTCGTTGTATCTAGTGATGTCATACATGTTAATTAGTAGGTGGGGCTTAATGTGAAAATCTTGAAATGCTCATATTTTAATGTTGAAATGCTCATATTTTAATGATTAAATGCTCATATTTTAATCTTGAAATGCTCATATTTTAATGATTAAATGCTCATATTTTAATCTTGAAATGCTCATATTTTAATGATTAAATGCTCATATTTTAATCTTGAAATGCTCATATTTTACCAATCACATGTCTGTTTTGTCTATCATGATTTTAGCTAGTTTGTAATATAATATATATATTTATATGCATAATGGGCGGGGCTTAATATGATTTTGCTAAAAGAGCTTGTAAAGACGATATCTTAAATATTTCATGATATGCAATGACATAACAGTTAATACAAATTCAATCAACATGAAAAAAAGCATCGGAACCACAAAACCCTTTGGTTCTGGGTTTTCCTTTTTTTATAACTCTGGCATTCCTGGGACGTGACACTCCTTGAAATTTCAAGGTAAATTCCTTAACAATCTATTCCCTGCAGACAAATTTCAAACCTTTTCTCCTTTAATGCAAGATCGGGGAAAATTTGAAGCTAATATGAAAGCCATGTTAGTTTTAAAATCAGCTGTTTGTTTGCAGCCTCTATCAAAGTCATTCAGATAAGTAATTAAAGGATTAGTTCAGTGGTCAAACAAGTCTTATGAAAGAGGACTTCAAAGGAAAAAAATAGTAAAGATATTATTTAAAATTCTTATTCCGTTAAGGAAGTATTTAAGTTAAAAGTTTGTATCATTTTTATAGAAACGACTGAAATCAGACTAGTTGTGATGTCATAGCCTCAGATTCCTCAAAGTCTTTATGTATTCTATCTTTGTCCTGCGATTTTGTGGTATATAAACCATGGGATATGTCAAAAAAGTAGTAAATCTGAATCTAGAAAGGGTATTCATAATATACCACCTGAAGAAAGTTTAAAGAAAAATAATTAAATAGTAAACAAAATAAAATAAAGTTTCTTTAAAATACATAACGACTTTGAGGAATCTAAGGCTGTGACGTCACAACTAGTCTGTTTTCAGTCTTTTCTACAGAAATGATACCAAACTTTCAACTTAGATATCTCCTTAACGGAATAAGAGTTTTGAATGCTTTTTTTACCATTTTGTTTCTTTTGAAGTCCTCTTTCATATACGATGATCATTCTTGACCACTGAACTAATCCTTTAATTCATGACTGAATGACAGTCAACATATTTAGGAAGGGTATTTTCACCCTCATTTTCAGATTTGTTCATGATCAAATGTAAATAATTTGATTTAACTTGGTTTTGCTAATAAAAAACGACTGGAATTTCATTTTTAAGGCACGTGATAGTCCTTTAAAAGTGTGTGGACTATTCCCTGATTTTAAATATTTTTCACAGGATGTGGATTGTCAAGGAATTTATCTTGCAATTTTTACGAGTTCCATGAGCAGAGTTGCAAGAGTTTTTGAATAAGAATAAAAAGGCAACAAAATTAGAGGTTTTTCTTATGCAGCCTAATACTAATGACCCCCCCTCCCCTATGGTTTCCATTTCAAGCGTGACCTATATGATAAATTCATCAAGCATGTTCATCTGATTAGCAAAATAGTGAAAAAACTACTTCAATATGGGGGGAGCTGCTCTAAGTTTAAACTTCTCTCTCTTTTGTGAGGAAATGAATGATGAGGAAAGTCTACTGCAGGACATTGACTCACCTTTACTTTCTGGATACCCGGTAATGTATTTTAAAGAAAGCTTAAAGCTATTGTCGCTGAATAAAAGATTTTCTTGATGTCTTCAGGCAATGAATTAAAGTTACTTTTACTAGATTCTGTTTTACCTCCTTAGTGACTCCCTCACCCCTCTGTAACTGCCACTGCCCCCTCACTGTCTATCATGTCCTCATTGACTGTCCCCTCTACAATCTCCCTAAAGCTTCCTTCATTCCTTACAATTCCATTGCCGAGCTCTTTTACCTCCTTAGCGGCTCCCCCACCCCTCTGCAATAACTGTCACTTCCCCCTCATTGCCATGTCCTCATTGACTGCCCCACATTTACAATGAGAAAAAATCCAAATCATTTTTCAAGAAATACAAAAGACGTTTGGTTGAATTTGTCTCTATGACTTCACAGATATTGCTAATCAGTCACTTTTGTCCAAATTCAAAAATACTTCAATTTTGTAACTTCTAAACAGAATAAGATATTAACATAGTTTTTTCACCACTTTGTTTCTTAAAATTGTCTCTATTTGTATGAAAAAACGAAAATCCATGGGAATATTCCTTTAAAACCTCACCAGACAAACAAACAAATCTTTTTGACGACTTTCCTTGCATATCCAGTAGTCAGTAATCGACCGAGCCATGATGACACCCCCCCCCCCTCCTCATTGGTACACACATTATAATTTATACAAGAAGGCTTGTAACTTCTTGTTAGTAGTATAATTTTATAGACATCGCTATGAAGTGAAAATCAGGAAACTCTAATTTTATATATTTGTGCATTGATTGCAGAAAATATTTGCCTGCAGAAAGGTCCAGAATTTAACATTACACATTGTGATGTAAAATATAACCTTACTGTTACACTGCTTTGAATTCATGCCTGGCAGCACCCCCACCTAAAAGAATTAAGACTCACTGGTAAATTTGCTGAAGAGGATTAAAATAAGAAAACCTGTTTCAATGGTTAAAACAACCACCATACACCACATCCAAATATTGTTGAGCTTCAACATCATTGATGTTCTGGTTAAACCACAAAATTGTGGGAAAAAATACATTAAAACATAACATTTTTGAGGATTGTGAGGATGTAATGTCACAACTAGTCTGATTTCAGTCATTTATACAGAAAACAATACTTTTCTTTCGTTTCTAACCCTCCTTAATATCTCCTCATGGAAGTAGTTTCTTCACCATTTTGTTTGTTTTCAAGTCCTCTCCCAGATAAGATGAACTTAAGTTTGAAGAAGTATTCATTTTTGATATACTGTAATCATTGCTTATTGCCAGAAAATAATTCACTTGACACACGCATCACCATGGTTTGGAAAGGGTATGGGGTGGGGGGTAGGGAGTTCAATATTCGAAGGAGGAAATAATCAAGAACTCTCACACTAAATATTCTGTTCTTTGTGATGGTGAAGTTTTCAAACAGTTTTGTCAAGATTGAGATTGCTTGACAACCAAGTAACAAACATAAAAATGGCAAAAAGATTTCATCAAAATAAGTTGAAAATTGATTTATTTTACAGTATTTGAAATCTCATGAACCCTTATGTAAATTGGTAATGTATTACAGGGTGAATTTGGTATTTTGTTTTGTTAATTCTTTGTTTGTCCATCATACTATCAAGTGGTGCAGCAACCACTGTACGTTTTTGGATCTTTACCAATTAGAGCTGGGAAAGAATCTACGGTTTTCTTATAACTGCGGGAAAATCGGGAATTCGTGGGAAGGAAAAAAAAAAAAAATCATTTTTATTGATTTATTTTTCAGATTTCATGAGTAAACAACAGTATATGTGGTAAATATTTGCTCTAAAAATGTCCTCTATGTTATTGTGTGATGAAATAAACATTAATTGTGAAAATTGAAGTATATTAAGATGTATTCACTACATTATTAAATTCACTACATTAATATTATTTCTGTTGCGATTTTTCATGGGAAGATTTTTCTCTTTATACATCTTTATACAGAACCATGGGAAATTGTATAATTAATCCAACTCTGCCCCCAATGCTGGAAGAGACTTTCCCATCATTTGAAGTATGAGTTTAAGGAATGATGTTAAAGCAAAGAGAGTTTGAGCTGTCCAGTGTCCACCTATCATACTTTACAGATTTAACCATTTGAAAATGGCTAAATTAGCAATAGCTCAAAACTTGTAATTGATACTTTCAAAGTTCAAATCCTGATCTGCTCAGATATCAGTAATCTTTTGACCAATGTAGAAATTTACTCTCTGAGTTGGTTAATTGACAGTTTTTTTAACCAGTCACCACACGAATTTGCCTAGCAACAAAATCTGCATAGCTAAGTGGGGCAAAAATCTATGCGGTACTGGTACAGTACAGCTGGCTAGAGGCGCACACTCATGCAGTCAATGCAATATACTGCACAAAACAAATTTCTGCACACACAGACAAGTGACGACAAGATGGTGAACAAAAATTGTGCCTATAAGCCAGCTACCAGCTTTGTTAATCCGATTCACGTTACCCAGAAGGGTTAGGAAACGGAATTTATGTTTATTCCTTTTGCTAAAAAACTTGAAAGATCCAGAGAAGTGACATAAATGGATCAAAGCTTGCAGCAGGCCACAGGAACATCTAAATGTCAGTGCATTAGTCGTGCATGATTATTGATTGCGGATATTGAGGTATGTTTGCCCCACCTAGTTACCGCGTTGCCATGGTGAGTGTGGTTTATTTTGTAACTCGGAGATGTCAGTTGGTACATGGCCGTAGACCTTTAAGATTGTTGCTAGGTAACAGTAAAAGAAAACAACTTGATGATAGGTATCTCTGCATGTGAAACATGATACTCTTTCTGACAGAGAGAGAGTTGAACACACAATTACAATGACGGGGTCGTCACCTGCGTATTCGGTTATGATAGTACAAATGCTATCACGAAACGCTTAATACGACCCGGACGAGAACACAGGTACGACGTACGGACAGACATAACATCGACAACCAAGTCAATGTCCACGGCCTTTGATAACCAGTTGTGGTGCACTGGCGAATCTCTTTCTGACAAATTCCACTCTTCTTTTTATTAGATTACAGAACAGGAGAGTAGAACACGAAAGAAGCAAGAGCAAGCATTCGTTGTCAAGAAGTGGTACGACTTTGACTACAAGTATCCTTTGCTAGAGACAAGAAATGGTCATTCCTGTGTTTTGAGTTTTAGTTAAAATCATGAATATGTGAATATTGAGTGAGCAAATTGGTTACAAAATACTTGTGAGACTTGAAAGATCAAGGACGTTTTTTAACCCCAATTTTGAATCATTTCCAGCAATATTGTTTTGAAACATCATTGATACATTTTGTGCAACCTGTCAATAACATGTTTATTGTTACTAAATTGGTGTACTGAAAGCTTAAAGATATAAAGTTGGCATGGAATTGAGGTTTTTTCAGAAAAGTGATTAAAAGGATGGTAAAATGGGCAAGTTCTTATTTTTGCTTGATAATTTTCACAACTTGATGGTTGGTGAATACTGTATTTGTTTGATCATAACTGTGTTCTTATCTTCCTAATCCCCTCCTAATGGTCAATCAGTACTCCTTTAAGAATGTTGCAGGCTAATTGTTCAGAGTAGTAGAACACTTTGCGGCAAAGTGGTTACCGTCTGAAACCGGAAGTCTTTTAAAGAGGCGAAATCGTCATATGAACACAATGTTTAGAACTTGATTGAAATTGTTTTTTGATTGGTTGAAATTTAAACATTTCACAGCCTAGTTGACTGGAGCCATCCTCTTCAAATCAGTGTAATTCTGAAATTTTTCACGAATGCATTTATGACAATTACAAGAAATTTTATGTCTGCGGCATCAACTACTGTTCAATAGATTAATTTATTTTAGGCACATTTGTACAATATAATACTAAAATGCCTCTTTGTAAAACATGCCCTATGGGTTATTCTTTGCTTAAGCAGATTTGACTCATCCTGGACGGGACACAAGTCCATTCCCCAGCAAGCTGGAACTCATTTCACAGCAGAGTCCACTGTAGTAAAAACGCTTCGCTATGCATTTCTCTTTGTAAAAACTGCACCGCATTTTCTAAGCCCACACCATTTACTTCTATGCAGAAATTTATACATAAATATTGATATGAAATCTGTACGCTTTATGCGTGAGCATAAACGTTTAAACCCACAAGCGTCCTCTAGTAAAGTCATGAACAAGTGCCCCAAGAAGGATGCAGGCCATGTTGTACGCTTGTGTTTTGATGCGTTATTGGTTTTAAATTGATTTGAATGATGCGCATCATTTATGGCTCATTTTCTGCTTTTTAGAGGGAAATTTTAAAGATTTTACAAACACTTGATATCTTATTTTTACGGAACACAAGTGGACAGGTTCAACTACTGCTTTATCAACTTTTTAGATTCAATGAATAAAGTTTTGATATTGAAAACAATTTTTCCAACACCTGTTAAAGGCCATTGACTTTTTCTTTATTGTGTGACACATGATTTTCAGTGTGCATGCTTTCATGCCATTTGGTGACATTTAGTGTAAGTGCCTCTTGTAGATTGAAGTCTTCATGACATTTAGGTCTTGTAGTGTATTTTAGGTCTTCTTTGATTCCAGTCTGTCAATGTGACATTTAGTCTGTCAATGTGACATTTAGTGTGAGGAGCCTCTTGTAGAGAATTCGTGTAGGTCTTCTTTGGATTGACTCCAGTCTGTCAATGTGACATTTAGTGTGAGGAGCCTCTTGTAGAGAATTCATGTAGGTCTTCTTTAGATTGGCTCCAGTCTGTCAATGTGACATTTAGTGTGAGGAGCCTCTTGTAGAGAATTCATGTAGGTCTTCTTTGGATTGACCCCAGTCTGTCAATGTGACATTTAGTGTGAGGAGCCTCTTGTAGTGAATTCATGTAGGTCTTCTTTGGATTGACTCCAGTCTGTCAATGTGACATTTAGTGTGAGGAGCCTCTTGTAGTGAATTCATGTTGGTCTTCTTTGGATTGACTCCAGTCTGTCAATGTGACATTTAGTGTGAGGCGCCTCTTGTAGTGAATTCATGTAGGTCTTCTTTGGATTGACTCCAGTCTGTCAATGTGACATTTAGTGCGAGGAGCCTCTTGTAGAGAATTCATGTAGGTCTTCTTTGAAATGACTCCAGTCTGTCAATGTGACATTTAGTGTGAGGAGCCTCTTGTAGAGAATTCATGTAGGTCTTCTTTGGATTGACTCCAGTCTGTCAATGTGACATTTAGTGTGAGGAGCCTCTTGTAGAGAATTCATGTAGGTCTTCTTTGGATTGACTCCAGTCTGTCAATGTGACATTTAGTGTGAGGAGCCTCTTGTAGAGAATTCATGTAGGTCTTCTTTGGATTGACTCCAGTCTGTCAATGTGACATTTAGTGTGAGGAGCCTCTTGTAGTGAATTCATGTAGGTCTTCCTTGGATTGACTCCAGTCTGTCAATGTGACATTTAGTGTGAGGAGCCTCTTGTAGAGAATTCATGTAGGTCTTCTTTGGATTGACTCCAGTCTGTCAATGTGACATTTAGTGTGAGGAGCCTCTTGTAGAGAATTAATGTAGGTCTTCTTTGGATTAACTCCAGTCTGTCAATGTGACATTTAGTGTGAGGAGCCTTTTGTAGAGAATTCATGTAGGTCTTCCTTGGATTGACTCCAGTCTGTCAATGTGACATTTAGTGTGAGGAGCCTCTTGTAGTGAATTCATGTAGGTCTTCTTTAGATTGACTCCAGTCTGTCAATGTGACATTTAGTGTGAGGAGCCTCTTGTAGAGAATTCATGTAGGTCTTCTTTGGATTGACTCCAGTCTGTCAATGTGACATTTAGTGTGAGGAGCCTCTTGTAGAGAATTCGTGAAGGTCTTCTTTAGATTGACTCCAGTCTGTCAATGTGACATTTAGTGTGAGGAGCCTCTTGTAGAGAATTCATGTAGGTCTTCTTAGTCTGTCAATGTGACATTTAGTGTGAGGAGCCTCTTGTAGAGAATTAATGTAGGTCTTCTTTGGATTAACTCCAGTCTGTCAATGTGACATTTAGTGTGAGGAGCCTCTTGTAGAGAATTCATGTAGGTCTTCCTTGGATTGACTCCAGTCTGTCAATGTGACATTTAGTGTGAGGAGCCTCTTGTAGTGAATTCATGTAGGTCTTCTTTGGATTGACTCCAGTCTGTCAATGTGACATTTAGTGTGAGGAGCCTCTTGTAGAGAATTCATGTAGGTCTTCTTTGGATTGACTCTAGTCTGTCAATGTGACATTTAGTGTGAGGAGCCTCTTGTAGAGAATTCGTGAAGGTCTTCTTTAGATTGAATCCAGTCTGTCAATGTGACATTTAGTGTGAGGAGCCTCTTGTAGAGAATTCATGTAGGTCTTCTTTGGATTGACTCCAGTCTGTCATTGTGACATTTAGTGTGAGGAGCCTCTTGTAGAGAATTCATGTAGGTCTTCTTTGGATTGACTCCAGTCTGTCAGTGTGACATTTAGTGTGAGGAGCCTCTTGTAGAGAATTCATGTAGGTCTTCTTTGGATTGACTCCAGTCTGTCAATGTGACATTTAGTGCGAGAAGCCTCTTGTAGAGAATTCATGTAGGTCTTCTTTAGATTGGCTCCAGTCTGTCAGTGTGACATTTAGTGTGAGGAGCCTCTTGTAGAGAATTCATGTAGGTCTTCTATGGATTGACTCCAGTCTGTCAATGTGACATTTAGTGTGAGGAGCCTCTTGTAGTGAATTCATGTAGGTCTTCTTTAGATTGGCTCCAGTCTGTCAGTGTGACATTTAGTGTGAGGAGCTTCTTGTAGAGAATTCGTGTAGGTCTTCTTTGGATTGACTCTAGTCTGTCAATGTGACATTTAGTGTGAGGAACCTCTTGTAGTGAATTCATGTAGGTCTTCCTTGGATTGACTCCAGTCTGTCAATGTGACATTTAGTGTGAGGAGCCTCTTGTAGTAAATTCATGTAGGTCTTCTTTAGATTGACTGCAGTCTGTCAATGTGACATTTAGTGTGAGGAGCCTCTTGTAGAGAATTCATGTAGGTCTTCTTTGGATTGACTCCAGTCTGTCAATGTGACATTTAGTGTGAGGAGCCTCTTGTAGTAAATTCATGTAGGTCTTCTTTGGATTGACTGCAGTCTGTCAATGTGACATTTAGTGTGAGGAGCTTCTTGTAGTGAATTCATGTAGGTCTTCTTTGGATTGATTCCAGTCTGTCAATGTGACATTTAGTGTGAGGAGCCCAAACAGATCTACAGTGAAGCAAATAGAGAGAACTCAATGTTTTATAAAAAAAAATTAATCAGCTGTGTTATCAGTCAATATATTAACCAAACCTCTTTCTAGTTGCTCTCCTTCCAAATAATAACAGGCATTTGAATTGCAGGTTTGCATATATAAGATGAAACAACCTTAACAAACTTGCTCAGATTTATGAAGCCTATTCTCACGAAGAAAGGTGCAGATCTACGAGAGCTGTGGCCAACATGGTGCCTGCCGTTAGCAGAGAAGCTTACTATAATTGTAAGTAAATGCATTTTAATGCCAAAAGTATACTAGGATATAGTATTGTATACATTTTTCAGGTTTAATTTTCATCAATCGTGTCTCTTATTCAAGGTGCGGTATATTTAATTATGAAAGTCATTTAGTTGTTTCTTGATTTTTAGTTCAGATGTGATAGCATCAGGAACCTATAAAGTCATGATGGCGTGTGTGCATGTATGTGTGTGTGTGTGTATGTATGTATGTATGTATGGGTGTATGTCGTAAACACGATATCTCAAGAACAGTACAGTGGAATAATGTCATATGTGGTATACATACAGCCCATGGTCCGTAGATGTATCCTATTGTTTTTGGTGGTGATGTCATGCATATTAATGAGTAGACAGGGTTTAATGTAAACAAATTGAAATGCCTATATTCTAACAAATGCATATCAGTTTTGTTTCTTATTTGATATAGTTATGATGTTAGCTAGTTTGTACATGTTCATGGTATGAATTTGAATTTCATTAATATGTTTAATGGGCAGGGCTTAATATGATTTTGCTGAAAAGAGCTTGTAAACACGATATCTAAAGGATGATAAATTGGATTCAAGTCATATTTGTTACACAGATAGCTCATGGTCCATAGTTTTGCCCTATTGGTTTTGGTGGTGATGTCATGCATATTAATGAGTTGGCGGGTTTAATGTAAAAATATTGAAATGCTCATATATTAAAAAACACATTTATGTTTTGTTTCATATTTGGTACAGTTATGATGTTTGCTATTGTGTACATGTTTGCTAATGTGTACATGTTCATGGTTTAATAACGTTGAATTTCATTAGTATGCATAGTGGGCGGGGCATAATATGATTTTAATGAAAAACTTTTGTAATCACAGTATCTAAAGAATGATAAACTGGATTCAAGTCATACGTGATACACAGATATCCCATGGTCTGTGGATGTGCCTTATTGGTTTTGGTGGTGATACCATGCATATTAATGAGTAGGTGGGGCTTAACCTAAAATTGTTTTCAAACATGATACATGAGCAACCATGTCTGTTTTGCATCATACTTGCTATGATAATGTTGTTAATTATTGTGTATTCTAGTGTTGTTAATAGGTATGTCTATTTTATTGATCTACATTATGCATGGTGGGTGTGGCTAACGGATATCCTGGAAACAAATATTTTATGATATGCAAAGAAATGACAGTTAATACAAAATTTGTACATCAATCAGCTTATGAAAAAAGATCAGAACCACAAAACCTTGTGGTTCTGGTTAAATGTTGCTGAATTTGCTTTTGCTCTTTTTAAGTGATCGTTTGATGTTGTTTGAGTGCCGTCCTCATCAATGGGTTAGGTATGTGACTAGTACGCACATGTTGCCCAATACGAGAGCAACACAGATACAAGGCTCAGGTATGTGACTAGTATGCACATGTTGCCCAATACGAGAGCAACACAGATACAAGGCTTATGTATGTGACTAGTATGCACATGTTGCCCAATACAAGAGCAACACAGATACAATGCTTAGGTATGTGACTAGTATGCACATGTTGCCCAATACGAGAGCAACACAGATACAAGGCTTAGGTATGTGACTAGTACGCACATGTTGCCCAATACGAGAGCAACACAGATACAAGGCTTAGGTATGTGACTAGTACGCACATGTTGCCCTATAGGAGAGCAACACAGATACAAGGCTCAGGTATGTGACTAGTATGCACATGTTGCCCAATACGAGAGCAACACAGATACAAGGCTTAGGTATGTGACTAGTATGCACATGTTGCCCAATACGAGAGCAACACAGATACAAGGCTTAGGTATGTGACTAGTACGCACATGTTGCCCAATACGAGAGCAACACAGATACAAGGCTTAGGTATGTGACTAGTATGCACATGTTGCCCAATAGGAGAGCAACACAGATACAAGGCTTAAGTATGTGACTAGTATGCACATGTTGCCCAATACGAGAGCAACACAGATACAAGACTTAGGTATGTGACTAGTATGCACATGTTGCCCAATACAAGAGCAACACAGATACAAGGCTTATGTATGTGACTAGTATGCACATGTTGCCCAATACGACAGCAACACATTCAAGGCTTAGGTATGTGACTAGTATACACATGTTGCCCAATACGAGAGCAACACAGATACAAGGCTTAGGTATGTGACTAGTATGCACATGTTGCCCAATACGAGAGCAACACAGATACAAGGCTTAGGTATGTGACTAGTATGCACATGTTGCCCAATACGAGCGCAACACAGATACAAGGCTTAGGTATGTGACTAGTATGCACATGTTGCCCAATACAAGAGCAACACAGATACAAGGCTTAGGTATGTGACTAGTACGCACATGTTGCCCAATACGAGAGCAACACAGATACAAGGCTTAGGTATGTGACTAGTATGCACATGTTGCCCAATACGAGAGCAACACAGATACAAGGCTTAGGTATGTGACTAGTATGCACATGTTGCCCAATACGAGAGCAACACAGATACAAGGCTTAGGTATGTGACTAGTATGCACATGTTGCCCAATAGGAGAGCAACACAGATACAAGGCTTAGGTATGTGACTAGTATGCACATGTTGCCCAATACGAGCGCAACACAGATACAAGGCTTAGGTATGTGACTAGTACGCACATGTTTCCCAATACGAGAGCAACACAGATACAAGGCTTAGGTATGTGACTTGTATGCACATGTTTCCCAATATGAGAGCAACACAGATACAAGGCTTAGGTATGTGACTAGTATGCACATCTTGCCTAATCAAGAGCAACACAGACACAAGGCTCAGGTATGTGACTAGTACGCACATGTTGCCCCATACGAGAGCAACACAGATACAAGGTTCATGTATGTGACTAGTATGCACATGTTGCCCAATACGAGAGCAACACAGATACAAGGCTTAAGTATGTGACTAGTATGCACATGTTGCCCAATACAAGAGCAACACAGATACAAGGCTTAGGTATGTGACTAGTATACACATGTTGCCCAATACGAGAGCAACACAGATACAATGCTTAGGTATGTGACTAGTATGCACATGTTGCCCAATACGAGAGCAACACAGATACAAGGCTTAGGTATGTGACTAGTACGCACATGTTACGCAATACAAGAGCCAAACAGATACAAGGCTTAAGTATGTGACTAGTATGCACATGTTACGCAATACAAGAGCAACACAGATACAAGGCTTAAGTATGTGACTAGTATGCACATGTTGCCCAATACAAGAGCAACACAGATACAAAGCTTAGGTATGCAACACAGATACAAGGCTTAGGTATGTGTATGCACATGTTGCCCAATAGGAGAGCAACACAGATACAAGGCTTAGGTATGTGACTAGTATGCACATGTTGCCCAATAGGAGAGCAACACAGATACAAGGCTTAGGTATGTGACTAGTATACACATGTTGCCCAATACGAGAGCAACACAGATACAAGGCTTCGGTATGTGACGAGTACGCACATGTTGCCCAACAGGAGAGCAACACAGATACAAGGCTTAGGTATGTGACTAGTATGCACATGTTGCCCAATCTGAGAGCAACACAGATACAAGGCTTGTATGTGACTAGTATGCACATGTTTCCCAACACGAGAGCAACACAGATACAAGGCTTAGGTATGTGACTAGTATGCACATGTTTCCCAATACGAGAGCAACACAGATACATAGGTATTGACCCACATGTTGCCCAATACGAGAGCAACACAGATACAAGGCTTAGGTATGTGACTAGTACACACATGTTGCCCAATACGAGAGCAACACAGATACAAGGCTTAGGTATGTGACTAGTATGCACATGTTGCCCAATAGGAGAGCAACACAGATACAAGGCTTAGGTATGTGACTAGTACGCACATGTTTCCCAATACGAGAGCAACACAGATACAAGGCTTAAGTATGTGACTAGTATGCACATGTTGCCCAATACGAGAGCAACACAGATACAAGGCTTATGTATGTGACTAGTATACACATGTTGCCCAATACCAGAGCAACACAGATACAAGGCTTAGGTATGTGACTAGTACACACATGTTGCCCAATAGGAGAGCAACACAGATACAAGACTTAGGTATGTGACTAGTACGCACATGTTGCCCAAACAAGGAGAGCAACACAGATATGCAAGGCTTAGGTATGTGACTAGTATGCACATGTTGCCCAACACTGAGAGCAACACAGATGCAAGGCTTAGGTATGTGACTAGTATGCACATGTTGCCCAATACAAGAGCAACACACGAGCTTAGGTATGTGACTAGTACATGTTGCCCAATACGAGAGCAACACAGATACAAGGCTTAGGTATGTGACTAGTATGCACATGTTGCCCAACTGAGCAGCAACACAGATACAAGGCTTATGTATGTGACTATACACATGTTGCCCAATACGAGCAACACAGATACAAGGCTTAGGTATGTGACTAGTATGCACATGTTGCCCAATAGAGCAACACAGATACAAGGCTTAGGTATGTGACTAGTATGCAACATGTTTCCCAATGACAAAGAGCAACACAGATACAAGGCTTAGGTATGTGACTAGTATGCACATGTTGCCCAACACGAGAGCAACACAGATACAAGGCTTAGGTATGTGACTAGTATGCACATGTTGCCTAATGCACATGAGAGCAACACAGATACAAGGCTTAGGTATGTGACTAGTACATGTTACCCAATACAAGAGCAACACATGTTGCTTGTATGCAATGTTGGGAGAGCAACACAGATACAAGGCTTAGGTATGTGACTAGCTTAGGTATACTAGTATGCACATGTTGCCCAATACGAGAGCAACACAGATACAAGGCTTAGGTATGTGACTAGTATGCACATGTTGCCCAATAGGAGAGCAACACAGATACAAGACTTAGGTATGTGACTTGTATGCACATGTTGCCCAATACAAGAGCAACACAGATACAAGGCTTATGTATGTGACTAGTATGCACATGTTGCCCAATACGAGAGCAACACAGATACAAGGCTTAGGTATGTGATTTATGCACATGTATGCACATGTTGCCCATACAACATGCACATGTTTCCCAACAGGAGAGCAACACAGAGCAACACAGATACAAGGCTTAAGTATGTGACTAGTATGCACATCTTGCCTAATCAAGAGCAACACAGATACAAGGCTTAGGTATGTGACTAGTATGCACATGTTGCCCAATACGAGTGCAACACAGATACAAGGCTTAAGTATGTGACTAGTATGCACATGTTACGCAATACAAGAGCAACACAGATACAATGCTCAGGTATGTGACTAGTATGCACATGTTGCCCAATAGGAGAGCAACACAGATACAAGGCTTAGGTATGTGACTAGTATGCACATGTTGCCCAATAGGAGAGCAACACAGATACAAGGCTTAGGTATGTGACTAGTACGCACATGTTGCCCAATACGAGAGCAACACAGATACATGTTGCCCAATGTTATGAGAGCAACACAACACAGATGTAGGAGAGCAACACAGGCTTAGGTATGTACGAGAGCAACACAGAGGCTAGTACACACATGTTGCCCAATACAATGGAGAGCAACACAGATACAAGGCTTAGGTATGTGACTAGTACGCACATGTTGCCCAATCTGACGAGCAACACAGATACAAGGCTTAGGTATGTGACTAGTACGCACATGTTGCCCAATACTGAGAGCAACACAGATACAAGGCTTAGGTATGTGACTAGTATGCACATGTTGCCCAATCTACGAGCAACACAGATACAAGGCTTAGGTATGTGACTAGTATGCACATGTTGCCCAATGGGAGCAACACAGATACAAGGCTTAGGTATGTGACTAGTATGCACATGTTGCCCAATCTGAGAGCAATACAGATACAAGGCTCAGGTATGTACGCACATGTTGCATGTTTCCAGGTATGTAGTATGACTAAATACATGAGAGCAACACAGATACAAGGCTTAGGTATGTGACTAATATGCACATGTTGCCCAATACGAGTGCAACACAGATACAAGGCTTAGGTATGTGACTAATATGCACATGTTGCCCCATACGAGTGCAACACAGATACAAACGGCATTTTTGTTCAGAAGTAAATGTACATGAAACGCTACAGAAATTGTATCTCTTATTTCCTTTTAGACCCGGAGTAGATATGTCTGAGAAGTTTTGAAAATAGCATATTTAGTTTTCATGCCATGGTTGCTCATATTTTGAGGATTTCTGAAAAAGTGTATGAATAGGAAGACAGCTCAGGATTTGTGTGTACGTATATGATGTAATAAGTGCTTAGAAAATAGAATTGCACACTTTTTATGCCTGAAGGTTTTTTCCTAACAAGTGCCCATACGCCCATAGCGTACAGTGTGCTATTCAAACTGCATTGTACACATACCGTATTTTCTCTAATAAACGCCCCCGGGGCGTTGCATTTAGAAAACAGGGGGGCGTTTATTCGAGGGTAAAGTATGAAGAAAAAAATGTAACTTACAAAAGAACGGCAATTTCTTTTAGGCCTAAGATATCAGTTTCTTTAAGCGATTTTTGTGTTTTTAGCATTATTGATCATGGATTATTAATGGAATATACTCTTTGCATATTTTCCACTTGGTTACGTTCGACTTTTCAAGTCACATTCGGTAAGTTAAACGTACGTTGTTACATCCTGAAAGTATGAAAAATGACGGGGGGGCGTTTATTAGAGAGGGGGCGTTTATTAGAGAAAATACGGTATGTGAACTGGTTCTATACTAGCCCCACAATAATCACCACAAAGACATTGTGAGAGCAGATGCAAAATAAGCAAAGAATCCAACAAAACTTGATTTTTGAAATCACTATTTTTGAAGAAGGACCATAACTTCAATCATGGTCAAAAGTGGCGGAAATTGTTGTAATTTTGGTGAAAATGTTGTAGAAGAGATATTTTCGAAATTTTTAAAACAAAGGAAGCACTGGG
This sequence comes from Chiridota heheva, assembly GCA_020152595.1. Classification (NCBI taxonomy): domain Eukaryota; kingdom Metazoa; phylum Echinodermata; class Holothuroidea; order Apodida; family Chiridotidae; genus Chiridota; species Chiridota heheva. The sequence continues at coordinate 329,692 of JAIGNY010001375.1, forward strand.
GCAACAAACCAAACAGGAATTAAAAAGAAAAAAAAAGGCAAAAAAATTCCTGAAATTTGCAGACCTTATTAGTCACTTGATTACATGTGAACTTGTGTGAATTTAGTGATGTCTGAATAGCTCAATTATGATATATCACACATTTGTATTGTTTGCAGGATGACCAAATAAATGAAGATAGTGACACTGATTTCATTCTGGAGGATGATTCAAACAGCTTTGGGCAGTCCTCGACTGACCCCACCAATGACAACCAGGAACCTAGCAGTAGTCCAGTGGAAGATACCACTGTGGATGGTGACCTGGGACTTGGCGATCATCAGCTGACGATACGAGGGTTAACGGATCCACCACCAGCGAAAGTGTAGCCATTATTTCTTCAAATATATTCCTCTACATATGAATTTTACTTAAAATGGTGATTCGTGAAGAAAATTGCTTGTGCTTTCAGTGAGCCTAAATAATTTCAGTTTAGGTCGCACACATGATGGCAGCCATGGATGATATCAAGCGTTCTGCTTGAAGTAGAGATGCATGCCAGATTAGGGCAACTTGCCAAGTTAAGCCTTCTTCATGCTTGGGCTACTTTCAAGTATACCTGTAGTCTCTATCAGTATTTTATGGTGGCTAGTATTCATGCTTATGCTTATATAAGCATATGGCCGTGTTAGCATATATGCATTTGTAAGCATATGCCCTGGTATTAAAACATATCCTTCTATGTAGACATCTATATCAATGCATAAATTAAACATATAGAGGCAATTGGTACTTAATGGGTTACACCTGGACCTTTGTAAGCTTATATCTGTTTAAGCAAAAAAACCTGTAAGCATATGATGTGTACGTAATATACTCCTGTAAACATATACTCCAGCTATTCTTGATAGGCAGCGAGCGGGCAAAATCTGGCCCGCCAGACAATCCAATCTGGCCCGTGAACAATAGTCATTATATAATGCAAATGTAAGATCAATCCAAATGAGATCGGTAAAAATCACAAAATACTCGTTTATTTTGGGGTTTTTCAAGGCGGATCAGCTCACTAAAACATCGCGGCTTATCAAATAAAATGTTAACTTTAGTTCCGCTTAATTGGGCTCGCGGCTTGTCAAAGGAAGGTGGATAAGAGATCTGCCGACATCTGGCGTGCATCCTGCTAATAGCGCACGCTCTCAATTTGTTTGTATTCAGGGCTTGTTTTGATGAGTTTTGTTTGTCACGTGACGCTGGTTTTGACACGCGATTGGCCACAGCCTGAAGCTGTTGTGAAATGATGGCCCTTCGCAAAATGTAATTAAGAACCCTTGATATACAAATTCATAAGCATACAATTCCAAAACATGGGAGGCAACTATTCAATGGATTAACCCATTAGATATATATCTGTATGAATTTAAAAACACAATTTAAACTTTAAGGCAAATACTTCAAGGCATTACCCGTGCAAGCATACTATAAGCATGTCGGTAAGCAGCTGCCTTTGTGAGCAAATGCCTTGTATGCAGTGGGCGTAAGAAATTTCATAATTTTGCAGTATGCGGGAAGGAACTTAAGAACTTCATTTTAATCTGTAATATCAATAAGTCCAAAAGTATGACTCGTTTTATTTTTTTATTTGAATAATAGATGTATATTAATATAACATAGTTTGTTTTTTGTTCAACCCTTGAGTAGGTTTATTAGTAATACTGTCAATTCTTACAAGGTCAAACTCCTTTATATACTATCAAACTCCTTGATAAAGTCTTACATGTGCTGTGACCATAAGCATTGAAAACTCCTTGAGTTTGTACAAAAAATGTACATTTCTAATTTTGGTTACAATCATGCTTTATGTTTTTCCTATCAGTGCTTATATATTGTTTTGTTTTTTATGGAGTTAAAGATGGATTTGAATGCAAACAACATTTCTGGCATTTGAATTTATACCATTGTTTTTGTAAAAAATATCTATATTAATTTTGTTTTTTAACAAATCTAAAATCTGCATGTGTACCGGCGCCAGACTCCTTAACATAAGATGGCGACAGAAAATTTCAAACAAGGATGTACTACAAAGAGCTGATATCCAACTCCTCGGCGATGATGTCAGACAAAGGAAATGGAAATTCATTGGTCACATATTAAGGCACGAACAAAAGGACGACTGCGTGACAGCTCTAAGATGGGCACCTGCTGGAAAACGCAAAAGAGGGGAGTCCTAAAACGACTTGGAGGACAACCAAAGAAAAGGAAAGAAACAATTAAGGCAGGGTGGAAAACATGGAACGAAACCAAGATTGCTGCAGCCTGCAGGACTGAGTGGAAACATTGGCACGAAGCAGCTAGGTAAGGTAAAGTACCGGGCGCCAGACAAGTGTGTCTTTTAAGCATGCTTAGTTAAAAGGAAATATGTATCCTACAGTCGTTAATGTGGACCTGAGATCTTTTAGCTTGAAACTTGTCAAGTTTGTTACATTTGTTGTGAGTTCACTCAGGGGTGATAGACGAGGAACTAATGTCCCATTGCCAGGGACCTCTAGGCTCCCCCTCCCCCCCTCCCTCCCTTTCAAGTAAGAAAAATATCTAATTTAAGTATCTCCTTCCTTCATCATGCTTCTTTCTACAACCATATTTAGTCCTCATCTCCCACCCCCTCTCTCTACTTTTTTTCTTTTCTTCACCCATGCACCTCCTCTCTCGATCCCAGCTTCCTTACTTTTAGTTTTCGTATTTCTCTCAATCTCCCCTTGTTTTCTTTCCTTCCTACCTCTAGAATGATCTAATCTCTCAGGCACAATTTGACCCTCGTTGTCGTGGTACCGTTAAGCCCTCATCAAACAAACAAACAAAACTTTTAGCCGTCTGCCGGAGAGGCTACCTGTTCCCTTCCCTTTTCTCCCTCTATAGCCCAAATACATTTTGCAGTCATGTTCAAAGTCCAAAGTGTGTGATCATAATATTCCAATTTCAGAATTGATTTTAAACAAACAAGATATGAATTATTATGCTGAGGATAATAGCAATGAAGTTCAGTACTGTATTGTATAAAATATTTGATGTAATACTTTTTTTCTAATGACTAGTTATTTGCAACAATTGTAGTGAGAAAAAAAAAAGAATTTTGGACAACTTATTAGCAACAAAAGGAAATAGAAAGTGTTTAAATTGGTTGCATCTGTATCAGACTGAAAATTGTTGCAAAAAGTCTGTAATTTGTGATATTTGCAGTGTTCAGTCAAAATGTTATCTTTCTTTTCTATTGCTGCAAGTGAATAGGTGAAGAAGTCAATTCAACCTTCTTTACTCTAAAAAAATGGTTGCCATAACAACTTGAGTAAAATCTTAGTATTGTGGTACAAAATGTGTTTCTTGTAATACAACTTTATTTCATTTTTAAAATAGCTGGAAATCAAATTAGAAAATTGATGATGATTATACAAATTTGGTTTAAATAATTGTTAGTGAAAATATTCTTGTTAAATTTTGGTGTTGAAAATGAATTTTTAGTCCAAAATAAAAAGATAATGAAAAATAATAATCTAAGAAATGCATTGTAAACTTCATTAAACTCTGTATTGCAATTTTACCCCTATACTGGGATATTTCCACAAATTGTGAATTTATAGATGTATGTTGTGGAGTTCTGCATGAACAATTAATCAAAACATAAGTGGTGTATACATATATATATAAATTGAAGATCATGTTACAGCAGCCTCATTGTGTATGTTTTGGAACTTTGTTTCCTTTTGAGAACTTTTGGTAAAGCACTGAGATAAAGCATGTCATTAGGTGCTTCATAGGCACTTATTGTTATCCATTATTAAGCGTTGCCGGCCGGTCTAGTGCAAATGTGAACAATGTCAGGGTGTTACAAATTTCACAAGTTTTGTGCTGTGTAATTAAAATCATATTGTATTGGTGCAGTGGTTAAGGAGTCATGCAGGTATGCTTGTATGAGCAAGTCACTTTACTTGCTTCAGTCCACACAGCTGTAAATTGAGTACAAGCACTGCTAGGAGGTTAACCTGGCATCCCGTTTAGGGGAGTCATGTGCTTTCAGTTAAAAAAGCTATCAAACTTTGCATTTATTGTTTACCAATTACAAAACTGTACTCTTCTGGATCAATAGAAACTTCATTTTAGAATCATTTGCGGAAATTGTGGTTGAGCCGGAGTCCCAGGCAATAATTGTTTGAATCCAGGGGAGTCATGTGCTCTCATCTGCTTGTGTTCTGGAAACAGAGGATTAGCACCGGCCCACAGTTATTGGCTCGGATTGATTTCACTTTAATTACAACTATATTGATGTATTGATTTGTATACAATAGATTTTTTGTTATGCTGGTTTGAGATTGGAGCAGGTTTTAGTATAAGCTGTCAGGAAAGTTAAAAAAGCTATCAAACTTTGCGGTTATTGTTTACCAATTACAAAACTGTACTCTTCTGGATTTATAAAAAACTTCATTTTAGAATCATTTGTGGAAATTGTGGCTGAGCAGGAGTCCCAGGCAATAATTGTTTGAATCTTGATTTCAAAAGTGAAATTGTATCCTGGAGTGTTATTTCATTGAGTAGATGTTATCTAAAAGTTCAATAGGTATTTGGAGACATGATTTTGATAAATCAACAAAGCATTTGGTTTCCCTTTTAGAGATACAAAATTCAGATAGTCCTGTAATGGTTTAAACTATTTCATAGTCATGCCAGTGATGTAATCTTTTCTTACATTTAAGTTATCATTAATTCAAAATCCAAATCTGCCTGGCATTTCAATTGGCTGTGGATTTGAATTGTGGTGCAAATCCTGTGTTCTGTCCTTGTAAACAAAACTACCCCATGCGACTGTTTCAGCCTGTTTAACGACTGTTTAACCCACAGGCTAATTATTGAAGGGTCCTCTGTCTTCCTAGCATGAAAGTCGGGCTCATTCCGCTTCAGTGAGCCGGTAGTCCACCCACTGGGATCATGCTGCATATATTTTTGAGTTGGCGCATTTGTCTTGGGTTGATTCACCGGTACTCTACCAGCACTGTTTTTGAAAATGCACTTGGGAGGCGGGGCCAAAGACGGGCACCCAAAACGGCGATAACATCGCCGGGTGGTAGAGTAAGGGTTAAGTTAGTACTATTTGCAGTGATGGGTTAACCTGCAATGGTATTCGTATCCTAAAGGATCTGCATGTGCTTCTATGGCAACAATTAGCCCTATGAAGCAGATTTTGTTGTTGTTCAGGCACAATTTGACCTTCGTTGTCGTGGTGCTGTTAAGCCCTCATCAAACAAACAAACAAACAAACATATTTTGTTATTTAGGCAAAAAGTAACAAAGTAAAGAATCTGTGATGAAACCTCACAAAGAGATGTGATGTACTTGTGTATTATGAAAAGAACATCCTTCACATGGCTTCATTTTATAATTCTGGAATGGCACAACTTGGCACTCATCTTCAATTTCATTTTTCAAGAAGTTGTCAAAAAATGAAAAAATTATGAGAGGGTATGATTATTTACACTATGTATGCGATTACTTAAAGAGACCTGCGGAATTGTTATTTTGTAGAAAATTCATAATATGACATAAAGTCATCATAGCAAAGGATTTTCCCAGGGTTTTTTTAAGATTTATGGATATTTAATGTTTAATTACCTTTTAAAAGGAATTTACATCTAAAACTGAACAGCTGTAAATTTTGGAGGAAAAAAGGGTGGTTAAGTTATTGAGGTATGGCTGATAGGAGCATGAGGAGATTTTAATGTATCAGAATAGATGTTTGAAAGGACAAGACATGTTCCAATCTTTTCATTATTTTCTTAAATTATTTTTAAGTAAATAAAAAATGAGGAAAACTTCTTTTCACATTTTCCTGTTAGATAATGAAGATCATACAAGTGTTAATCTTGCTGCCACACAGCCAAACCTTTAAAGGATTAGTGCAGTGGTCAAGCATGTCCATCTTATATGAAAGAGGACTTCAAAAGAAACAAAATGGTGAAGAAAGCATTCAAAAATATTATTCCGTTAAGGAGATATTTAAGTTTAAAGTTCGGAATCATTTGTGTAGAAACGCATGAAATCAGACTAGTTGTGACATCACACAGCCTCAGATCCCTCAATGTGATATGTATTCTATTATATTTTGTGCTATGATTGTGTGGCATAAAACCTTTTGGATACGTCAGGAAAGTAGTAAAACAGAATGGAAAAATAATACAAATAGTAAGAGTTAATTCATCTTTCTTTAAAATACATTAACAATTGTTATGAATGTGAGGATGAGGGCACCAACCTTCCATAGTAGTCTTACTACACCAGTCATTTCTGCAACAATGAGACAGAGCTTAAACTTAAATATCTCCTTAACGGAATAAGATATTGAAGTAGTTTCTCTACCAGTTTTATTTCTCTTTATTAAAGTCCTCTTTTTCATACTGTATAACCTTGCTTTACCACTGAACTAATCCTTTCATTCCGAATGATATATTATGCAATATCTGAAGGCTGACTATTTAATTGCGTTTTGTCATATTTTCGTTGGAGTTACTTATTTTGGTATTATATATCTTAGCATTACTTTACATAACAAAGAAAATATTTAACCTTTTTTGTATTTATTTTAAAATAGGAATTTTGTCAAAACCTATGCAATAGTTGTGAGATTTGAAATCATATCAAGAAATAGATTTTATGAATATCTCAGCGGTTATGATTACATTTAAAAATGGGCCGCTTCACAATTGGCTTTGCATTTTACAATATTGGTGTTGATTTGCTCTTCAGAACTTTAAAATCATGTCTTGCAAATTTATAGGAACCAGAAATGTTCAGAACTTTGAATTCATTTCTTGCAAATTTATAGGAACCTGAAATGTTCAGAATTTTGAATTCATGTCTTGCAAATTCATAGAAAGCAAAAAATGTTCAGAACTTTGAATTAATTTCTTGCAAATTTGTAGGAACCAGAAAATGTTCAGAACTTTGAATTCATTTCTTGCAAATTTATAGGAACCAGGAAATGTTCAGAATTTTGAATTCATGTCTTGCAAATTTATAGGAAGCAGAAAATGTTTAGAACTTTGAATTCGTCTTGCAAATTTACAGGAACCAGAATATTTTCAGAACTTTGAATTCATTTCTTGCAAATTTATAGGAAGCAGAAAATGTGTTTTTTGCTCACATACTGTAGCAATATGAAAGTGTAAGGTTTTTTCTTCTAACAGATCATATCTTTGTAAGCACTCTCTCTCTCGTAGTATAATTAGATAATACTTCATGTATTTTTAGTTTTTTCTTTTGCCAAAATATAAATGCCAGAGCTTCTTTTATTCCTCTTTCTTCTTAATTTCAATTACTTTGCTTGATAATTATTATTTTTGTTTAATGGGAATCTTTATAGAATTATATTATATACCTGTGGGGAAAGTCTATAGATGCCAAACAAATGTAATAATATGCCAATAAGAAGTGATAGACTTATAAGATCTGATATGATGCGAATTCCAGGGATCTGTGTAGGGTGTTTATTTCATTTTGTTAGACTATTACATACTGCATACAATAGTGAGTGAAATCAAGGAGTGCAAATGGATGCTTTGCGCCTAATGTTGAGGATTTTGATCTTTTATTTCAACATTCACATGGGGTAACACAATTTATCACCAGTGGCAGTGCAAAAGTGCCCCCCATTATATTGCTTGGCCCTCCACTCCCCCCCCCCCCCCTCATGATATTGCTTGGCCCTTCACTCCCCCCCCCCCCAGAAATGTTTGTAAAGTGACATATTTTGTCAGATTTATAGGCTTTTGCCTCACCCCCAATAAGACAAATATCCCCCTCACTCCCCTCCCCATGATCAAAATCCTGCTGCTGCCACTGTTTGTTTATCACTTGGCTAATCTTACATGAGGCCCCTCACAACAGTACGTAATAGGTAGAGTAAAGGATAAGAATAAAAATACACATTAAAAAGGGATAGAATAAAAGTAAAGTGATGAGGCATGTGCGCATGTATGTGGGTTCTGCCATCTTCGATACGGACTTCGCTTGATACCATGTACACAAAACATTGCACAGTGCGTTAAAACCATTGCCCTAGAAGAAGTCTGTCACCGTCATGGATAAACGCATCGCAAGTTTTTATGAGAAAGGATCAAAGATGAAATCTCTCTTTATGTATTAGGTGCAGAGCATCTTGGTTAAATGCATGTAGGTAGATGTCATTGGTATGTGTAAGAATGTAGATCTTTGTTGCAATATTGTTTCAATCAGCTGGCATTTTAAACCTTGTTGATTTGGTATGTATATTAGTTTATTGGTAGAAACATTGCAGCTGTTATCTAAATTTGGGAAATTCTAAAGTTTACAAAAAGAGGACAAACTTCTCAACAAATTTTCCTTCCTTCATCATGCTTTCCTCTACAATCATATTTGGTCCTCCTTCCCCACCCCCTCTCTCTCTACATTATTTTTTCACCCATACACATCCTCTCTCGATCCCAGCTTTCTGGCTTTTAGTTCTCGTGTTTCTCTCAATCTCCCCCTGTTTACTCTCCTTCCTACCTCAGGAGTGATCTAAGCTCTCAGGCACAATTTGACCTTTGCTGTTGTGGTGCCGTTAAACTCATCAAACAAACAAACAAACATTTACAACCAGCACAAGAAACTTTAAAGCTATAGACTCTGAATGATCAACAAATGCCTTTCAGTGGGCTAGATTTGAACACTTTGTCATGGGAGGGGGTATAGGACCTTCTCGGACCCCCTTACTTGTTTAATGCTAGCTACGCTACTGGTGTCCATGCTCTAAAGTGTGTTATTTGAGCTGCAATGTGTGAACTGTTTCATACTAGCCCCACAATAACTACCACAAAAGCATCATGAGCATCAGATGCAAAGTAAACAAATAATGTAACAAATCTTACTTTAAGTCTTCAAATAAATCAAAAGAAAATATAGTCAAAAAATGTTGGGTGGGCGCTTATTAAAGCAGGTGCTGTGGAATATGGTAATCCACTTGGTCATTAAGCGCATTCATCACATTTATTTGCTCTTTTTGTATTCCACAAGATGTCGCTTTTGTTTGAATTATATGTGACCTTTGACACCAATTAAGCAATGCTACAGTAGCAGTAATTTACCAGATGTTATTTCTGTACAAAATGATTTTGAGTTGTTGAATTTGAATAATTTGGTCATTTGGGTGATGCTCTTTTAGTATTCAAGTAAGATAGCATCCCTTATTTTATTTGTGAGTTCCCAGACTTTTAGTGAAGATTCACTTCTGCAGTAATAAATGTGTTGTTATTTTACAGCTGTCGCTTTTTTCTCCTTTTCAGAACTTTATATCATAATCCAGAAAATTATAATGATATTTCAGTCATTATTGTTTTAATATTGCTAACAGCTGTAGTTTTTTGCATTTTCTGCTAGTTTTTCAATTTGATTTTTTTTTGTTGCAGAAAAGATAGTAGAAGCTTCATTCAATTGAGTGAAATCTTGTCAAAATAGTGAAATGTCAATATAGTGAAATGTTGTCAGTTCATTGAAATGCTGTCAGTTTTAGTGAAATAGTTTAGTGAATGCTGAAAGCTATAAATGTAGTGAAATGCTATAAAGTTAGTGGAATTCTGTCAGTTCATTCAAATGCTGTCAGTTTATTGAAATGCTACAAGTTCAGCGAAATGCTAGTTTAGTGAAGTTTCCTGAAATGCTGTCGAGCTAATAATGCTAGCTTCTTGTGGAAGTGATTGATCACCTTACTATATCAAAGGTAGTATGCATAACACTGCGGATCTGCTTCTAATCAGCTGACAATAGTGTTATTGTTTTAAGTTTAAGCTGAAGTGAAATCAGCAACTTTATTAATTAATGAGTCGTACAAGTTTAATCGGCAGAAAATTATTTTTCTCGGGTTTGTTTTTTGTGAAAGTGGAGTAACGTAAGTCAGCGATATATGCAACAATAACATATATTTTACCTTTGTATTTAAATGTGAAAATTTCTAAGCAACTGACAAGATTGTAAATATTTAAGTGTTTTGTTTCATCTGTGTAAACTTGAAATTTGATGTTCACTCTACTTCCTCTATGCACCCAAGTGTTAAAGCAGTATTGTATGGAATTTTTTGTACCAAATGTTTGTGAATTATGTTTTGAAAGTTGGTCTCATGATGTTTCAAGATGATGAAAAAGTGTTTAATACTACTTATATCATTGAATTGTCGCAAGTATTACACAATGCTAGTGTTATATCAAAAAGATACATTATTGTCACATGACTTTTCCCAGTTAGACTTCTATACAGGTGGCACGGAACTAATTATTTTCCCCTAGAAGCCTTTGATGAAAGAGTCAAGTTCGGGGTCCTTTTTGTACCAGAATGTTATAGATTTGGGATCTTTTGTGATGTTTTCCAACAAGTACCATCTAATATCTCTTGGATGAGAGTACTTTCAATAGGGGGTCACTAGAGGTTTTGGCCCTTTTTTTTAAGGCTGAAGTGAAGAAATGTTATACTCCCTTACCAAATCACTCAAATTTTGGTGTGCCGGTTCCTTGGTAAAATAGTTCCCCATAAAACTTTTACTGAAACAAATCTCATCAAGGTTGGATATGCATAGTCAAGTCCTATCTTTTCTCTACCATTCCTGAAATTTTCAACTTCTCAGCTTCCTGTCCCATGAAATGGGACCTCTCGAAAATATTTGTATTAGCCTTTTCTCTGAGGGTTCTCATTTTTCGATGGCAGAGTGATACCTTATTAGTTCCGTGCTACCTACATGTATTCCATGATCATGTGACTTTGTTTTGAAAGGAAAAAAATCTTAATTTTGGGTGTGGAGAAATTACATTATTTTTATGACAGAATATGACGGATAAAAATGTTTTTAGGTGTGATAAAATTGCCAACAATTTGTGTTGGGCTAGGTAGGACCAGAATTATTATTAATTAACTATTGAAATATTAATAGCCATTGAGATATGCAGAATACCCGCTATGAAAGAAAAGAGGTGATAGGTAAAATGTTTCCTTCAAGACACATGCACAATTCTTTCTATGACATCACATATAATACCTCTGTAGGTATTATAACCTCATTGAATAAGCATCTCTGTCACTGTACTGCTATGCATATTAAATTTAAAGCTTAGTAGTAGCAGAATGGAATGTTTAATATTCATGCTAATTTCCAACGTCAAAAATATATATATTTGTAACGCGGACATCAAGTTACACATTTTGCTCTGAATCAGTCATCTTGTAAGTTGTATATTCTATCTCTATGCATATTGGTGTCGCAAACCTTGAAACTGAAGGCATTATTGAACTTGACTTGGTTTACATTTGAATTAATTTTGTTTGATTGTGTAAAGGTTAATATGATGCAAGATGTAGCATTTTGCCAGACTTTTTTTAAAGGATAAGTTCAGTGATCAAGCAAATCTTATATGAACAAGGATTTAAAAAGAAACAAAATAGTGAAGAAAATATTCAAAAATCTTATTTCGTTAAGGAGATATCAAAGTTTAAAGTTTGGTATCATTTGTTAAGAATTGACTGAAATCAGACTAGTTGTGATGTCATAGTCTCAGATTCCTCAAAGTCTTTATGTATTCTATCATATTTTGTCCTGCGATTTTGAGACATAAACCATGGGATATGTCAGAAAACTGAATCTAGTAAGGGTATTTATAATGTACCACCTGATGAAAGTGCGAGGAAAAATAATTTAAGTAGTGACATTTTTAAATAAACTTTTTTTAAAATACATTAACAATTTCTAAGAATGTGAGGATGAGGACACCAACTTTCCATAGTAGACTTACTACACCAGTCATTTCTACATAGATTAGACTAGAGCTTTAAACTTGAAATTTCAACGGAATAAGATATTTGAATGCTTTCTTTACCATTTTGTTTCTTTTGAAGTCTGCTTTCATATAAGATGACCACTGAACTTGTCCTTTTTAAAGTAACAGGCAAAAATGCTAAAAAGTTTGTAAAAACGATTTCTTATCTTGAAGTGTCCCTTGCTTGAGAGAGTATTGTGACTATAGCCCACATATCATTCCAAGAGATACCCTTATTCAAGGGTGCAGTATAAACCCTCAATTGTGTTTTTTTATGGTCTAGGGGATACCATTAAGGATTATTTCCTATTATATAATGCAAGCCTAACACAGATTGTTTATGGTGTATGATTTTAAATCATAAATCTGGAAAGTTTTGAAATTTTGTGGATCATGAAATTTGTCCTAATTCAATTAAAATTATTCTCACAAATTATCTAGACACCTTTTATAAATCTACCAGTCCGAATTTTAGATAAGTTGAAGGAAAGTTGAAATTCTGTAAGCTAATTTTGGCAGAAATGTGTATCTTGAAATGTAAATATAATTGCACGGGCATTTAGGTTCAGTCTTCTAATTTCATTATCATAACTGAAAAATAAGACCTGTTATCCAAAAATACATTACTCAAATATTATAATTGTTTCTGTAAGGTAATGTGTCATTTTTATTGAAGCCTGCTATTTGAGAAACAAACAAAAAAAACCTCAATTGAGGGTATCTCCCAGATTGTATATCAGTGTTCAGTTTAATTCATCAAGTGAGATGTAATGAATGTTTGTCATGTGTAAATGTTATCCTGTAAGTTTCATTTCATTCAGTAAATCTTTTGTATGTAAATTATGAAATGTAATTACTTTTGTTACTTCAAAAACTTTATTTGAAAGTGTATAGGTTAAATCATGGAAATAAAGCTGAAAGTGCAAAGCGTGTTTGTTTTGTGTATAATGTGGGCATCTATCTCAATTAATCCATGGCATGCTGTTTCTAACATGAGGAACAGTTAAACCAGCAGGGAACAGGACTGCATATGTTCCCTCACTTTGTCTTCTTAGTAAAATATAACAAATTTACACAAAAATTGGAAAATTGATAGATCATAAGTCTTGAAATCGGAAGGATTAGGGCATATATCATGATTAGACAATTGCCATGAACCATGTTTAATGTCTGAAATATACGTAAAAAGGAAATAAGATGTCCTTAGAATTATTCAGGAGGCCATTATTTTCTTGGTGAGAATAAATGTAACATGCTGAAAGGTTTCTCTTTAAGCCTATCCGCACCTGACACCTGAGTTAATCCTGAAAACTCAGGTATGACAATTACCAAGCCAACTTCCTGTGCAGTGTATTGTTTCCACTTTAAACAATGATTGTTTATCTGCCATGCAGATATAAGATGTGTGTAAGATGTGTGTATAAGATTGCAGAAAGCCAGAGCTGAATAATCAAGGCACTTTTGTGATTGAAATCACTCATCCGTGTTAAGTGTCTTAGTGGGAGAAGTTTGTTTTCAAACTGGTTACAAAAATAGCTGTGTATCATAATGACTGAGGTAATAATGTGCATTAACTGTGAATGATTGACGGATCATTTCTCCTAAGGAAAGATATTGCTTCATGAACTTGGTATATCAGTATAAATTAGACCAGATGGCCCAAATTCACACCCAGTCCTCAGTGAGTCAGTGGCATAGGTCCATTGCATGTTTTTTCCTTTTCTTTTCCACAATTCAAATTAAAGGCACTCCATGAGTGAAACTTAGGGTATTTTGCTTGATGTTTGTGTTACTTTCTTCAATCTGTCAATAAAAAGATCGATTATAATCACTTTAAAGGGGACTAAAATATATCTTAATATTTCAAAATAACACTTTTTTCATCCTTCAAGTCCAAATAGTAAGTTTTGCCCTGCATGGCCCATTTCAAAGATGCCTCACTTATGAAATTTTGGGTGGCTTGCACACTATAGAAAGGCCCTATTTCAAAGAAATTATAAGATAGGAAAACAAAGGCAGGCAGAGACAAAGGCTGTCAAATATGCACGGTTGTTGGCCCCAAACGCCGTTCTGGGGTTTGTATAGGGATTTTTAAGAAGCGGAAGGATTTCTGAAAATAAAACCCCAAAAAGCCGCCCCTATTTTTCGACAAGGAAGAGGGCAGCAAATTTGTATTATTTTAGGACTAATGTTGAATGTTCAACCAGTGTGTGCTTGGTAGTGTCCCCATGTACAACAGATGGAGATGTTACTCAATATATTATTGGGTATGATATAATGAAGTATAAATATCACTTTTTGTCTTTGCCCCTCCACTTTGAGTTGCTTTAATTACATGGTATGGGTGAGCCGTTAATGGTAAAACGAAGGCAACAATCCCTGATGCCATAGGGGTAGGAACTGGGGGTCTGGGTTGTTTGATCAGTAGGTGCTCATCAGAGGTCTGCTTGGTCTGATCAGTAGCTGCTCATCAAAGACCTCATCCAAAAATGATGATCTCTGCCCAGCAAACACAAAATGTTTTTTTTTTACATCAAAGATGGTTGAGACCACAAGTGTTCCTAGCATTATGGTAACCTATATACCTATTACATATATATATAGCTTATATGTAATAAGTATAGGCCTACAGTAGGTTGCCATAACGCTAGGAACACCTGTGGTTGAGACATTAATAGCAACGTGACTTCTAGTCATACACAAAACGCTTTATGGCTGGCCTTGAAGGTACATGTATCTGAATCGGTTAAGTCGGCAAAATTTCTTCAAGAGGACATGTACCATGTCCAAGGTTTCTACCCTCAGATCCAGCAATCTCCTGGTGCACTGCACCAGGGACACTCAAGCCACCACCCTCCTCACCACCAAAAACCTAGCTAATACTGGTATCGACATTACAGTCACCCCCTCCGTTCCCTGAACTCCAGCAAAGGCGTCATCAGAACCAAAGACTGCCTACTTGACCGATGAAGAACTTGCTTGCCAACACGTACTGAAACCTGTCGTCTCGTCCTCAAGAGAGACGGTACCGAAACACCCACAAATACCATGTTCCTGACCTTTGCCACACCAACTCTCCCCTCCCACATCACTGCCGGCTACCTGAGAATCCCAGTCGCCCCTTACTTTCCCAACCCCCTCCGTTGTCATAAGTGCCAGAGGTATGGCCATGGGGGGAAACTCCTGCCAAATAACCAAACAAAAAACCCTTAATCCCAGCCCCACTTACCCGAAGGCCAAGAAGCAATTCATTGCTTCCCTCCACACCAAACCTTCCTAATTGAGCGCAGTCTACTAAAACACCAATACTGCCCCCTAACACAACTAAAACTGACTCACATGCCCGACCTCACTTGCCTCTTTTTACTTAGTCCTAAGCCCACCATTATTGCCAACATCCCAACCACATCCATTACCCAAACCACCTCCACCACCAGTTCTCTCCCCAACCTTCCTTTCTTTTCTAAGACCCTCGTCTGTCCCATACCCCAACACCTCTAGTGCCATCAAACTCAAGCCAACAAACATGAAACCAACAAACGACCAATCAACAAGCAGCCCACCATCCAAAACCACACGTATGACACTGAAGAGAACATGGATTGTTCGATAACCGAACATACTTCTAGTCCAACTTTTAAAAACACAGGGACAGATCCAAAGAAAAAACAAGCCAAATCAGACCCAACAGATCTTCCTCAAGATAACCCCCTGCCTTCTTATGGCGTGCAACACACACAGTTATAATAACACCCACAACATTATACAATGGAACATCAGGAGCCTTAAGGCCAATTCAGAAGAAATTTACCTACTGGCCACAACATTCAACATTCGTCTTTTGCCTACAAGAAACCTTGAAAACCACTGACCATTATTCCATCAATAACTTCGCTTGTTACCATAAACATTAAGTGGACGTGGACATGGCCTGTTAGGGCGTCTCCATTCTTGTTAGACACGAGCCTGTCCATGTGAACACCGACCTTCAGTCCATCTGTAAGTCTATCTCCCTCCACAAAACCTTCATTCTTTGCAATATCTATCTCGAGCTCCTCAACGCCAAGGTTCAGCCAACTAGCCGTAACAACCTTATCTCTCAGCTCCCCTCCCCTTTAATCCTTCTTGGTGACTACAACGCCCACACCCCCCTGTGGGGCTCCAATTACCCCGAGACAAGCTTGTCGAATACACTCTTCGACAGCACAGCCTCTCCTTACTCAACATTAACTCCTCGACCTACCTACACCCTGCCACAGGCTCCCTCACCTGTATTTATCTGTTCCACCATCCTCCTTGATTTTAGCTGGAAAGTCATTGCTGATCTTCGTGGTAGTGACCATTACCCTCTTCTTATTCAATCCAACCACCAAACCCCCACAGACCACACCCTTAATTGGAACCTCAAGAAAGCCGACTGGCCCCTTTCTGAAACACTTTGCGACTCTCACTTCTCCCCATCTCGAAGGTGAGGGTCCCATGTCAAACTTCAGTAACATCCTTATCAACATCGCCACCTGCTCCATTCTTAAAACCTCCAACCCCCTAACCACCCCACCCCTGGTTCAACGATGACTGCAAAACCACCATCAAGAACAGAAAACTTCAAAACTAACCCGACCACCCACAACCTCAACCTCTTTTGCATCAGCCGTGCCAAAGTCGGGTACAAGATCAAGGACACTAAAACCAACAGCTGGAACAACTTTATCTCTTCTCTCACCACCAACACTCCTATTAAGAAGATTTGGAGAATGGTTAACAGCTTCCACGGCAAGATGGGCAAGTCTCCCATCTCTCCTAGAATGGTACTAACCTTCTCACTGCGAAAAAGGGCATCGTTAACCACCTCGCCGCCTCTTTCAGCAACATCTCGTCCTCAATGCTTTCAAAGCCAGAACAGTTCGCGATGACGCCAGGAGTATCACCGTTCCCTCCGACAACACCGAGAGTTACAACACCCCTCTCACCCTTTCTGAATTAAACCAAGCCATCCACGATGTTGGCTGCACCTCCAAGGGCCCAGATAACATCCCCTACCAGTTCCTAAAACACCTCTGCGCAAGGCCACCACTACCTTACTCACCATCCTCAACCGCATTTGGTCCTCACACTTCTTTTCCCCCAATCTGAAGGACAGTTATCATCACCCCGTCCCCAAGCCGGGGAAGGACAGTACTGACCCCTCCAGCTACCAGCCCATCATCATCACCTGCTGTCTCCGTAGAATTATAGAAAGGAACATTAACCAGAGACTAAACTGGTTCTTGAAAGGAACAGAATCATTTCCCCTCACCAAAGCGGCTTCTGGAAATATCGCAATATCCTGGACCAGTTAATTACGCTCGACACCGCTATCCGGGAATCCTTTGCAAAAAAGAAACACCCTATTGCCATTTTTTTTACTTCGAAAAAGCTTTCAACACTACTTGGAAATATGGCATTACCCGCAAACTTCACACCATCGGCTTCAGAGGCCACCTCCCCATCTTTATTCAAAAGTTTCTCTCACCCAGGCAGTTCCAAGTTTGTATTGGCCACACGCTCTCCAACCCCTACCCCCAAAAAGAGGGCGTCCCCCAAAGCAGCATCCTCTCACCCACTCTTTTTAACCTGAGCATTAACGACATTGCGGACAACTTTGGTCCCAACATCAAATGTGCCCTCTACGTGAACAACTTCACCATCTTCTACTTCTCCCCTAGCTTTCCTCTTGTCGAAAATAGGCTCCAACTCAGCCTCAATTAGCGGCAAGACTGGTGCAACAATAACGCTTTTAAATTCTCCAAAGACAAGACAGTTTACATGCACTTCTGTCATTTCAACAACTTCCAACCAACCTGATCCTCGTGCTCAACGGCATTTGCATCCCTAAAGTTGACCACACAAATTTGTTGGGTTTAAGCCTAGACCTCAAGCTCTCCTACAAACAACACATCACCAATCTTAAAAAAGAATGCAACAGACTCCCTCAACATCCCCGCCTCCTCTCCAACACCACTTGAGGTGCAAACCTCCATGCTCTCCTCAAAATCTTTAGGCTCACCATTCGTGCCAAGCTCAACTACTGCAATATTTTCTATTATGCCGCTCACAACTCTTACCTTAACCACATCCAAAATGAAGCCATCAAGCTTTGTCTGGGTGTCTACAGAACCTCCCCCATCACCAGCCTCCACGTTAAAGCCAACGAACCCCCTTCCTGCTAAGGTGTAGAAAGCTTAGCCTCTCTTACGCTTTTAGAGCCCTCACCAACACCCCAGACCCCCTGTTTACAACCTCCTTAGGTACACCAATTTTTCCACCCTCTTTGATAAGACCTAAACCCTATCCCCTTCTTTCGACTTACGCATCAACCAGACCTCCACCATCTCGGCATCAACCCCGCCACTCTTGGCACCTTCTCTTGGCCCACTTTTCCTCCATGGGTCACCCCCTCCCTTCTATTCATTTGGACCTCTCCACTCATCACAAAACCCAAGCCCATCCTAACCTCTTCATCAAGCTCCAAAACCAAATCAAAGAACAAGTCTCAAACTACACCTCCATCTATACTAATGGCTCCAAGGAAAGCGACAAGACAGCTGCTGCTGTCGTCATCTAAGACATCACCCCCAGTAGCAGGCTTTCTAACCACTACTCCATATTCTCAGCCGAGGCACAGGCCAACCTCTTCGCCCTCAACTTTACTGAGTACTTCCCGCTTATCCACCTTCTCCGACTTCAAGGTTGTCCTTACTTCTTCACCCAATCTTAAATGGGATAACCCCACATCCTTCTTTATAAACTCCTTTCGTCCCCCCTATGCAGGAAAAGTATTCTTTTCTTCTGGATACCCTGCCATGTTGGCATTCCTGGCAATGACAAAGCTGATGCAGCCACTAAGCTTGCCCTCAACCTCCCTTACTCTCTTTCCCGAAACCCTTTCTGACATCAAACCGCTTGTCGCTTCCCTTGTTTGTGACCACTGGCAAACCTCACGGAACTCCCAAATTGATAACAAACTCCACGTCATCCAGCCCACCATTCCGATCAAAACCACCATCCACAATCTCTCCCCTGCCGACAACGTCCACATTACCCACCCGCATTAGAATAGGTCACACCCACCTCCTTATTGCACCCCACCCCTCTGCACCAATTGCCATTGCACCCTCAGTCCACCACGTCCTCCTTGCCATTTCACCCCCACAGTCCATCACGTCCTCCTTGCTTGCCCCCAGTACAACCTTCCTAGAGCTTCTCACAACGCAATAGCCAAGCTCTTCCAGAAAAACCCTCCAGATAAAATTATCTCCTTCCTTCATCATGTTTCCCTCTACAACCATATTTAGTCCTCCTCTCCCACCCCTTTCTACTTTCGTCCCTTTTTTCACCCATGCACTTCCTCTCTCGATCCCAGCTTTCTGGCTTTTAGTTCTCTCAATCTCCCGCTATTTTCTTTTCTTCCTACCTATGGAATGATTTAACCTATCGGGCACAATTTGACCCTCGCTGTGGTGCCATCATAAAACAAGCAATAACAATATGTGTGGTTGTAACAACATAAATCTAACATTTTTTGTATAACATTATGCAAAAAACGTTTTTATTCTGTCAATTATATGTTAAAAAAACGAATGGTCTTATAAAAACATTTTTATGACCACACAAAATGATATACAACATTTTTACAAGTTTAGCAAAAGCGATGTTGAGAAAACATTGTTTGCCGGGTGGTTGGACTGATCAGTAGCTACTCATCCAAAGATGATGATCTCTGATAAGGTCTGATTAGTAGCTGCTCATTAAAGGTCTCATCCAAATATAATATCTGATTGGTCTGATCAGTAGCTATGATCATCAGAGGTCTCATCTATAGATGATGATCTCCGGTTAGTCTGATCAGTAACTGCTCATTAGAGGTCTCATCCAAAGATGATGATCTCTGTTTAGTTTGATCAGTAACTACTGATCATAAGTCTCATCCAAAGATGATGATCTATGTTTAGTCTGATCAGTAACTACTGATCATAAGTCTCATCCAAAGATGATGATCTAAGGTTGGTCTGATTATCTTCTTATTAGAGGTCTCATTCAAAGATGATGATCTCTGGTTGTTCTGATCATTAGCTGTTCATCATGTCTCATCTAAAGATAAGGATCTCTGATAGGTCTGATCAGTGCCTATGATGATCAGAGTTCTCATCCATAGATGATGATCTCGGGATGGTCTAATCACCAGCTTATCAGAAGTCTCATCCAAAGATGATCTCTAATGGGTCTGATCAGTAGCTACGGAAATCGTCATGTCTCATCCAAAGATGATGATCTCTGGTTGTTCTGATCAGTAGCTGCTCATCATGTCTCATCTAAGGACGATGTTCTCTGGTTGGTTTGGTCAGTAGCTGATCATCATAAGTCTCATCTAAAGATGATGATTTCTGGTTGTTCTGATCAGTAGCTGCTCATCATAAGTCTCGTCTAAAGATGATGATCTCTGGTTGTTCTGATCAGTAGCTGCTCATCATGTCTCATTTACAGATGATGATCTCTAGTTGGTTTGGTCAGTAGCTGATCATCATAAGTCTTATCTAAGGATGATGATCTCAGGATGGCCTGATTACTTGCTGCTTACCAGAGGTCTCATCCAAAGATGATTTCTGATAAGGTCTGATCAGTAGCTGCTCATCTAAAGATGATGATCTCTGGTAAGGTCTGATCAGTAGCTACTCATCCTAAGTCTCATCCAAAGATGATGATCTTTGGTAGGTCTGATCAGTAGCTACTTATGTCTCATTTAAAGTTTGTTTGTTTGATGAGGGCTTAACGGCACCACGACAGCGAGAGTCAAATTGTGCCTGAGAGGTTAGATTATTCCAGAGGTAGAAGAAAAGAAAAAAGGGGGAGATTGAGAGAACTAGAAGCCAGAAAGCGGGGATCGAGAGAGGAAGTGCATGCGTGAAGAAAAGGGACGAAAGTAGAGAGGGGTGGGAGAGGACTAAATATGGTTAGAGAGAGAAGCATGAAGGAGATATTGTTATCTGCAGGGCTTTCTGGAAGAGCTACGCTATTGAGTTGTGGGGGGCAAGGGAAGCTCTGAGAATGTTGTACAGGGGCAGGCAAGGAGGACGTGGTGGACAGTGAGGGAGCAATGTCAATTGTTGCAGAGGGTTTGGGGAGCCAGTAAGAAGGTGGGAGCGAGTGAGGTGGATGTGATCTATTCTAAGGCGGGTAATGTGGACGTTGTCAACACGTGAGAGATTGTGGATGGTGGGTTTGATCAGAATGGTGGGCTGGATGACGTGGAGTTTGTTATCAATTTGGGAGTCCTACGAGGTTTGCCAGCGGTCACGAACAAGGGAACTTGAGTATGATGTCAGAAAGGGTTTTGGAAAATGGGGTAGGGTCGAGGTTTAGGGCAAGCTTAGCAAGCAGCATCAGCTCTTGTCATTGCTGGGGATGCCAACATGGCTGGGTATCCAAAAGAAAAAAATCCTTTCCTGCAAAAAGGTCGATGTGGAGGGAAGGGGCACAAAAGAAGTTTACGGTGTGACGTTGGGTTATCCCATTTAAGATTGAGTAAAGAAAGACAGACTTGGGAGTCTGAGAAGATGGCAAAGTGGCTGAGCTGGCAAAGTGGGGAGTACTCAATAAAGTTGATGGCGAGTAGGATGGCCTTGGCCTCCGACAAGAAAATAGACGAGTAGTTGGGAAGACTGCTACTGAGGGTGATGTCTTGAATGACGACAGCAGCAGCTGTCTTGTCGCCTTTCTTGGAGCCATCAGTATAGATGGAGGTATAGTTGGAGAGTTGGTCTTTGATTTGGTTGTGGAGGTTGATGAAGAGGTTAGGGTGGGTTTGGGTTTTGTGATGAGTGGAGAGGCCCAGGTTGATAGAAGGGAGGTGGGTGGCCCAGGGAGGAAAAGTGGGCCAGGAGAAGGTGCCAAGAGTGGCGGGGTTGATGCCGAGAAGGTGGAAGTCGGGTTTGATGCGTAAGCTGAAAGGAGGGATAAGATTTCAGTCCTATCAAAGATGGAGAAATTGGGGTACCTAATGAGCTTGTAAACAGGGGGTCTGGGTGTTGGCGAGGGCTCTAAATGCGTAGGAAATGTTAAGCTTTCTACACCTTAGCAGAAAGGGGGGTTCATTGGCTTCAAGGTGAAGGCTGGTGATGGGAGAGGTCCTGTAGGCACCCAGACAAAGCCAGAGGGCTTCATTTCGGATGGTGTTGATGTAAGAGTTTTGAGCGGCACAGTAGACAATATTGCTGTAGTTGAGCTTGGCACGAATGGCGAGCCTGAAGATTTTGAGCAGAGCATGGGGGTTTGCACCCAAAGTAGTGTTGGAGAGAAGGCAGAGAAGTTGAGGGAGCTGTTGCATTTCTGTTTCAGATTGGTGATGTGTTGCTTGTAGGAGAGCTTAGGGTCTAGGGTTAAACCCAGGAACCTATGTGGTCACCTTTAGGGATGCGATTGCCATTGAGCACGAGGTTTGGGTTGGGGTGGAGGTTGTTGAAATGACAGAAGTGCATGCAGACTGTCTTGTCTTTAGAGAATTTAAACCGTTGTTGTTGCACCAATCTTGCAGCTGGTTGAGGCTGAGTTAGAGCCCATTTTCGACAAGAGGAAAGTTAGGGAAGGAGTAGAAGACGGTGAAGTCGTCCATGTAGAGGGAACATTTGATGTCGGGGCCAAGATTGTCTGCGATGTTGTTAATACTCAGGTTAAAAAGAGTGGAGGAGAGGATGCAGCCTTGGGGGACGCCCTCTTCTTGGTGGTAGAGGTTGGAGAGCGTGTGGCCAATACAAACTTCGAACTGCCTAGGTGAGAGGAAGTTTTGAATAAGATGGGGAGGTGGCCTCTGAGGCCGATGGTGTGAAACTTGCAGGTAATGCTGTATTTCCAAGTAGTGTTGGAAGCTTTCTTAAGGTGGAAAAAGATGGCAATGAGGTGCTCCTTCTTTGCAAAGGATTTCTGGATAGCAGTGTCGAGTGTAATTAACTGGTCCAGGGTATTACAACATTTCCGGAAGCCGCTTTGGAGAGAGGCTTCTGTTGGTCTCAAGGAACCAATTTAGTCTCTGGTAAATGATCATTTCCATAATTTAACAGAGAAGGCAGGTGAGGGCGATGGGGCAGTAGCTGGAGGGTTGGTACTGTCCTTCCCCGGTTTGGGGATGGGGGTGATGATAGCTGTCCTCCAGATAGGGGGAAAGGAGTGTGAGGTCCAAATGTGGTTGAGAATGGTGTTGGGGAGGTATTTCAGGAACTGGTAGATGTTATATGGGCTCTTGAAGGTGCAGCCAGCATCGTGGATGGCTTGGTTTAATTCAGAAAGGGTGAGAGGGGTGTTGTAGCTTTCGGTGTTGTCGGAGGGAAACTTAATACTCCGGGTTTCGTCGCGAGCGTTTTTGGTTTTGAAAGCATTGGGGTAGTTGGCCGAGATGTTGCTGAAAAAGGCGGCGAGGTGTTTAATGATATCCTTTTTCGCAGTGAGAAGGTTACCATTCCAGGAGAGGTGGGATTTCTGGTTGGTCTGATCAATAAGTTCCTATCAGAAGATATCTCTTTTGTCTGATCTAATAAAAAAAAAATGGTGTCTTGGTTGGAAGTTGAATAGTTAATTTCGAAAGCTCTGCATATTTATTCAGGTGTGGGGTTTGATTGATTGATCACACTTTATTTCAAACCATAATACAAAACATAACAAAAGTGACATATTTACAAAGTTAATTGGTTTGGGGGAGCACTCAGAAGACACGAATGTATCTGTAGGTGAGGTACCCCTTTACTTAGTTACAAGAATTGAGAAACAAAACAAGACAAAACGAAAGAAAAAATTCAATATTTACGCTATATACATAAAATACCAAAAACGAAAAGTGAAGGACGAGTTAGTTCCTAGAATTACTACTGGATTTGATAAGTCAGGAGAGTGGAACAATTTCTAAGATTGATTGGCAGGGAATTCCATATAAAAATGCCTTTGTATTTAATAAAATGTTGAGAGATATCAAGATTGTACTGTGGAGTTAGTAAATCGTTGGCATTGCGTGTATTGTACGTGTGGAATTGACTGTTGGAAGCAAAACAATGTGAAAAATGTTTGGGAGGGTGCCCTTATGATAACGAAACATACAAGAAGTATGGTAATTAAATAAATCAAAAATATTAAGTGTCTTTAAATTAAAAAAAGGGGGCTGACGGGGAATTGAAGGAGGAATTGAAATGGCTCGCAATGCTCTTTTCTGGAGGATGAAAAGTTTCCTAATATTTAAATGGTAGGTGAACCCCCAGGTTATGCAGCAATAAGAGAGGTAAGGTAATATTAAATTATCATAAATAGTAAGCAAAATATTATGTGGAAGCTGATATTTAAGACGGCAAATAATGCCGATACCCTTTGAAATCTTATCACAAACATAGCTTACATGATTACTCCAAGATAAACGATTGTCAATAATGACCCTAAGAAGTTAGTTGATACAGAAAATGGAATATTTTTGTTATCTATTACTATATGGAAACCAGAAGTATTGATACGATTTTGATGAGTATGGAATAGAATAGCGACAGATTTATTTGCATTAAGAAGTAACTTTTTAGATTTAAACCATGTAATTACTTAAGGCATTTCACTGTTTAGAGTATTAACCAATGATCTGATATCAGAGCTGTCACAAAGTATATTGGAGTCATCAGCGTATAATATAAATTTAAACTAAGAGCTAACACTGGGTAAACCATTGATATAAAGTAAAAAAAAGAAGAGGCCCAAGAATGGATCCTTGGGGTACACCACATGCAATATTACGGCAAGTTGAATTTGATTTTAAGATAGAAACATATTGAGAACGGTCGGATAGGTAACTAGTAAACCAGGATAACGTGGGACCACGTATGCCATAATTATTTAGTTTCTTTAATAAGTGTCAAAAGCTTTCGACAGATCTAGAAATATGCCACAGGTAAGAAATTTATTTTCAAAAGAATGAATAATATGATCAACGAGTGATAAAATAGCATGGGAAGTGTTTTTATTGGGCGAAAACCAAACTGATACTTATATAAAATAGAGTTAACATCAAGAAAGAAAGAAATACGATTAAAAACAAGCTTTTCAAAAAGGTCTGAATATGATGTAGATATGGTGATCATAATTTACTTTTGTTGATGTAGAGGGGCTGGGTGTAGGCATATTTGGTAGTCAATATAGGTTGAGATGGGTGGCCCAAGAGAAAGGGACTAGGGTTGATATTGAATTAGTCATCTTAAGACATATCACGAGAGAAGGGATAAGGTTTCAAGTTTTGGCAAAGAAAGCGGTAAGTTTGGAGTATCTGATGAGGTTGTGGACAGGGTTCTTTGGGTTGGTAATGATTTTGGAGGCATATACAAAAGACCCAAGTTTCTTGCAACTGAGAATGGAAGGGTTGTCGTCTTAAATATGGCCCCAAGATATGATAGATATTAAAGTAACCCAAACTACCATAAAAAAAATTCTTCTGCAATCTTGGAGAATTGAACCTCTTCTATTAGCTTGTACGTAATGTACAATATGTTGACGGGTTGTTTGATGTCTATATAATTGTACAATGTAGAAACATACAAAAGTAATGAGGAACAAATTTCAATATTTGAATAAAATTTATTTTTGTTCAACGTTATATACAAATAATACATTTTTCAGAATAGTGAACCCAACAATAACACTTAAAGTTCTAAAAATCTGAAAGTCAGAACCCATTATAAGGAAACTTCTGAGAGAAAGGAAAGAAAACAAAAGGTTATCACCTATTTCTGAACCAATTCTACACTGTTTTTCTCCTTGTCAAGCATGTGCTTTTGCCAAATTTTGGGGCCCGGCCTTTTGAATGTACATTCCTTTTTGTAAGTTTGATGGGCCCTTATGACCTGGCCCCCCGTTCGGCAGTGCTGATCATCATTATTCAAAAGGGTTCAGCCAAGTGTTTGAACCTTAATGATACCACTTGAACAAATTCTACCAGAAATAGACTTCATTATTTCAACAACAAAAAGATGTTTAAACAAGATTTTAAGCTGT
Organism: Chiridota heheva; assembly: GCA_020152595.1. Taxonomy (NCBI): domain Eukaryota; kingdom Metazoa; phylum Echinodermata; class Holothuroidea; order Apodida; family Chiridotidae; genus Chiridota; species Chiridota heheva. The sequence continues at coordinate 355,572 of JAIGNY010001375.1, forward strand.
CCTACCAACCATGCCTATATCTAAAATTCTTCAAACTATAATCAAGCGTGCCATAGAAGAGTTATTTCTGAAATTCACAGACTGTATCACACAAAATTCTTTGTACAGGGTAAATCAGCTCAAAATGTCCATAGACCTGTAACAAAACATAAGTTTTTCTCTAAATATCCACTCAATTTAAACAGCTTGGTTTATTATCAAAAGTGACAATGTAGAATCCCTACTCAACATACATAAAATACGCCATAGCACAGAAGGCAACCAAATGGAATGTGGGACGTGCACATGTAAACTTGAATACTGATTTTATTTCCATAAATTTTTACTAATCACAGAGAATGGAGTGGTGGCTTGTCACAAAATATCATGTCACAAAATTTTAAATGATATGTCTAAAATGTCACATAACTTTTGACACCATTTGCAAAGAATATCACATCACTTTTGCCTGTGACACATTTGATTGGCATAGATTCACACATCATGACCAGTGATACTCATAGAAAATGTCACCATGTCACGGAATCTCCGTTCTCTGTAATCAGTGCCAATATGAAACAGTATGATATTTCCTTGTAAAGGTTACTTTCTGCCCCCAGCAGTAGATTGTTCCCATGCTTCATGCACCCCTGAGAACATTACATCACGCTCATTTCAAAAATATGATTCAATGGAGATACAATAAACAGCGAGTTTTAAAAGGTGAGTTGTAAGGAACATTAGAAATGGCTCTGCTTAAAACCAGGAACATCTCAACCTGCCCTTGAATGGAGCATGGCTGGACAAATCAAAAGTTATATATTTCTTTATTTCCCAAACCACAAAACTGTATAGTTTCACCTCTCCAGGCAAGATAACCTTCAATGGTGTTAAAAGATAACAACTACATATAATGGCCCTTTGTAATATAAGTAGTAACTGGCACCATTTGTTACATTATGGTATTTTTTTAGTGACAAATAGAAAATGTCACCTGATACACATCTAAATATAATGGCAATCCTTTGTAATATTAGTAGTAAACGTAATCAATGCTGGCATTGTTTGTCTTTGCTGCTGGGAAATGTGAAATGAATTATGAGCTTAAACCTATTTATACCTCAATGTTATGATGCAAAGTTAATCTTGTGGAATGATGTGGTTAATTTGTTGCTTCAAAATTGCAGGCCAAATTTTTAAGCAGTGCCTCTACTAATAAAGGGATTAAAGGTTTAGGGTCAAGAAAGTTCATCTTATATAAAAGAGGTCTTCAAAAGAAACAAAATGGTGAAGAAAGCATTCAAAAATTAAGGAGATATTTAAGTTTAAAGTCTGGTATCATTTCCTAATTGTGATGTCATAGTCTCAGTTTCCTCAAAGTCTTTTGTATTATTTCATATTTTATCCTGCGATTTTGTGGCTTAGAAACCCCAGTGGATTTTTCAGAAAAGTAGTAAAACAGAATGTAGTAAGGGTAATTCTAATTAACCACCTGAAGAAAAATCAAGGAAATATACTCAAAACAGTCAAAAACTGTAATTAATTTTCTTATAAATACAATTATTAATCGTTAAGAATGTGAGAGCCAACCTTCCATAGTAGACTTAATGGAAAGAGATATTGTAGTAGTTTCTTTATTATTTTGTTTCTTTTACTATTCCATATAGGTGAACTTGCTTGACCCCTAAACTAATCCTTTAAGTTATGAATATCCTTTGATGTACCAGATCTCAGAACAAGCATTGTATTCACTTGGTTGGATATTCAAGAACTTCGTGAATTGAGGTCATCAGACCGCATAGTAAACGCGCGCCACTGGTGTGAAAACAAGGCGATTAACTGTGTTTGTTTATATGCCATACGTAGAATGGTAGGCCAAAATTTCAACAAATTTGCTATTTTTTCTTCAAAGTATTGACTAATCAATGTTCCGACTTGATCTCCAATCCTTTGAAACAATGTATGATGATTGATTCAGAATATGTGGCGTCGCTTTGTTAAATTTTTGGTAAAAATATATCAGATTTGGTCAATTCAAAATTTCCGCAACTGACCCAAATTTGGACCAAGTGTGTTCAATATGCAAATACCCAGCAGGCGTACCAGTAACACGTACAATGTCCAATCATCCATAAAAATCAATATAAACTCAATTAATTGTTATACCTAACTGAACAATCAAATAACAAAGCAAATAAATAAAAAAAATTGGAGTTAATTGATAATTGTACAAATTTTGCTGAGGATCATTTGCATAGGCTGAGGATCAGACACACTGAGGATCATGTCATAGGCTGAGGATCACACAAATCTGAGGATCATGTTTAGGCTCCAGCAAATGACATAGGTTGAGGATCATGTCATAGGCTGAGGATCATGTCATAGGCTGAGGATCATGAATAAAAGGAAGAGCTTAGTGATAGTGTGGCCATCTTATATGACAGAATTGACAGGGAACAAAATGGTGAATCTTCATCAACAGCGCTTTGTGCTGCACACTATTGATAATACTGTGGATTGCAGATTTGTGTTGTGGACTGAGGATTACATCCTGGACACATACAGGATCAAATTGTTTACTGCGGATCATGAAATGGACTGAAGATCATAACATGGCTGAGGATCACCTAGGCTGAGGATCAATGGGATCATGTCATAGGCTGGGCAAAGGGTTGTCACAGACAGAGGGTCATAGTGTGAGCCAGAGATCTCGTCATAGGCTGAGAATCATGACTTGTATGATGGACCAAGATTCACTTGATAGACTAAGGATCAATGTGGATCATGTCATTGGCTGAGGATCATGGCATGGACCAAGGACCAGAGGATTCAATCACAAAGGATCATGTCATAGACAGAGGGTCATGATGGGGAGCCAGAGGATCATAGGCTGAGAATCATGACTTGTATGATGGACCAAGATTCACTTCATAGACTAAGGATCACAATGTGGATCATGTCATTGGCTGAGGATCATGACATGGACCAAGGTTCACTTCATAATAGACTGAGGATTACAACTTTCACAAAGGATCATGTCACAGACAGAGGGTCATAGTGTGAGCCAGAGATCTCGTCATAGGCTGAGAATCATGACTTGTATGATGGACCAAGATTCACTTCATAGACTAAGGATCACAATGTGGATCAAGGATCTTGTCTTGGCAGAGGATCACATCATAGACCAAGGATAATTTCATGGACTGGTTTTATAAACCGCAGATCATGCTGAAGATTGAGAATCTCCACATGGTGATGGATTGAGTCATGGATTATGTGTCATGCTGTAGACAACATTGTGGGCTAGAGATCACATCACATCATGAGCCACCGTCTGACCATCATCTGGGAACCTTAAACATGGGCCCATGTCCTGGAATGATATAGTCTGCTAATGACAGCACAAATCTTCTGTTACTTTCCTGGGTTTTTGGGGCTTCACTGTTATAAAAATACACATTTTGAGATTGAAATATGGTTAAAACAATACTCTGAAATCTCTTATTATTATTATTACTATTATTAATCATTTCTATAGCGCAATCAAACATTTATAAAAATATAACAATGCTGTACAATAAAAATATACAAAATAATATGAATATATAAACAAACTAAAAAGTTGGGTCAAGTCATCGTTAAAATGTGATAGAAAAATATCGATCAATTGTATTCCCATTCAAACAAATCACCTGAAAGGGTCGAGCGTGAAAAAATACATATTTTGACATTTTAAAATGATTGAAAGCTTGTTGAGATGACTTTTAGGTAGGGTGGCTAAGATAGGCATAATCAAGGTGTGAAATAACTAAACATTGAACTTCAACAGAAAGAAAAACAATACAATTTAACATCCATTGATAATGTTTTATCTAAATATACATCCAGATATTTAACAGAGTCGGATCTTTCAATAGTGTCATCCACCACTCCATCATGATTATCTAAATCGAAAACCTATAATATAACCCTCCTGCCATTTAGTTCATAACATAACATAACAAGATGACGGGTTAGTCACCCCATAAAAAGCCCAAACTAACACCACCACCACCAAAAAAAAAAATCAAAGACGCCCAGAGTTAGTAAAGAGCTTATCAATGTTGACTTTGAAATTGTAAACAGAATTGGAACTAACTACCCACTCAGGCAAACCATTCCATTCATTAACAACTCTGTGAAAAGCAAGGACATTATATCAGGACGGCAACAGTCTTTGTTAAACAATTGTAAACTCACTGGTTGCAGACCCACAAGGATTCGAACCTGGGACATGTGGATGAGAGGACAAAGCACTAACCACTACACCACGGAGGTCTGTTTTATTGCCAATGTAATCGGGCCTAATAATTACAATGCATATAGCAAAATAACAATATTTCAACCTGATCATTGCATTAGTACCCTTGTAATTTTAATTGATCATGTAACTAAGCAATTAATATATGTTATGTGGTGCAAATAAAGCCCAAATATGCTAATTAGAGGGGCAAATGATAAAATGCTATCTTTATAAGCACTGGTGCTACAAAGCTGATTTTGGTCTTAAAATGTTCAATGTTCATGTTTTGTAGGATATAGAAAGGGAGGACATGCGGGACATAGGGAGGGATGCAATGTGGGACATAGGGAGGGATGCAATGCGGGACATAGGGAGGGATGCAATGTGGGACACAGGGAGGGATGCAATGTGGGATATAGGGAGGGACGCTTTGTGGGACATAGGCAGGGATGTCATGTGGGACATAGGGAGTGATGCCATGTGGGACATATCATGGTATATAATGCGGGACATAGGATGGAATGCCATGTGGGACATAGTGTGGGAAGCCATGTGGGACATAGGGTGGAATGTCATGTTGGACATATGGTTGAATGCCATGTGGGACATGAGATGGATGGGTTGTCATGTGGGACATGGGGTTGGATGTTATGTGGGACATGGGGTGGGATGCCATGTAGGACATGGGGTGGGATGCCATGTGGGATGCCATGTAGGACATGGGGTGGGATGCCATGTGGGACATGGGGTGGGATGCCATGTGGGATATGGAATGCCATTTTGGTCAGTGTGGGATGCTATTTTTAAATTGGGCTGGCCATATGATATGGGTGTCAATTTGCATGGGCATGCAAGCCATGACGGTATTTACCATTCTAGTTCATTGTAATAGATAATTTTTTGTAAAAAAACTGGAAAAGCTAGTTTTATTTATGACCGTGATTCCAGTTTGACAATCATATCTTGAGAACGGCGTGTCAAATTGACCCCATATTACAGTAGTTCTTCATAGATAGAATGACAACAAGTCGTTAAAAGAGCAAATCTTGGTTGCTCTAAACTTCTTCATCACCGACATTACTAGACCTACGTGGTTTCTTTGATATTATGACCACTGTATTCTTGTGCCTGAATTTAAATTGGTCAGTGGTTCTTTCAACCATGGACAAGTTCATGATTCCTTCACCAATGCAAATGGCATCTAGCATATTCACTTTATCACCACAAATTTAGTCATTGACAATGTTCTTCAAATCACAGTTTCCACTGCCAAATGGATTATGGTCTTTCAAAAACTGTCGGGACTTCCCAGAGTCCAAAGTATCCTGTTTTATTCTTCCATGGAAGATATCTTTATGTTGGTCCAAACTTTTGTAATGTGACCCACAGAGATCACCTGACTTAATTAAAGGACCACTGTGCTCCAGATGGCATGCTCAGAAGCCAAACCAAACGTTGTTTCCAACTTATGTTGTCCTCTCCTGGTCTTCAAGCTTTGCATTACCGTTGTCTCTATCATTACGGTAGACATGCTGTATTGACCTTTGATAAATGTTTGGTAAACTTCAGGATGGTTATCTTTGAGATATCATGGAGGTACAGTATATTCTTCCTGTCCGAGTATACAACATGTGCAGATGCTGCCAATACTGGTAGAATGCTACGTAGGGATGTTAAGCGAGTTTACAGCTGCATGTTTTTTTCAGCAGCTAAGAACAGCTGTGTAATTTCAACAAGGTGTTTATTTAGCACCCACAGCTCTGATGTTTTACTTCTACTGGACATTATCTTGATGTAATTTGACCTTCTCATCAATAAATCCAACAAGCTCAGCATCTTCCTCACCAAGGTCTGTAACATCAGGCGATACTCTACATCATGCTAAGGTCTGTAACATCAGGCGATACTCTACATCATGCTAAGGTCTGTAACATCAGGCGATACTCTACATCATGCTAAGGCCTGTTACATCAGGTGATACTCTACATCATGCTAAGGTCTGTAACATCAGGTGATACTCTACATCATGCTAAGGTCTGTAACATCAGGTGATACTTTACATCATGCTAAGGTCTGTAACATCAGGTGATATTCATACTCTACATCATGCTAAGGTCTGTAACATCAGGCAATACTCTACATCATGCTAAGGTCTGTAACATCAGGAGATGATCTACATCATGCTAAGGTCTGTAACATCAGGCAATACTCTACATCATGCTAAGGTCTGTAACATCAGGTGATACTCATACTCTACATCATGCTAAGGTCTGTAACATCAGGCGATGCTCTACATCATGCTAAGGTCTGTAACATCAGGCGATACTCTACATCATGCTAAGGTCTGTAACATCAGGCAATACTCTACATCATGCTAAGGTCTGTAACATCAGGCAATCCTCTACATCATGCTAAGGTCTGTAACATCAGGCAATATTCTACATCATGCTAAGGTCTGTAACTTCAGGCGATGCTCTACATCATGCTAAGGTCTGTAACATCAGGCGATACTCTACATCATGCTAAGGTCTGTAACATCAGGCGATACTCTACATCATGCTAAGGTCTGTAACATCAGGCAATACAAGCGTTGTAAATATACTTTCAAGATTTTTGATGTTGACATCTATGGGCATTAAGCATTTGAGAGTTCTCACTGCTCTACAGTATGATTTTCACTCAACATAGCATCGATTGAGTTTCTGACTTACACTTGGGCAATCACTCCATCCAGGCCAGTGCCTCCCATTAATACGCCAATGCTACCAATCCAAGATATGACATGCGAGTATGAAACCCACCAAGCTGGAGTACCACACTTTGGAATTGTTCTTTGGCAGGGAAAGTCGTTATTATCAATCTTGATTTATAGTTAAGCAGTAGATCAAATGTAGCTAATGGAGATGTTCATTATCTTTTTGCATGCCAATTGATGTACAGTATATTAAGGTGGAGTATATGCAACTTTCTTTATGCAGATCGAGATCTATAATCGGCAAGTATATCAAGTTGGCTTTCCCAGCCTGTGTAGTCATCTTGTTTGTTGATCATCTGCATGGTTGCACTTCAAGATGGAACTCGCTGCTTAAAAAGCAATGAACATTTTAAGAATACAAGGAATGTTGGATTGATAATTGATACCTCAGTCCAGTCAGTTGCCCATAAAATCTTGGTATACTTGATCATTTTTGCTGCCCCCTTTACACTACCGTAGTTTTATAAGAATGTTAACTTTTTCTTCAAAGACTATATATCTAATCTTTCATTAAAGAAAGTAAGGTAAATACCGCCCTAAAAAGACTAATATTGTGAATTTTCACGAGCTTCACGCTCATACACTATTCTGAATTTTCAGTAAAGAAAACTTGGGGGCTCAAATGCACTGCATCCCTACATATTGGGCTTTCAAAAAGTCTTCACCTCTGCCTACCTTTGTTTTCCCAGCTTATAACGGTAAAAATTATTTAAAATAGGGCCTTTCTATATTGTGCGAACCATCCCAAATTTCAATACTAGGGTATCTTACTATTTGAACCTGGGCCATTGTAATGACAAAACTGATGTGCCCTCCCTGCAATTGGTTAATCATGATCTAAATGAAAATCCTTCTGATTATAAGACCGATGATCTATAACTTCTACAATTTTTTTTAGATTTTAGTACAAAATTGTTCTATTTTACTCAATTTTCTACTAAAATAGAATGAATTTTTGAAGTTGTGATTTTAAAAAAAAGAGGCAGAATTAACCACTAATAATTTACGGCCTGATAAAAGGTTATAAACAGCCTGGGTTTAAAAAAAAAAAGAATTAATAAATTTTCAGGTGATAAAAGGTTATAAATTTTCCGGTGTGTGTGTGTGGGTGGTGGTGGGTGAGAAGTGACAAAGCTATACTGCTGTGAAAATATGAGAGTTTAAATGCCTGTCAGATCCTGTGCAATCCAGATTCAAACAAACTCCATGGCCTTCGTTTGTATAAATAGTATATGGATACATTTCTGATATCTTTTACAGTTTTATATGTTAAATGCTAAAATGGGGAATTTCTGGCAGTCACGTGTAATTAAAAGTATTATAATTAGTATTAAATAACAACTTCTGAACAATTTGAGACTAAAATAAAGTCAATCTGACATTCCATTCTCAAAATATGATCGTCAAACTGGATCCAAGGTCAAAGGTCAAACTAGCATTTCTGGTTAATGTCTACAAAAAATTGTCTATTATAATGGAGAAAAATATTAACATTGTCTGATTGTTAAAGAACAAAAAGTTAAAGACCTTAAAAAAATCAGCATTTGTTCCTCTAATTAGCATATTTTGGCTTGACAAAAAAATAGTATTTCATAATAAAGCAAAAAACAAGGCTACTAATGTAACAATCAGGTTCTAATTAGCATATTTTGGCCCTTTATTTGCATCCAACATGACAGAAATATATTAATTACTTTGTATCATGATAAACAAAAAACAAGGCACCCTCGATTTACTAATGTAACAATTCAGTTTAAAATATTGTTTTACACAACACAGGGTTGTTATATGCATTAGTCTATTCACAGTTCAATAGGCCTGTCATTATCATTCTTGCAATAAACAATCGAATCAACTTTGAGACAGAAATCACTTGGGAGGACGCAAAACATTGAATGATTGATGGACCATTCTTTATAAGGATGGTTATTTCATCATGTGTAGTAGTTCCATGAATATTTTAATTTTTAATTAACATATTTATGCTAATTAACTTATGAAGGTCGAGTCATCATGAAGTGTGATGCTCAGGATGTGGTCTCTTTGTATATAGAATTGATTCAAACCAAAAAACCTTTGATTTAAATTTGTTGTAGATCATATACTAATTCGACTACCATACTAAGCATATCCACATACACTTTTTAACACTTATCACATTCTCCATCATGGACATGGAACCCCTGAAAGGAATATTTCTGTGAATTTGAATTTGAATTTATTTGACAGATGACTACTAAATGAAACAAACTGGTGTAAAAACCATGTTGATATTTTATTCCGTTTAGGATTTATTGCATCTTAAAGATATCATCCGTGTGAACTCGCAGTATAAAATGTGATGTCATAAAGGCAGTTTCAACACAATTATTTCTACAAAATAAAAAATATGTTTTTCTTTTATTTAAAGTGCACAGTACATGAGCAGATGGAAAAATCAGTTCTTATAATGTGCATGTTATACCCCAGCTCAAAATTAAACAAAAACAATGATTTTCAAGCAATTAATTTTTTACAGAAATACACAAAAATTCTTTGATTTACCTTTTTATGACATCACACTGAAAGGTCACTTTTAACACACTCAGGCAATCTTTAAAATGCAGTAACTTCTAAACAGAAAAAGATATCACTATGATTTTTACACCAAATTGTTTCTTTAGTTTGTTTGATGAGGGCTTAATGGCACCACGGACAGTGAAGGTCAAATTGTGCCTGAGAGGTTAGATCATTCCAGAGGTAGAAAGGAAAGAAAATAGGGAGAGATTGAGAGAAATATGAGAACTAAAAGCCAGAGAAGCTGGGATTGAGAGAGGAGATGCATAGGTGAAAAAAACAAAAGTAGAGAGAAGGGGGTGGGAGAGGAGGACTAAATATGGTTGTAGAGGGAAGTATGATGAAGGAAGGGGATAATTTTATCTGGAGGGTCTTTCTGGAAGAGCTCGGCAATTGAGTTGTGGGGAGCGAGGGAAGCTCTGGGAAGGTTGTACAGGGGGCAAGCAAGGAGAACGTGATGGACTGTGAGGGTGCAATGGCAATTGTTGCAGAGGGGTTGGGGAGAACCAATAAGGATGTGGGTGTGACCTTTAGTTATCTATCATGGGAATATTCCTTGAATTCAAATTATGATTTTCCATTTCCTGCACTCACTTGCTCGTGTGCAGGTATTTTCAAGTTGTAGCCTATGAACGATCAATAAAATCAGACACTTACCAGCAACAACGATGGTCCCTTTCTTAGTTCCTCTCACCAGTAGACTGACATGACTCAGGGTGTGACCTGGTGTGGGTATTACCTCAATGCCTTTTTCAATAATGAAATTCTTCCCCTGCGGAGTAAATTTAAATCACTTGTTAAAGATTGAAAATTTAAAACGTCAAATAAAATTTTCAAAGGATGCTACACAATCCTGTCTGCATGGTCTACTAAACGAGGTATCCCCTGAACAAACCAGTACAAATTGGACAGGTTTCACCACTTAGCCCTTTGAGTGCTGAATCTCAAACAGTGTGCCTATATTTTGGTCCTGCATTAAAGGAATATTCCCATGGATTTTCATTTTGTTTATATACGATAGAGAAAATTTGTAGCAACAAAGTGGTGCAACAAAGTGGTGAAAAACTATGTTAATATCTTATTCCGTTTCGAAGTTATAACAATTTACAAGTAGAAAAATGTTCTTAAAAACACCTCATACAGTACTGTATATATCCTTCAGCTTGGTGATGTCATCAAGGCAAATCCAGCACTGTTTTTATGTATATCTTATAAATTTAATCACAATTTTTTTACATTATCGAACAACATTTTTAATTCATTATAGAAATAGGGTGGAATATACATTTTACAAGAAAACATTTTGTTTTTTTCTTGGTGTACATCAGATTTACAATAAAATAAAAAAATCATAATTATTTTTAAAGAAATACAAAAGAAGTTTTGTTGAAATTGTCTCTATGACATCACAGATGTTGCCAATCAGTCACTGTTGTCCAAAGTCAAATATACTTTAAAATTTCATAACTTCTACATGAAATAAGATATTAACTTAGTTTTTTCACCACTTTGTTTTTAAAAATTTTCTCCATTATATAAGAAAAACTGAAAACCCATGTGAATATTTCTTTAAAGGAATATTTCATAGAATTTCATTTTTTTGTACTATATCTGCTAGAAAAATTTAAGGAACAGATTGAACTTTTAAATATTTTCCTTCCTGCATAAAAATGACTTTAGTTCTGAGTCTAAGTTATCATTATGATGTCATTAGAGCACTTCCTGTAAAAATATTGATGTATTTCTTTGAAAATTATTCCCAATTTTCATAATTCAAAAATAAGTTTCAAGAACAAATTGAAAAACATTGTAGATTTTATTCTACACTATTCTTAATAATTTTTGAATAAAAAAACTGTTCCCCATTATTCAGAAAATACAAAATTAATTTTCAAACTACAAAAAAAAAAAAAAAAAGTACACAAAAGCTGTGATGACATCATAATGATGACATCATAATGATGACATTATACTGATGACTCCAGCCAAACAATCTCTTTATGAAAAAATCTTTAAAATTCAATAACTTCTCAAAGGAATAAGATATTAACTTGGTTTTTGCACCAATCTGTTTCTTCTATTGTCCTCTATTAAATATATTGAAATGAAATTCCATGGAAATATTCCTTTAATATTTCTAATTTCACTGTCTAAAGACTTCTTCAACTGGAAATTACACAAATTAAGTTTGATTTGTTGATGTTTAACGGCACCGCAACAGTCAAAGTGAAATGTGCCAAGAGGGCTTATAAAACCTAAGGTGAGTTTGATTTGTTGATGTTTAACGGCACCGCAACAGTCAGAGTGAAATGTGCCAAGAGGGTATTAAAACCTAAGGTGCTTGAGTTACGACAGAGAGGAAAGAGAGGTGGGATAGAGGGACGGGGAGAGAGAAGGTGGATACGGGAAAGAAAGTTAAGGTAATAAAAGGAAGGTGAGGATGGTAAGGAAGGGAAGGATAGAGAGGTTTAGATCAGGTGGAATAATTTGCTGTTGTGGAGAAAGGTGATGAAGTTGGAGGTACTGTAGGATTGTTCTTAAACAGATCGGAAATTGTGCTCTTCGTATTATAAGCTTTTTGATCAGCTTGCATTAATTAAAGATCAATATTGAGGCAGAGTCTTTATATGCATATTTAATGCACGGGGCAAAGGACAAACAGAAGTAGAATAGCTTGACTTTAGTGAGGGTTATTTGAGTGAAAAGTTTTTGAACTGTGCATTAGATACGCACATAAACACAATGCTAAAACATGAATCTTTTTTATAAAATTTCCGTGTTAGATTGTTTCAAATGTATTAAAAAAAAAAATGTAAAAAATGAATGAATGATTGAAAAAAAACCAGGAGTTTACATACATTTTTTCGTTTTGTTAAGAAATTCACCCGTTTTAAAAATGGACTAGACCAAAAAATCACTGTCATGCATCACATAGATTTAATGCACAGGTCATGTCAATGCAAATACTCCATAGAAATGTTATAATGCATATGAATACATGTTTACATGGAGCAATGGAAGTGTTTATATTATGAGGTATATATAATGAATAGGACATTATAAAATCTTTTAAATGAAGTATAATTTCATACCATACAAGTAGTGTAGTAGGGTGAATCAAAAGTAATAGAAGGAAAAAGATTAACATACAGTAACTTTAAAAAATATTAATGATTTGACTGTATATAAGCTTGTTTCAGCTGACGTCATGAGGTCAGCTGACGTCATGAGGTCACATGACTTTGTTTACATCGCCATTTTGTAGAGAAGACTGCGGTCTGCTATACACTTACATACGTTTGCATGTTGTTATATAAGATTAGTTTTGTAAGTAGTAAGTATTCCGGAATCTTACTGTGCCGTTGGTTGCACTAACTAAATAGACATGTTTAGAATCCACTGATTAAATTACTTGAAGTATTTGGAATCTGGCCAGTTCATTTTAACCAGCACCTGTTTATATGCCCAGCATGTGTTTATATGCCCAGCACGTGTTTTACATGCCCAGCGTGTGTTTTCATCACCAGCGCGTGCTAGCGCGTGTTTTAGACTGAGTCTGTTTGATTTACGTGTGATGTGACTGAGCTGTGTGAAGATCAGACGCGTGAAATACTCAACGAGCAGAACTCTGCCCTACAAAATGGCTCCCAGTTGAGTTAGAATCACATGATGAAATCCCTCTATACACTAATGGTACAGAATGATATGCAATACTACGCCTACTGATTCACTCTGTCTATGGGGTATTATCATCTTCCGATTGAAAATCCTTATCCCCACTATCATTGTCAGTAAATATTTTGACTGTAGCTTCCTCGTTTGAGCAATAAAATTAATTTGTTAAGACCATTATTAAAGGAAGCTCCAACATTGGTTCTGACCTTCGATAAATTATTCTTTCAATTTTTAATACAAACTTATCAATTTGGTGTCTAAAGTTGCATAATTTGTCCTCTATAGTTTTTAGAGTCCCATTTTTTTAAATAAGGTAGGTATGGGAGCAGTAGTAATATGTAAAGACACCATATTTTATCGGGTAGCCTCTTGCTAATGGAATCTCCTAGTGGGCATATTCGCCCGTAACACCCAAAGCTTTAACTGAACCTGTTAAGTGAAAGGTAAATTGCCAAAGGCAGAATAACAACTAAATGTCACTTGTTTCAAACAAATGAAATAGTTGAATCATCCATGACAAATATCTGTTGCAATAGCTTTTCAGTCCCAAATCTTCAAAGCCTACAAGGTCACATCACATAAAATCACTCATCAATAAACAAGCAAAATTTTTACTGTTAAATACAGTATAAATACAGTAATATTTGTATATTATTACTTTAAGCCAGCCACATTGACCACAGGGAAATACTTTTGTCCTTGTGTTGAGTGTGAAAATCAGTGCAGTTGCAGTAAAATCTGTTTACTATTAATGTCAGATTATGACCATGGAAAGTAAGGTGAAGTGTGTGGATTGTGGTTTCTGTTGTGAGCAATACAAAAATATAGACCCCGACAGATTTGAAATTTTGTTGGGGCTTAAGACACAAAATGTATTGCAGGTTTCGACTTAATGTCAATTATAACACCATTTTATGCACATTGACAATTGAGTAGATTTGACTTTCCCATACAATAAATCAAGAGCTTATCAAGTTTCAAATAAGTGAGGGCAGATGTGTTCTTCACAGTGCTGCAAACGTGTGTCCTTGCGCTTTCAACGCAATACTCCCAACAGGTATAACATCCACAGTAGGTCACCTCTGTACTCATCGACTTACCTTCATAAATGGGAAATCTTGGTACTTGTCCTTGGAACAGATGTCATAGCCCACGATATGCACTGCACTCAGAAACAGATTCAGGTTTCCAATATGGTCTGAATGTCCGTGTGTACACACAACGTAATTAATATCACCAGGTGTTAAACTATATCTTGCTAGACCTGGAACAGTAACAGAGAATAATGACTCATGTTAAACTTGGCTTGTTTTTATTGTATCACTTTTAGTGAACATGCACCTTTAAAGTTATGGGCATTCATGGAAAGGACCATGTTAGTAAGAAATTAATGGTTGCTTATCAGCTATAAAATAAAGTAGGAGCTCATCCCGGTTTCTATGGTGCCAGTTAAAGGTGCAGTGGTTAAGGAGTCATGCTCATATTCTAAAGGTACCGAGTTCGATTCCCATCATAAGCACTGCAATGTGTTTATTTGCTTCAGTCCACCCAGCTGTAAAATGAGTACCAGCACTGTTGGGGAGCTAATCTGCGATGGACTGGCGTACCGCCATTGAAACCTGGGACACGCATTGGCTCTATGAGCCTAATGGCTCAGAAGCATGACTTGTTCTTTTCCTTAAAAATTTGTTCTAGTAATTTATAACCAAAACTTACTGTGGCAAATAATGAGACTACTTATCTTACTTGAAATAACTGCTCAACCAGGAGAACAAATACAATGGGGCCATTGATAAGGGAATTTGATTTTAATTACTTGTGGTTTTAGAATAAAGAAAATAAAGAGGAAAAGTCTGACCCAACCTGCTTATTTATCAGGTCAGGTCTGACTATTTAAAATTTTAAGGAGCACAACAACTAATGGAATTTAGCTAGCTAGCTATGGTGCCATGCGCAGTAGATGACTCTCCCTGTACAGGCTGTATAGCAATGGTCCTAAAACTGAACCCTCAGGATCTTCTGTGGTAAGAGAAGCTGCAACACCACATGATATGGTGTGGTATGGCATGATATGGTATCATACCACACTTCTATAACTATTACGCTCTCACACATTAAATCTATTGTGCATTCTCTCTAAAGACACTAGATCTTAATTAGATGAATATTAAACACTTCCTTTCGAAGGGCACAAAGCTGATACTGACTCACCCTCTTTTAATTTCTGTGCATCCCAAGGGCTACCAGTGTCTACAATGATGTTATGAAAAGCACTCCTCACCAGCGTAATGGTACCATCTGCTAAAGATGAACCATCACTTGTGGCGTAACAGTACCCTTCTTTCAAAACATGAACTTCCCGTTGAGCTGCAGGTTTGGTTGGGAGTGATGGTGTCAGCATGGCGAAGGTATCGTTACCTTTAAAGTCAGAATCAAAGTTAGAGCTTCCTTTGCCTTCATAGATATAAAAAAGAAAGAAAATTCAGATGCAAGTACAAATTTGCGCACACTAAGGTTGTGACTGTTAGCATTTTTTCATAAACGTACAGCCATCACCATGGTCAGTTACCTGTTTACCTGTAAGTGATGACGTAATTATTCAGTGACGTATTATACTGTTTGTGCGTAATCACTCACATCATCCATATATCAGTCATTCCCTCATGCAAACTTGCAAAGCTTACTGCCGTTTTGGGGATGGATTGCATTTCCATGTTGGGTTAAATACAATAAACGTGTGGAAACGAGAATGGTAAATTTATATCGTAACTGATAAATGCAAGACCAAAGTTCGTGGAAAATAAATGGTACTAATGGAAAGGGAACGCACACCACCGGGGCTCAAATCATTTTCATTACACATGATGAAATGACTTCAAGAGAATGAAAACAACCACAAAAATCACAATACTGCACACTAACAAATCTAGTTTTTCATTGAAGAAAACAAAGAAACATACCATAAGCAATCCTGCAAAATAATTTAAAACAAAACTTTTTTTTCAATAATCATGATAGTAGTAATCCAAGCACTGTCAACAAAGTTAAGCAGTTAAGTAGGCCAAAACCGCCATAAGATATACTGCACATGTTCACACACACAGCAAGTCTGCAATACCTCGCGCTTGAGATATCCAGGGGTGTCTAAGACATGCACAGTTCGGATTTTATGTGGGATTCCCTCGAATATTGCGTGGCCCACACAATGCTTCTTCCACATGGAATGTAAAAAAGTTAGTGCTGTATCCTAATGACCATATTAGGAGTTACAGCGTGGCTGTGAGCGAAAGATCTGCACGTGGACCGGTCAGTGGTTGGGAGACATGTACTGTGATTCGTCAGTGAATGGAAATGGGGGAAATTTTTTGTGAGTGTAGTTGACGGGTTACGTTAATGAGCACTAGCCTGGACATTCCTTATGAGCGCAAGCTAGCTGCGTTCCATCAGATCCCAGGTACCATGGAAATGTTTCGTGTTAGACATATGAATCCCAGGTGAAATGTGAAGGCAATACCTTAGTGGGTAAAAGTTGACACGAGAAGAAAAAGGTTGGTTAGATGGTTTCGTAAATTTATTCAAACTTAAAATTAAAAAAAATTGAAATATTCGTTTACACAGAGCATGAATTCCTAATCGGATAATAGAACAAGCGGGCAGGTAAATGGTTAAACGGATAACCGTCACAACCTTAGTGCACACAAATTAATATCAATATCGACCGACTGGTTAGCTCAATTGGTAGAGCATTCACTTTCCAGCCGGAAGGTCATGGGTTCGATTCCCAGTTGGAGTCATACCACTTTAAAAATGGGATCAGCTACCCCTCGCTTGGTGCTCCGCATAAAGGATTGGAGCAGGGTGATAGTACAGGTTTGTGTGCCGTGTGTGGCTGCAGCTTTGAGCCTGAAGTTTCCATTGTACAGCGCTTAGAGTATGTATACTTGTGTAGAAAAGTGCTATATAAAAACCAAGTATTATTATCATCATATCATATTGGTTATTGTAACACATAAGTCATTCTATGATGAGGTCTTGCTGTGCACAAGCCAAATTTTCAGCAGTATCTTGAGATCAGCTTGATCAGGGAGGGGGTGACTGTTGTTGTCAGAACTGCCAATTAACGTCCTCATCCGATGGATGGTGAGAACCATCCAACCACTGTCCACTTCTGTCAACAGCTGGATGAGGTGATGCAGATATTTGTATTACCCTTCATGTCTAGTGTATCTAACTGTAATAGCTGTGGAGAGATTTCATATTTAACATCACACCATATGGCCATTGCTTGTCAGCTGCTTTAAGAAATAATGGGAGCAAGAACTGAAGATTAAAATGTCAAAATGTGCATAGCTACACTAAAAGTTAAAAAAAAAGTAACAGTACATACAGTAACTGATCATTTTGGGCTATTTCATATTTTCTGACAAATTTTAAATTAATTGTGATTTTTATAGTAATTTTGAATGAAACTAGAGATCAAACCTATAATAAACCTATTTTGTGATATTTCAATTCCATGTTGTGGTGCAGTGGAGTAGGATCAAAATTTTAAGGGGAAAGGGTCCCATGTTAGGGGAAAGAGACCCATGTTGGGGGAAAGAGACCCATGTTGGGGGCAAGAAACCCATGGTGGGGGCCAAACTGTCCCATTTAGGAAGAAATCCTTTCCTTGAAGCAATTTGGATCCTGGAAGAGGGCTATCTTTGTGGGGGATGGCAATACCCTGGGCCCCCTCCCCAATATAAAAAAGCCAGAAAGCTTCCAAGGACTGAAATTGGGTCATAAACTGAAATTTTCAGTCTGCACATAACAAATGAGGTATATTAGCTAATTTGCATATCATTTGCATAACATTTTTATTGAATTATTGGTGTAAACATTTCCTTTTTATATTATATTAGTTTTGTGCATCATAAAAGGAACAATGCATGTTTATAGGAAAGTATGGTGCCAAATCCTATCAGATAGATCATTGGCAAAATCAGAGGCCAATGTTTAGGTCAAAAAGGTCAAAATTGATGTAGAATTTTTTTCCTTGCTCCAAAAAAATCAAGAGCACTATTAAATGAAAGGTTCTTTTTCAACAATGCACAAAATCTATCAATATTTTTTTTTTCTAATTAGCCACAAGAAAGCAAAATATCACAAAGATAGCAGTTTTAGGACATCTAATAATCTGAATAAATGACCTCATTTGCATAAATTTGCAAAATGACCATTAAATCATGAAAACCAACGTAAAGTCCAAAGTCTTAGCTTTCATATGACATAAACTGGTTAAAACAAAAATGAAAATAAATTTGTGAAAAAGCCCCCTTTCCAAAACGTTCCGTAAAACAACACTTGTAATCTCAAATGCTCTAGTAGAATAATGGTTAATAATCTGGTCTGAAAAAGCTGTAAAATGGCCAAATTTTAACTGATTTTGAAGGGATTGATGAAAATGTTTAACTTCCAGACTTGTCACTATACTTTTTTAAATACTGTATTGATGTAACAGAAATAGAATTGCGGCACTCTTTTAAGTATGTTTTTTCCTGATAAGCACTAATGTTCCGGGGGCATGTAGTGTGCTATTTAAGCTGTATTGTGTAAACTGGTTCTATGCTAGCCCCTCAATAACCACCACAAAAACAGTGTGAACTGATTCTATGCTAGCCTTTCAATAACCACCACAAAAACATTGTGAGCATTAGACGTAAAAGAAGCAAATAATGTAACAAAAGTTATTTTATTTTAAGTCTTTAAATTAATCTAATAAGTTATGTCATCAGTCAAAACAAATTGGGTGGGCACTTATTAGAGCAGAGGCGCTTAATACGTAGAATATGGTATGTTTGATTTCATGTTCATGATCATCTAAGCTTCTTTTCTGCAATGTGATTGGATGAGAGCACATACCCCTAAATTGTGTTGTACTTTGAACTGATCTTGCATAGCGGTGATCCTGTGCTATCAGCTTCTTGCCTGCTCCCTTCTTTGATGTGCCATCCGCCTGCAGTCAAATAATAGAATTCAAAGGGTGCAAGTTACACTGAAAGATTATTCCGCGAATCATTCGTCACATATAGTACGTACGGGATATGTCACATCAACGAGTATGTAATCTCTACTGTTCCTTTTTCAGGTTTCGTGATTTTTGATTTTGATTTTCTATGGGAGTCAAATATTTTTGAAATTTTGCTAAAATAACAGTTTTCTGTATTGCACTGTTTGAAGGCTATTTTTCACTGAGGAGCAGAAAAGGGTAAAAAAGGTCACCTCAACATTTGGAGCCTTTGGGCACATTTTCTGCACTCACTTTTTAAGATTTATTTGATTAAGTTTGGGGGATCATTGTTCTGTGAACCCCCACACTGAGACACACACACACGTTGGTTAAAACTTCTTTTAGAGAGTAGGATAAACTGTGTAAGACTACACCTGTCCATATGCCTTTAAATATCTTAGCGAGATTACTGATGATTCTAATGACATCATCTGAAAGATACTGTATTCATGCTAAAATACGCTTGACTGGAACTAAAATATTTATTATAATAATAATAATAATAATAACAATAATAATAATAATAACAACAATATAAATATAGTTCTAACAAAGTGCATAAATATTACAAACATCTCAATAATAATAATGAACAATAATAAAAAGAAAAATAGTAATAAGTACATAAATATTACAAAACAAGAAAATATCAGAACAAGGTAAAAAACTACAATACAAAAACTACAATATAAAAGCAAATTTGAAAAGGGTGATTTTTGAGCTTGGTTTTGAATTGCAAAAGAGATGAAGCATTACGAATTCAAAGGTACAGTATATGCTTGACTAACTAAAATATGCTTAACTGGAAGTAGAATATGCCTGACTGAGTGTAACTAGAATATAGTTGACTATAAGTGGAATATGCTTGACTGAGTGTAACTAGAATATGCTTGACTGTAAGTAGAATATGCTTGCCTGAGTGTACCTAGAATATGCTTGGCTGTAAGTAGAATATGCTTGACTGAGTGTAACTAGAATATGCTCAACTAGAAGTAGGATATGCTTGCCTGAGTGTACCTAGAATATGCTTGGCTGTAAGTAGAATATGCTTGACTGAGTGTAACTAGAATACGTTGACTGTAAGTAGAATATGCTTGATTGTAACTATATATGCTTGACTGGAAGTAGAATATGCTTCACGTGTAACTATAATATGCTTGACTGTAAGTAGGATATGCTTGACTGTAACTATAATATGCTTGACTTGTAACTATAATATGCTTGACTGTAAGTAGGATATGCTTGACTGAGTGTAACTATAATATGCTTGACTAAGTAGAATATGCTTGACTGTAACTATAATATGCTTGACTGGAAGTAGAATATGCTTGACTTGTAACTATAATATGCTTGACTGTAAGTAGAATATGCTTGACTGTAACTATAATATGCTGGACTGTAACTAGAATATATGCTTGACTGTAAGAGCAACATTTGAAGACGTTAAATACTTACATTTTTTGTTTCCAACGCCAGTTTATCTACTTGAGTGTCTTCATCTATTCCTTCTACATCAATCTCTTCATCCTCCTCACTCCCCTCCGCACTTTCAGTCTCTTCGTCCAGGTCACAATCGTCTTCTTTGATGTCACCATCACTATCTGAGGTTACAATTCCTGCTGGTTGCAAAACACCCTCGGCAGCCTCCATCAAATTTCCTTTTGAAAGAATCGATTGGTACCATGGACTAGCAGTCATTGGATGAATGACCGTGAGTTTTAATGGGCTTTTCTTTGTCTCTTTACCTTTAGTAGTCCCTTTACAAGATACGGCTGTCTTAGAGAGTGTGACACCTTGATTTGAAGAGGAAGGAACTGCACTTGAAGACTGAGTACTCACTTGAACTATTACAGGTTTTGAGATTTTAGATAATGATGATTTCACCATAGATGAAATGCTAGGTGTTTTGATTGTAGAATTACTTTCCACTGATTGCTTTAAAAGTTTATCTTTACTTAATGGTGATCCTTTAACAGAAGATATATCTCTGCCAGAATCCTCAACTTGATTTCCTGAATTTCTAAGACTACTTGATGGAACATCTTCTGCCGATTCTTCAGAGTGAGAACTTAATAGTCCACCATCGCTTTGACCTATTGATGTATCCTGGGGCACTGATGATGATGTTGCTTGTTTTGTTGAATCTTTCTTAGTGCTTTTTAAATCTTTTCCTATTGACCCCACTTTATATGCTATCGAATCCAAACTCTGAAATATTTCTTTGTTTTCCGAAACAAAACTCTTAGCAATTCCATGAAAAAATTCCTCAGCATGTGATTTGTCTTCAATTGTTCCTGGAGCTGATTTATTATTCTCTGATGATCCTAGTGATCCTTTTGTCGCTAATTCAGTCATGTCCCCCTCCCCTTGGGATGTTCTATTTTCTTTCCCCGTTAATTTTTCATTTTCCTCTGACACAGCACTTTTACGTAGTTCATCAGCAACAGATTTCTTTCCTACCGGTGTTTCCACCACTGACTCTGTTAACTTTCTCTTTTGAGGTTTCCCCAAAGAGCTGTTTACTCTGACCATATGTGGAGGTAATGTCACGGTGGCTCCTCGTGAAGGATGAATCACCCTCACGTTGATATTCCTGATCCCTTGACCCTGCAGCTGACTAATAAGAGACTGCTGTGGTAAAACCTGGAATGGCGATACATTTCTGAACCGTGCATTTACAGACGGTTTTTCAATTTTTTTCTTCTGATTCTCGCTGGTGGATGGAATCACTGTCTGTTGAAGAGTAAACAACAAAATGAAAGCCTTTGAAGAAGAAGCAAAACTTACAACAAAACAATTGATAAATTCATGGAAAAAAACTGGTACAATGATGAATTGTAAGGTAAGTGATGATAGCATGAGTGCAATAGCCCAGCGGTTAGAGCATCGGTCTCATATTCAAAAGATACCAGGATCAAATCTATATACACTTTACACAAACACAAGAGGAATTTGAAAGAAAAGGGATATTTCAACGGAATAAAGATACAGATCGAACAGACATTTGACAGAAAAGCTACAATACAGTACTGTGTCATTAAGCAAGACACTTTATCCCATTTACTCCAGTTCACTCAGCTGTGAAATGAGTATCAGTTTATGTCAAGAATTAAACCTACAATGGACTGGTGTCCCCTCCAGGGGACTCAAGTACTCTCACCAGCTTAGCATAATGAAAACCGGGTATAAGTACCAGCTCTATAAGCTCGCAAGCCTTGATGGGATTTACCTAGAAACGAACTAGATGATAAAACATGTTGCACACAGCTTATGTGGATGTTGCTTGAACAAGTAAGTCAGTCTCAGAGCGTGTTCTAACTCGAGTGCAAGCTCATGATCAGATCCACCACAAGCAATCAGATCACAGTCTCTTGATCCTGGTCAAAGGTAGGATCATGATCGAAGCAGGCGATCAAATCCACCACAGGCGATCAGATCCACCACAGGCGATCAGATCCGCCACAGGCGATCAGATCCGCCACAGGCGATCAGATCCGCCACAGGCGATCAGATCCGCCACAGGCGATCAGATCCGCCACAGGCGATCAGATCCGCCACAGGCGTCAGATCCGCCACAGGCGATCAGATCCGCCACAGGCGATCAGATCCGCCACAGGCGATCAGATCGCCACAGGCGATCAGATCGCCACAGGCGATCAGATCGCCACAGGCGATCAGATCCGCCACAGGCGATCAGATCCGCCACAGGCGATCAGATCCGCCACAGGCGATCAGATCCGCCACAGGCGATCAGATCCGCCACAGGCGATCAGATCCGCCACAGGCGATCAGATCCGCCACAGGCGATCAGATCCGCCACAGGCGATCAGATCCGCCACAGGCGATCAGATCCGCCACAGGCGATCAGATCCGCCACAGGCGATCAGATCCGCCACAGGCGATCAGATCCGCCACAGGCGATCAGATCCGCCACAGGCGATCAGATCCGCCACAGGCGATCAGATCCGCCACAGGCGATCAGATCCGCCACAGGCGATCAGATCAGATCAGCCACAGGCGATCAGATCCGCCACAGGCGATCAGATCCGCCACAGGCGATCAGATCCGCCACAGGCGATCAGATCCGCCACAGGCGATCAGATCCGCCACAGGCGATCAGATCCGCCACAGGCATCAGATCCGCCACAGGCGATCAGATCCGCCACAGGCGATCAGATCCGCCACAGGCGATCAGATCCGCCACAGGCGATCAGATCCGCCACAGGCGATCAGATCCGCCACAGGCGATCAGATCCACCACAGGCGATCAGATCCACCACAGGCGATCAGATCCACCACAGGCGATCAGATCCACCACAGGCGATCAGATCCACCACAGGCGATCAGATCCACCACAGGCGATCAGATCCACCACAGGCGATCAGATCCGCCAATTTTTTAACTGTGAGAATGCTCACTGGATCTAATCGCAGTCTCTTGATCTTGATCCTAGTTGAAGGTAGGATCATGATTGAAGCAGGTCATCAGATCCACCACACACACACACATATAAATAATTTGAATACGTTGCAAAAAAAAAAAATACATCTTCCAACCATTCTTAGAGCAATTTTATTAAAAAACTTTAAAAAGCAAGCGTTTCGGTCATTCGACCGTCATCGGTTAAACAAATGCAAGTGAGTGATATGTAACGAGACTATTATAAAGTTACTGTACACTAAGGGCAAAAAAATACTAGAGTGGAAACTAAATTCAAAGAAAATAACAACATGTAACATAAGGAGTGTGGGAACGTCTATGAAGTGTAACTAATTCGTTTTTTTGAGTGAAGTTTTTGTCTTTTGTCAAGTCCGTATGGCTGCAAAGTGTGTAGTTGGGCTGTCCAATATATCTCTTGTGTAAGCAGCTTTCTTACGGTTTTTGAGAATAAAGAATTCTTTCAAATGGGATGAATTGAAAGTCGGAAAGGTCATGGGGGGTATGACAAAAATGCACAGCAACATCACAGGTCTTTTTGTTGGTAACCATCAAAGATTTATGATTGCGAAAATGCACTTTAAATTGTGTTGATGTGAGCTCACGTATTGAAGTTTGCATTTTAAGCATGTTAGGAGATATTTTGTACTATTTTATAATGGCGTTCCAGTGGCCTGGCTTTGAATGGTGTAAGTTTCTTACGAGAGGTTGGCACAAATAGCATTTTCTGTCACATTTTGAATATCCTCCTATCTCATTCTCACTTGAAGGGGTGGGTTTGAGATTAGAGGGGGTAAGAATTCCTTTCAGGTTATTAGTTCTTCTGAAGGCTGGGATTATTGATCTGTGGGGAGGTTTCTGCAGTTTCTATTAAGGGTAAATGTTTTCACATTATTTTAGAAATATCAGGGAGGTGGAAGGGGGTTGAAGTCTATGACAAGCGGAATTTTCTTTTCTTTAGATTTAGTTTTTGTTTGCAGTAGCTGATGTCTGTTCAGTTTGGTAGCGCTATTAAATTGTTTGTCTATCAAATCTGGTCTGTAGTTTTGGGCTTTTAAGTAATTCTTGTATTCCAGACATCTAGCTTCCAGCAAATGAAGGAGGAAGATAATTTTTTTCGGAGGTTTTTTTTGGAAGAGCACAGCAACTGAGTTGTGGGCAGCAAGGGAAGCTCTGGGAAGGTTGTACAGGGGGCAAGCAAGGAGAATGTGATGGACTGTGAGGGTGCAATGGCAATTGTTGCAGAGGGGTGGGGGGAGTCAGTAAAGAGGTAAGAGTGAGTGAACATCGCTACGACATCCCAAGAAACTAACCATGCGCCCGGGGGTAGAGGCCCTGATTGATTGACTTCTTCAATTTAAGTAAGTCAGTAGTATATTTGATGAAGGATGGGAGGTTTTGGGCTAAGGGCTTTAAATAAAACTCTGTGAAGGCAGAAAGCCTTTCTATGGCTGAACCACAACAAGAAGTGATTAAACGAAGTGGATTGCCCGGTTTGTGGGTTTTTACATTACAGGATTCCAAGATCACAAATCTAGAACCTTTTTCCTGAATTATAATTATTCTGCTATCATTACGTAACGTTCTGATTGCCACTCTCTCCTCTTTACTTAGATTGTCCATGGGTTTTCTAAGATTGCTAGGGTTCAAAATGTGTTTGCAAATATTGGAAAGAAATATTTCTATTTTCGGGTGTTGAGATTTTGGAGGCATCCATTTGCTTTTGGATGGTACCTTAGGGAATTCTGACGGCCTCTGTAAAGTGTCTGCGTCCACTTTCTCTCTCCCATGGAAATAAACTGCAAGCCGAATGCATCTTTCTAACATTTTCTATATATAAGTTTAATGGCACTGCGACAGTCAGAGTCAAATGTGCAATATTTAAAAAAAAGAAAAAGTTACACATTCTTCCTGCGAATTCCTAATTTTCCTGCGAATTCCCGATTTTCCTGCAAATTCCTGATTCTCCTGCAAATTCCTGATTTTCCTGTGAATTCCTGATTTTCCTGTGAATTTCTGATTACCCTGCGGTTATAACCGCTGGAGCCTCAAGATTTTTTTCCGGTCTGTAGATACATAATTTGCAGATGCACCTCATGTAACTCACCCACCCTTCCTTCACTGTTATTCCTTCATTACTCCCTGTGCTATCAATTCTATCCAAGACAAGGTTTGGTTTGGCTTGGTTTTGTTGTGGTTTAACGGCACTGCGACAGTCAATCGTGCCAGGATGGTGTTAGATAATTAAGGTACAAAGGTTAGGAAAGAGATGATTGGAAAAAGAGGAAAGGATGGAGAGAAGTAAAAAATTTAGAGGAAATAAGTTGTAGAAGAAAAGGTGGTAAGAAAGAGAGAGGGAGAGGGATGTGAGATAGAAAAGGATGGGGTGTGGGGAGATTATCAAGTGGAAAAGGTTGCTGCTGTGGAGGAAGGTGATGTTGGAAGGGGGGATTCTATCCCAGACACAAATCAAACATGATGTGATCACTTACTGTTTCTTCGATCTTTAAAACAAGTGGATGATTATGTTGGGCTATGTGCTTACTTCTGTGATGGAAAATGGGGTCTTCGATCTCTGAAACAACTGCAACTCTCTTGCCATGTCGACTACAAGAAAAAGACAATTCCTCAAGTTTTAAAGGCATACTGTCACGAGTGAGGGCATATTATTGTTAAGTTCCTAAAATATTCAATTACTTCTTTCTGATGAATATTCAAATCATCCGTAATCATGTACAGAGTATTGTAGATTACACTTTTGATGGTAATTGGACGAAATGCTGGAGGAGACTTATGGGAAAAATAATTGGCATGAATAAGGAGAAGGGGGTGGAGGGGGGGGGATCAATGGCTTACTTTCTGGTTAAGTTCTCCTTAAAATATCAAGTCTGTACAGGTACCTAATATCCACATCATGCTATTCTAACAGTATCAAACATGCTACATGCAGTAACATTCAAAATCAGCTTATGTACTATACCTGTGGGGCCTTTTACCACACAAGGTTACAAAGTGCTGTATAAGCAGTACTAATCTACTGTGAATAATAAAACAAAAAAAATTCCCATGAAAGAGTCACGTTTTTACTCCACTGCTTATATGAATAGCTTAATGGTCAGACATCTTATATAATCGAAGACAAATTTATATCTTTCTCCATTCAAAGAGATGACGATAAAATCTGACTGCTGTAGAAAGTCTACCACAGAAGGATGGCATGCTCATCTCTGATCAACATTTTACATACAGTACCTTATTGATAAAGTAACAAATATGCAACTTTTTTCCCTATGTACTAACAAAGCCACATCATATCCACTCATAAGTTCTTGAGAATTTTAAAACAAATGTAGACAAAATTGAGAATAATGCATTCTTGATTTTGTCTACATTTCTTTTAAAACATCATCTCAAGAAGTTATGAGTGCATTCTCGATTTTGTCTACATGTTTTAAAACATCTCAAGAAGTTATAAATGAGTGCATTTTCGATTTTGTTTAGATTTGTTTTAAAACATCTCAAGAAGTTATGAGTGCATTCTTGATTTTGTCTACATGCTTTAAAACATCTCAAAAAGTAATGAATGAGTGCATTTTCGATATTGTCTACTTTTGTTTTAGAACATCTCAAGGAGTAATAAATGCGTGCATTCTCGATTTTGTCTACTTTTGTTTTAAAACATCTCAAGAAGTTATGAATGAGTGCATTCTCGATTTTGTCTACATTTGTTTTAAAATATCTCAAGAAGTAATGAATGCGTGCATTCGCGATTTTGTCTTCATTTCGTTTTAAAACATCTCAAGAAGTTATGAATAAATGCATTCTTGATTTTGTCTACTTTTGTTTTAAAACATCTCAAGAAGTTATGAATGAGTGCATTCTCGATTTTGTCTACTTTTGTTTTAAAACATCTCAAGAAGTTATGAATGAGTGCATTCTCGATTGTGTCTGTTTGTTTTAAAACATCATAAGAAGTTACGAATGAGTGCATTCTCAATTTTGTCTACATTTGTTTTAAAACATCTCAAGAAGTTATAAATGAATGCATTCGCGATTTGTCTACATTTGTTTTAAAACATCTTAAGAAGTTATGAGTGCATTTTCGATTTTGTCTACACTTGTTTTAAAACATCTCAAGAAGTTATGAATGAGTGCATTCTCGATTTTGTCTACATTTGTTTTAAAACATCTCAAGAAGTTATGAGTGCATTCTCGATTTTGTCTACTTTTGTTTTAAAACATTTCAAGAAGCTATGAATAAGTGCATTCCTGATTTTGTCTACAGTTGTTTTAAAACATCTCAAAATGTTATGAATGAGTGCATTCTCGATTTTGTCTACATGTTTTAAAACATCTCAAAAACTTATGAATGAGTGCATTTTCGATTTTGCCTAAATTGTTTTAAAACATTTTAACAAGTAATGAATGCGTGGATTCTCGATTTTGTCCACATTTGTTTTAAAACATCTCAAGAAGTTATGAATGAGTGCATTCTCGATTTTGTCTACATTTGTATTAAAATATCTCAAGAAGTTATGAATGAATATTTATATAGATACCTTCAGAAATTGCACCACAATAATTCTTTGAGTTCATATCTTCATCCACATACAATGTATCCAATGTATCTTTGAGGCCATCAGGGTGTGAAATCTTTGCGGAATTCTTTTCTTCATAGACATCCTCCACCCTGTCCCTATTTTCACACACACCTTTTACAGTTTAATCCCACAACCATTACATTTAGGATAGCTTTATGTTTAGTTTCCCAATCCAAAATAATGTGGTTAGGACAGTAAAAAATTATTACCTTATCACCTCAACCCAGTTGGAAAAGTAATGCGGGCATGCAGTTTTTATTATAAAAAAATTCCAAGCCAATTGATTTCAGTGACTTGCAACATTGCGGATCAAGTCAACCACATGAGGTGTAATAAACATTGGTAACTATTTGAAGCAATCATTTGTATTTCGGTAGAAAGTAGAAAGAAACGGAAGTACAGTAGCTGAATGACTAATCAGAGAGAAAAATATCGGACTTATATGGTAAAAATTGTAAAAATCGGGGATTCTCTTCAAAATGATGCGCATGAGTAAGCTAATAACTTTTTGTATTTACTCCTCTTAATTAACATTTAAAGAGCCTCAAATTTGGCCCTTGTTGCCATGTAAATGCCCTTTATGGTCATTGGCACTGTGCCCCTTTATGGATGAAGCTAGGGGTCTGCAAACATTTCCCAAAATCATTCCTTCCCATCAATTTCCAAAGTTCCCTTGTTCCAATATACACCAAATGGTAATCACTTTAAAATCCATTCCGTACATCTTGAGATATGTTAATTACAAACAAACCGAGACAAAAACATATAACCTCTGTTCAATTTCATTGGCTGATGTAACAATAACCAGCTGTCCAACTGAAATTTTTGTAGAAAAGAAATTGATATCATAAATTGTTACCTGTCCCGCATGAATTCTTTTTCCAGAGAAGTGAATTCACTGCTACAAAAAGAAACGAGTACAGATATTAAGCATGACAACATTCATAAAGACTTGATTTCAAAACAGGACAGTCCGCTGATAAAGTGACAGCTTTAATAATCTTTTTTTTTTTAGTTTATGTAGTTGAGGTGGGTCTAGTGTATTAGGCAATTACCATTCTTGGCTTTGAATTAATTTGTAAGAAATTTCTGAACTTGAAATTGAGGATTGAACAAAATGAAAATGATCCAAGAGATACAATTTACATAACCTACAGTACATACATTTTACACAAACACAGGAGGAATTTTACGAAAACAGGATATTTTCACAGAATAAAGATACTTAACAGAATAGTCAATTGAAAGAAAAGCCACATTTTCGATTGATGTAAAATGAGGATGGCTGTGATTTCCTATCAACATTGATAAAGATTTCTGATAGTAATTTTCTGTTTCTACAAGCACGAAAATGCCTACTGTACGACTCCCACCTACACAACCACTTACTGCAAGGGTTCTTAATTAAACTTTTCAAAGGGCCATCATTTCACAACAGCTTCAGGCCATGGGTCAATCGTGTGGCAAAACCAGCGTCATAAGACAAACAAAACCCGTCAAAAGTTGACAATCCCTGAATACAAACAAGTTGAGAGCATGCGTGATTAGAAGGATGTACGCCAGATGTCGGTGGTTCTCTTATCCACCTTCCTTTGACAAGCCGCGAGCCCAATTTATAGCAGAACTAAAGATAACATTTTAATTTAATTCTAATGGGAGCTTTTAGCTTCTTGCGTGATTTTAAATTATCTGCCATGCAATGTGGTGGATGTTTCATATGGGAAACCTTCTGATCTTTAAGTTGGATTGATCATTTCAGTTTGAAGGTAAATGGTCATACAAATTGGGAATTCCATTATGAGAAGGAAAAGTAAGGTTTAATGGCATGAACTTTCATCTGTGCATGACGCCGCCAACTTTCTATAGTAGACTTACTACAACAGTCATTTCTAAATAGATACAGTAAGAGCTTTAAACTTCAATATCTCCTTAACGAAACAAGATTTTTGAACGCTTTCTGCACCATTTTGTTTTTTTAAAGTCCATAAGTCAGACATTCTTGACCACTTAAAGAAACAAATTGGTGTAAAATCTTGTAAATATCTTAATCCAATAATAGGAGTTACTACATTTCAAAGATTGCACTAGTGTGTTGAAAAGTGACCTCACAGTGTACAATGTGATGTCATAAAAGCAAATCCAAGGCAGTTTATTTCTGTGTATTTCTCTTTCTTAATTATTCGATCTTATTTTTAAGATGGGGGCACCACATGCACTTTATTAAGAATGCAATTTTCTCATCTGCTCATAAACCTTACTCTCTAAGAAAAAGAAACATTTTGTTTTGTTTTATACATGTAGAAAAACATAAATATTGTCTTAGATCTACCTTTATGACATCACAAAGTACACTGTGAGGTCACACTGATGAAATCTTTAAAATGCAATTACTCCTCAATGGAATAAGATATCAACATGGGTTTTTACACCAATTTGTTTCTTTGATGGTCTTCCATCCAAATAAATCAAAATGAAAGTTCACGGGATATTCCTTTAAGAAATTACACTAACCTATCTTCTTCTCCTTTCTGACCAAGCATCGGAGTATCTTTTCTGAAATGAGAATGTTTGAAAGAAAATAAAGAAATATGCAGAAAAGCTATGAAGGAAGAAATTACAAGGCAAGAACAATTAAAGGAGTAGTTCAGGGGTCAAGCTGCTCATATTATGAAAGAGGACTTTAAAAGAAACGAAATGGTGAAGAAGCTACTTCAATATCTTATGCCATTAAGGAGATAATTAAGTTTAAAGATACTAAATGACTGGCGTAGTAAGTCTACTATAGATGGTTGGTACCCTTATCTTCACATCATTAACATTAACATTGTTAATGTATTTTAAAGAATTTTTAAAACTATTTGAATTATTTTTAATGAACTTGAATAAAGTGGTTAATTATAATCACCCTACATGTAACTAGATTCTGTTTTACTACTTTCCTGGCATATTCAATGGTTTTAAGCCACAAAACCACAGGACATAATATGATTGAATACATAAAGGCTTTGAGGAATCTGAGGATGGTGAAGTCACAATTAGTCTCATGACTTGTCCTTCTCCTTAAAAATTTGTTTCAGCAAATCATAACCACAAACTTACTGCAGCAAATAGTGAGACCACTTTATCTTAATTAGAATAACCACACAATAAGGACTTCATCCATTGATAATATGATACTCAGCACCAAGTTCCACAACTACTAAGGTTTTCAGAATAAAGAAAATAAAGAGGAAAAATCTGACCCAACCTGGTTATTTATCAGGTCAGGTCTGACTGTTTGAAACTTTAAGGAGCAGAACAACTAATGTGATTTGAGTTTCAGACTTCCGTTTTGTTTCTACACAATTGATACCGAACGTTACACAATTACATCTCCTTTTAAATGGAATTTGATTTTGATTTTTGAATGCTTTTTTCACTATTTTGCTTCTTTCGAGTTAATTTTTCATATAAGATGGATGTGCTTGACCTCTGAGCTAATCCTTTAAGACAGCACCTTACAAGATACATTATCTGAACTACTACTATAACATTCATTGTTCGTTTGTTTGAGGAGGGTTTGACTGCACCA
The DNA here is from genome assembly GCA_020152595.1 of Chiridota heheva. NCBI lineage: Eukaryota > Metazoa > Echinodermata > Holothuroidea > Apodida > Chiridotidae > Chiridota > Chiridota heheva. The sequence continues at coordinate 387,477 of JAIGNY010001375.1, forward strand.
TGACAACAAGGGTCAAATTGTGCCTGGGAGGTTAGATCATTCTAGAGGTACAAAGAAAAAAAAACAGGGGGAGATTGGATTGAGAGAAATACGAGTACTAAAAGCCAGAAAGCTGAGATCGAGAGAGGAGGGGCATGAGTGAAAAAACAAAAATAGTAGAGAGAGGAGGTGGGAGAGTAGGACTAAATATGGTTGTAGAGGGAAGCATGATGAAGAAAATAGATAATTTTATCTGGAGGCTTTTTCTGGAAGAACTCGGCAATTGAGTTGTGGGGAGCGAGGGAAGCTCTGGGAAGGTTGTACAGGTGGCAAGCAAGGAGAACGTGGTGGACTGTGAGGGTGCAATGGCAATTGTTGCAGAGGGGTGGGGGAGCCAACAAGGAGGTGGAAGTGAGTGAGGTGAGTGTGACCTATTCTAAGACAGGCAATATGAATGTTGTCAACAAGAGAGTGGTTGTGGATGGTAGCTTTGATCGGAATGGTGGGCTGGATGACGTGGAGTTTGTTATCAATTTGGGAGTTCCATAAAGTTTGCCAGCGGTCACGAACAAGGGAAGCGATAAGGGTTTTGGGTAACATTCAGTGCAATGATCTTTCCAAGTTCTACCAATATGTAATAGAGTTAAAAAGTGAGATTATAGAGTTTAAAATTCTGGTTTTAACCGCCCTTGAATTTAAGAAATAGCGCTTAGATTTTCCGATTTATGGCTAATAAGATATGAAGAATTCTCGATATGCAAATCTTTATGCTGCTACTTTCTGATGTATCATTTGGCAGACAGCTAAAAATCAATCTGTAATTATTTAAATTTCATTTCTTAATTTCACTTAAAAAGAATGATGAGAAATTCTATTATGTTATTAGGGGTATGGTAAAGACTCAACAATTTCTGGTCAAAACTTGCTGCCACTTCAAAGATTTATAATAAACAACAAAGAATTAAGTTTAGAATACACCAAGGTCAGCCAGTCATACATCAATTTTTTTTATAGATTTCGATATATCAAGTGGAATTTTAAGCCAGAGTTTTTCATTAACATAAATGAAAATCATGAACACCTTACCTCTCTGATGCAATTCAAAGTTTTATTTCACACAAAAATGATTTTGAATTACTCATAAATAAAAGAAAAATGACACAACTACGAGACTAACGGCCGAATGATTCAACATGCCCGTAGTGCTGTACATAAACTCATATGCTAGTACATACACGTAGGCCCTATGCATGATGTACGTACACTGTACGTGAAGTTTTGATGTTGTTTTGAATGCAGGCTGTTAATTGTCAACGATATTATTAGTTAGGATTCTACTTTCCTCCTGTATTGTGTTGATCGTGTCTCTGTAAAGTGATCACAATCTGTAAGTCAAGTTACTATACTGTAAAGGAGTAGGCGTGTTTGAGATCTGAATAGTATATTATCGTTGACAATTGGTCAAAGTTCAATAAAACCTCATAAAAGTTTGGATATGATAAACAAAAGTATTTTCTAGTTTATTTTGGGATTGTTAACCCAAATTTCATGATTCAACAATCAACATTGTACAAGGATTGGGTATGAACTTTTTCTTAATATTTCTTATGATAATGATAGTCTGATTTTTTAATGTTTTTTGGTATTTTAAGCAAAATTTTCATTCACTTTAGCTAGGCAGGCTTACACAAGTGTGTGTGTTAACAAATACTTGCATGCTTGGCTAGCACGCAGTACCATGTTTATTACGCAATGTCCTGTACATTATGCAATGCCCTGTTCATTACGCAGTGCCCTGTACATACAACGGCAATACCTTATATGGATACAGAACAGAGAATGATAGCAAAGTAAGCTTATTGTTCTGTTTGGCTAATGACTGGTCCTTATCAGTCAGAATAGCTTCGTTCTGAGATGTATAATTATAGCTAAAATCCCAGAGCTTCTTAACTAGGAGATTGAGCTTAAAGGCCCCCTGGATTCCATGCCGAAAAGACGCAGCGCTTCGCACACACATTAATGTGCCCCTCAACAAGTCTAGCACCCTGCCCCTTTTTAAATCAAGCTGGGGGTCTGGATGAGACAAGAGTACCACAGGCAGGATTTGCATTAGCAGCGTGATTGTGCGAATCACGCAAGCACAATTAGTTCTCACAATCCTGCACAAAATTAGATGCAATGAGGGATGGTCGCGCACAGCTACCGGGAGCTGCTGGCTAAGACAAGCGTTCAAATCCATGCTAAGCATTCAGTGATAACATTATGCTTCAAGATAATGATATGAATTTTAGCGATTAGACATGAAATATTTATGCAATTTATGGAAATAAATATAATTTAAGAAAGAGTTTTACTATTTAGTACAAAAAAAAAGTAAAAGGTTATTTTTATCAGTAAAATAATTCTTATAACTCACAAAGTTATGAACAGATTCCTTACGTACTTTATGTATACAATGAAATATGACCAAGGCCTCGATGTACATGTACAGTAGGTGGTGAAATTTGTAACAAGTCACCAACTACAGGACAGTCATTTTCTGCAGCTACAATATCCAACACTATATACAATCAATATATCAGTGATGAAAAGAAATTCATAGAGCGACTGTAAATTTGGTGAATATTTATGAATGAACATCTTGCAGAAGCAAAGAGGTTAGGTTTACTACAATAGTTTTTGTATTGTTTGAAAGCATACTGTAGTGTTGTTACAAATACACAAACAAGACATTCAGGTGTTACTTTCTATTCTTAAATTAATGACACTAAAATTTCTAACATGCCTCCAAAAAGAAAACACATGAGAGAAATTCCCTACCAAAATTCTGAAATCCCTACCAAAGAATTTTAGAAAGGGGAAATTTCCCTCCCAATTATCCAAATCTAGTGCAAACCCTGCGAAAGTACTCAATTCACAGCTGAATGGACTGGAGGGATCAAAATAGAGACAACCTCATGCTGTGCAGTGAAGGGGATAAAAGTCTGCTTGAATACTCACGACAAGGGTACTTCATATACTATTTTTTGTATCTTAGCATGATCCCCCACCCCCCATTACTAATAGTAATTCATATACTCACAGCAAGAGTATTTCTGGAAACTTTTCAAAATCAAATGCATCCCAGAATGTTCCTTTCAATGCCGCTTTGTGGAATTCAAGGAAAGATGGAATGTGGAGGCTTGAACCTTCAAACATGGTGGGGATGGCATGCCATGAGAGTCGTCCCTTGTCATCGTATGGAAAGCACAACTCCTCAAAGTGTTTTTCACAGAGTCTGGAGTTGCTGATGAATTGATTTCGATATTTTTCATCAATCAAGTCTAATCTTTCTGCATTCCTTGCCCAAATCTTGCATCTACAAAAGAAAGGGTATCATTAAAGAGAACTTTGAGCTATGCACTTGTCAATTGTGTGACTCACCACTACACCCCCGGACAAGGTGAGTTATTGCACCAAAGTGGGTGAACAAAACATGTACATTGACGTACCCAATTATTTTTTGTGAAATAACACATAACATTACATAACAAGATTACAGGCTAAGAAGGGTTAGTCACCCCATAAAAAGCCCAAACTAAGACCACCACCACCACAAAATAAGATTTTTTTTTTTAAATCAGACGCTCAGAGTTAGTAAAGAACTTATCAATGTTGACTTTGAAATAGTGAACAGAATTGGAGCTAACTACCCACAGGTAAACCATTCCACTCATTAACAACTCTTTGCAAAAAGGTAAAACGCCGAATATGTATCTGTGAGAACTCTTTGGTCAACTTCAAACTGTTACCACGTGTCACATGAGGATTAGCTGAAACATGCAAGATATAACAGGAAGCCATGCAAAGCATTACTACCAGATAAGAATCTAAAAACCTGAATCATATCGCCACATACTCTTCTCAACTCAAGCATGGTCAAACCAAGAATTTGTAAACTAGACTCATAAGAGAGATTCCTTACTTCAGGAATAAGTCTAGTGGCTCTTCGCTGAACCTTCTCCAAAATCAAGTTATCTTTCTCATAAAAGGAACTCCAAGCCTGAATAGCATACTCAAGGTGAGGTCTGACTAACTGCTTATACAACTATATTTGAACCATTCATGCAGTAATCAAAAGCCTAATTGCTCTAACCAAAATGAATAACTTTGCATTTATTAACATTAAATGACATCTGCCATGTTTGGGACCAAGAAACTAACTTATCCAGATCAGTTTGCAACAGGAAGAATCCCTAGCATCATCAACAATCCAGTACAGCTTAGTGTCATCAGCAAATTTACAAATCCTGGAGCAAAGGGAAACATCAATATAATTAATGAAGATTAAGAAAAGAAGTGGACCCAATACAGCACCCTGAGGAACACCACTTGTAACCGTCTTCTGTGGAGATACTTCACCATTAACAACAACTCTTTGTGACCTGTCAACTATCCAAGAATATATCCAACTGGCACACTTTCCCTCCACACCAAGTGCTCTCATTTTCATCATGAGCCTGCCCAATGGAACATTATCAAATGCTTTTTTTAAATCTAAATAGTTAACATCCACATTATGACCAGAATCAACTAGTTTAGTAACATCATCAAGAAATCCATCAATTAGAAACACAAGACCTCTTAAGTAAGAACCCATGATGGGACAAATTTAACAAACCATTGACCAGTAAATGATCTAGTACATCCTTAACAATGGACTCCATGACCTTGCACACAACACTAGTAAGACTCACTGGCCTATAGTTACAAGGCAAATTGTGGTCACCCTTTCTAAAAATAGGAGTGACACTAGCAATTCTCCAATCACTAGGAACAACACCAACATCAAAGCACTTTAAAAAATAATACTCAGGGAAACAGAAAGAACATTAAAACACTTACATAAGACAGCAGGATGAGACTTACCCCAAATCAATCACCTCTGTACAAGGTCAATGAATCTAAAGTAAATTGACCCACCACAGAGTCACTCTAGTGTCTAACAATTTGGTACAATGACACACATGTGACTCACTATTTCATATGCCAATGACTCGCCAAAACATTAGGATGTAACAGCACATAGCCACCCCACTTGCCACATGGATGTGAGCCAAGCCTCGTATTTTGCATTTGGATTTACACTTTTATCATACTGTACATGTAAATATTGTACATGCATATTGTATGCCTAAATCTCGTATTTCACACAAGGATGCCCAACTACTGTATAGAAGATGAATTTGTAAGGCAGTAACCCCTACACTTATAGCAGGTACAAAGTGGCCAGTTCAGTACCCACAAGCCAATAGACACCCCTGTGTGGTTGTAATATGCACTTGCAAGTTGTATGACTCACCCCTACTACCCCCGACAATGTCACTTAAAGTTGAGTTATTGACATACAAAATAGCGACTCACATATGGGTCATTGTACCAAATTGTCAGTCACCAGAGTGACTCTGGGGTGGGTCAATTTACTTCAGACCCATTGACTTTGTACAGAACTCAAATGTATTGATAATGTATCCCTGACCTCCTTCAAAACTAAGCTCAAAACGTTTTTTGTTTAAAAAGACATTTATCTAATGTGCAGCTTGATCCATTGTATTTCTATTTATGTTGTCATTTCTGTATTCTTATTTTTGTTTTTGTATCTAATTTCCTTGTATGTAAAGCGCTTTTGAATGTTTTTACAAAATTAGCGCTATATAAATTGATGTATTATTATTATTACAATGGTGGGTTAAGTCATTTCACAAAAAATGTCAGTTACAAAATGTAAGTGACCGAGGGGTGCATCAATGTACATGTTTTGTCCATCCACTTTGGTGCAATGACTCGTTTTGGGGTGTAGGGGTGAGTCACTCAATTGACAAGTGCAATAGAGTATTCGGTCATCCTGGTATTTTTAACATCCCGGGTATTAGGTCGGTGAAATCATGTAACGAATTGTACAAAAGTGAACGCCATGCTTTAGCCTACGTACATGTACGCACGATACAATGTTTTCAAACTTCCATATCTTTTCTCTGATATTTCCACCAAATCGGCAAAACTTTCTTATACAAATACCAAAGCTAAATTAGAGATTTTGGCAACTAAAAGTGACTGATTTTACACTAGCTGTAATGGTAAACTGCTTTGTTTTCACCAACAAACTGTGCTTTATCCACGCTATATATTATGACATCATCCCGAATACTTGAATAAAAGAAATAAACGATTAAAGTCAAACTGTAGAGTCTAACCAAGTATTTTGCACAAGAATGCACAACTATCTAAAAGAGAAATGTACATCACCCCCACCCTTGCTTTAACATACGTATGCACAATACGTGTTTTCAAGGTTTAAAAATATCTTTTCTACAATATTTCCACCAAATTTCCAAGAAATTCATGCATAAACACCAAAGCAAATGTATAAATTTTTGGCTTCAAATGGTGACTGGCTGTACTAACGTTAGGCCTAAATGAAAATGGTAAACTGCTTTGTTTTCACCAAGAAATTCAAACATTTACAATTATTGCGACACCATTTTAAGTTTTTTAGAAAAATGAGTGTCTAATGACGTTTTCACTGGTAATTGTTGTGCATCTATTTTACCTTTCCCATAACTTTGTCACATCTCAGATCTGACAGTCATATTCATAAGGCCTAAAATTTCAGTATTTGCTAACGGCTTAACGTTACTAGCATTAGTAACTTAGTTAGTACTAGTATTACTAGTAGTAAGGTGCTGTCAGTGTCACACGCACAGTACGTGTCAGTGTTTAATAACGCAGAATTATTAACAATGGGCTTTATTGTGTTAGGCTACACATTTGATTGACTGATTGGTAGCCGGACTGCTTAGTAAAACGATAAATATTTGACTTCTCACCTATCTGTATCTCCGCGTGGGAACCTAAAGAACCTTAAGCCAGGTGTCTTACTACGAGAACTCTTGCAAGATTTTGCACTGCAAGACATGGTGTAAATTTTACTAGGCTGAATTAGCCTCAACTTTTTTGGTTTAAGCCTGGTTTATTTTGACGCCACAGACACAGTGCTATACTTTTATTAAGCACTCGATAAATGCGTAACGCGTACACTTGAATTCGTTGATCCTCATTCATGTCTACGAATATCTGCAAAGCCGAAAATCATGGAGAAGGGGCTGAATCTGAATCTGAATAGATTAAGTCGGCAAAAATCCTTATGAACGCCAACCGAGCGTAGCAAAAGTATGAGAAAAATGGAAAAATTAAAAATTAAAAAAATTAATGGTAAAGCATTCCCGGAATATGATCTAGTGGATGTATAGGAATGTAGGGATGGGGAAGGGAAGGAAGGATGGGGGGGGGGGGAAGGAAGGGGGGGTAAAATTTAGTTATGAAAAACAGAACCCAATTTTAAACATCTTTATGATAGTGAGTATGGCGCACTTCATATGTTTCTTTTGAAAATAATTATGGATGGTACCAAGTTAGTAAAAAATGTGAAAATTTGATATTTTTTTATGGGCCTACGTACATATACAATCAATATATTACAAAAAATTTAAAGGGGATCCAGACCCCGTGACTCCCCTGGATTTTCCCCTTGTATTGCTGGTGGGGACATCTATCTATATCTAAACTGATGGAACTAAAAAACCTAAGTTTTTTGTCCCTTAGTTTGTTCATTTAGATTATCTTAGTATTTATTCCCTCTCATTGATTGAACTTGACAGGAAATGATCTCAAATAAAAAATATATGAAGTAATCCCTATTTAATTATTATCTTTAATCCCAATAATAAATAATTAAGACAAAAACTATTTCAATTCAATTCTGTTCAATGTTGGGAATAAGGAAGATAATTATATAAGGGTCAATGTTTCATTTCAGATCACTTCCGGTTTCATGTGCGCCTAAAAAGGTACTCGCAATCTCTTCATTTATGCGTTCTGTGTTAACTTTTTTCCTAAATAGATTTTACGTTTTAGGCAACTTTTTATGAAGAGGGGGAAATTCAACAATATCATGGTCACTTATACCGGGTATGACATTAGCTGAGTTAACAGTTGGTGAGTTGTTAGTTAATACAAGATCAAGAATGTTGTTATCTCTGGTATGTGACTGCACCATTCAAGAAGGATTTTGGCTGCTTCGGAAAAAGCGTTAGTGCCTGAAATGCACCAGTCAATGTTGGATTGGTTGAAATCACCAGCAAGAATAACATTGTTTTTGTCAGCATTTTTGCCTAACTTTTGTAGTGATTTTCTCAACTCTTATGGTATATCTTTATTATTATTCTTTTTTTAAACACCACAATGTTTGTTTTCCGAAAACCATTTGTCATACAAGAGTAGTTAACACCTGCAATAAAAAAGTCACGTATTGCTAAAATCATCGGTGGGATTTGCCTACCGAGAGTGCGGGGGTAAAGCCAAATGGTGGTGGTGGTGGGGTATGGGGAGGGGAGGGGAGGGGGGGGAAGTACCGCATCAAATCCCGCCTATGGCTAAAAGTAAATTTGATATAAAAGATATCCCAAGTGTCGAGCTGCCGATTAGTGCGATAAAAGTGAATTTTTCAATGATATGTATATATGATATGTATATATTATATGTTTAGTATGTTTATTCATAATTGTAATGATGTAGAGTAATTTGCAAAATACTAATATTCGTGGTGAAAAATACTTCTACCACTGTGTGACTGTAAACGAAATCTCTGTTGATAATGATTTAATTTCTGATCCGGATCAAATTCGTCATAGCTTATATTAACTATTTTGTCAACATTGCTTCAAATCTCAAAAAGTTCGCTCAGGGATATTACGTTTAAAGTCCACGAAACCCATAATTCAATTTTCATTATACATTACCCATCAGTGAATTGGAGATCATTGATTTAATACATTCCTTAAGACGTGCATACTATGGATCTCGGTTAGACTAGAGTAGTAAAAGCAGTGACCCCTTATACTCGGATCATTTCGACACAAAAAAAAACCCAAATTGCAAGAAAACGTTCCTTCGTTAATATAGTCTAAAGAACAACATACCAAAAGTTCTTTGAAATCCAACAACCTTAAAGAGTCTAATTAGGACATCATGGAAAAGATGGCCGCCAGTGTTAAAAGTGGCTTATATCTATACACATAGAGGTTAAATTCAAGAGTTTCTAACCACTCTGTGTGAATATCATCTTTAGACATTTATATTATAAGTAATCATTTTTAGCACTGACAAAGTGACGTGAGGTCACGTGAGATCACCTTATTCATGACGTAATGACGTCTATCAAGACGTCATAACCAGGCCTCTCTCTCTCTAGGTGCCGAGTCTGGAACAGACATTAGCGATCATGACCTCCAGTCACTTCTGTTTAGAGCTAAATGCATACACTTATTGTTACTTAGGCTGTTGTTGGTTGCCCAGTTGTTTAAGCTTTGGACATATTTAACCAGGCCTGGTCATAATATAATTGTGTTTCATTTCAGATTGCTTTCCACAATGTTGAAAAAACGTCTTATTTATCATCTATCTTTATGAGAGTATGCGCTATTGATGACGTCAAGTAGTCATAATGAATAACAGACCTCCGTGGTGTAGTGGTTAGGGCTTTGTTCTCTCACACGCACGTCCCGGGTTCGTATCCCGGTGGGTCTGCAACCAGTGAGTTCACAACTGGTTATCAAAGGCCGTGGCCGTCTTGATATAATGTCCAGTACTGGATGCTTTCGGGACGTTAAACCTTGCTATTACGCCATTGACGACATAAAGTCATAATGTTTTTGTAACTTTCAAACCGTTGCAAAACTGCACCGTAAAATATAAATATCACCATTTTTAGTCATTTTCTCCATCTTCTATTAACTGAGATAACAACTGAATATATCTTGTCAAATGGCTGTTGTGACTTGTCTATATATGTTGCAGGGTCTCTTTTAACATACTAATTGGTACCAAGATTGGAGACCACTCGGAGAAATTTGGAGACCGGTAATGGTAAAATCCGATGACTGGTCTCCAAAAAAATTGATACTCCACTTGAGATTCATGAGGTTGTGAGATAAAGATTATCATACTGTCATACGTTGGTTGGTATATCCAGTGGCGGCGGAAGATGTTTGAACCTGGGGGCACAGGACTTGCGTGGCACTTTTCGACTGAAGTATTGTGAAAGTATGTTCGCCAGCATTATAGCTTTACGGACAATTATACCCCCTCCCCCCTCCCCCTCCGCGTCCCCCCTCCCTTCCTCCGCGTCCCGCCATCTGAAAATCTCTTACCTGTATCGGTTTAAAAATTTGTCCGTTATATCAAGATAATAGGACGAAATTAAGGAAAATAGGAAATGTTCATACCATGCAAGTTATGCAAAAATTATCGAAAGCGGAAACATTTAGATCATATGTTTAGTCAATTGTACTGATTATCATTCGGAATGTCCCAAACAATATTAAAAGTAAATGACTAAGAGGAATGATTCAATAAATTCGACTTGTCATGGTTTTATTGACTAATTTGTTTCGTGCAGGCCAAACTGCCTGTACTCTCATCAGAATATACATGACAAGTGGAGAACTTAGGCTAGTGTACACAAAAGAATTGGTGGGATAGGGTCATGACACAACAATGAACTGAGGAAATTCCTACGTTAAACAATAAAATGTTTACAAGTCTATACAAGTTGATACTTGACACCACAATAGAGATAGATGTAAGGAATTTACAGGGTATTGAAAGCTATGGAGATTTAAGTTTGGAGTAGGAATTTACAATGTCTGGAAGTCGGATACAAGTTCGTTTCTTTTGTTGAAGCTATAGCCATATTACGCTTCCAAATAATGTAAAACTTTTCCCAGTTGCATAAATTACATCGGTTAAAGGCAGGATTGTATGATTTGACTTTTTTGATAACTTCCAATGATACTGTGTAATTTACATTGTTTTTCTTCAGTTCCCAAATATACTCACAGAGTTCAGTACTGTGTTTCTTTGATTCGCAATTAAAAGATGATTTATGGTTGTTAAATCTAGATTTGTATGAGTAGGCTTAATGTCACTGGATACAGTGGCTTACTATCACTGGATACAGTGGCTTACTATCACTGGATACAGTGGCTTACTATCACTGGATACAGTGGCTTACTATCACTGGATACAGTGGCTTACTATCACTGGATACAATGGCTTACTATCACTGGATACAATGGCTTACTATCACTGGATACAGTGGCTTACTATCACTGGATACAGTGGCTTACTGTCACTGGATACAGTGGCTTACTATCACTGGATAGTGATAGTAAGTATAGTCCCCCGCCACTAAAAAAAATTCCCAAAAAGAAAAAAACAAAGGTAAATTAAAGGTATTAAAGGCACAGTGGAGGTACACAAAAAACCAACTTGAAGGTAAGTTAAAGGTATTAAAGGCACATTGGAGGCACACATATCAGATGATTTAATGATAATTATCTGGAAATCTGTTTCAAATTTCGGGAAAATCCCTTAATTTTCTTCCTTTTCGATAAATTTTCTTCAATTTGTGGGAAATATTGCTATATTTTTATCTTATTTTACCCAATATTTTTTTATAATCTAATCAATTTTTTTTTACCCACTTTTGTTTAGTTTTACCTAATTTTTCAACTTGATGTTAATACTTTCCTAATTTGCAGTTCCAGTTATACCTATATATAAATTATCTTTTAAATCAACTCCAAGAGCAAGTTATTCTCTTTTTATAAGATTAAGAGAATAAGATTTATTGAACGCTTTCTTCACCATTGTGTTTCCTTTGACGTTCTCTTTCATAGAATTGTATAAGATGGACATGCTTGACCACTGAACTAATCCTTTAAATTCCACTTTGAACAGTATATGGACAGAAAGAGATTTTATCAGTTCGGAAGCTTGCCTATTAATAGGAACATCTATACCACACGAGAATATTGAAGTCATGCAGCTATATTGTTCAAATGTTGCGATAGAATGTCATAGTTTCTAATTTATGTACTTGAAATACCAAAAATCATTTGTTGAAAAATATTTGAATTTTCCAAATGGCCGTTTCCCGCCTAAAAGCCTAGCTCTATTGTCTATCATTTCTTATAATTCGAAAACGGCGTGGTGAACATATTAAATGGGAGAGGAAAAGTTTTAGCCATGACAGTATTGAAAGTATTTTCGTAAGTTTTAAGTTTCCCCTAGCAAGAATATTTTTCCCAGACGTATTTCAAATTTAAAAAATACAACATTGCATAAGGCTTTAACGTTAGGACAGCAAAGGATCATGGGAAATATCACAAAATGGCGGCTTCTCATTTTTAGGGACATTTATGTTCCCATTAATAGGCATGCTACCGGACTGTTTATTTGCACCAGAGGGAATTTGAAGCTCTGAACAGAATAGTCTTTAAGTCGTATCACAAGCAGTTTCTCAATTATGGATAACCAAAGTTTGAATATTTCTTAATTTATGATAAAGTTGCGATGCTCAAAGGTGTTGATATAATTGATTAAATTTCTGTCCTACATTTCAGTCTCTGAAAACAATCAGATTGTTTTCTCCTGCTAAATTTGATTAAGGGTAGAAGGGACATTTATAACCTCTTCGTCATATTCTTCTGCTGCCATTCGAATACCGTTGGTAGAGGATTACAAAATAATAAGTTCGCTAAGGACACTTGGTAATGTGATATCGCAAAATGTAAATAAAATTTGCACAATTTATCATAATGAAGGTCTTAAGATTCGAAATGCTGTTAAACATGATAAATGGGCAATTTTTAAGCGACTTTGCTATTTTCTTAATTTATAGCAAGCTCAAGTTGTTACTAACTGTCCCTAAATTTTGTAATCGTTTTGTTGATAAAATATTAAAAATATAAATTTATAAGACTCCGAGACCAAGAAAAGATTTCAAGAATCTTCCCAGTTAATCACTTTTATCTCAGAAACTGAAATGGACAAACTACATCGGATCCGCTAGATTTTTTGTAAACTTTCTAATATGTGCATTTGTTTTATAACCATTTGATCTTCGTCTGCACAGTGAGAGTCTATAAGATACAGAGTATGTGTATTATTGGTAATGCTTTCACCAAGTCACACTCTTCATTTTAAGGATCTAAGTGAAAGGTTGTCTCAGACTGTATCAGAGCATTAGAGTTTTGAATGAGACGGCAATTCTTAAGGGTAAGTACGCGGTCTATTGAATATGTCAAGATATGTTAGTTACTGGCTTTAGAAACAATCATGTAATGGCGATTAATATTTCACAATAATTAATATGTCGAATAAGAAGTATTAAGGTCAGAAACGCATGTATATGATATGGAAAAACGTAAAACATTTTGTATACGAATACACCTTTGATATAAAACAGGCAAATTATGTTTTGAACTTTGCAAACATATTACTGTTGAGCTGACATCGAGCTACATCGAAAGCAATGTTACTTCTGACAGTGTGTCATGCACTTCAGGGTCCAATACTTCGAAACTTATATTTTCTACATTCGTTCTGAAGGAAGGTCAATAATCTTTCAGGTTTTTCACTTTAGTTAATGTAGCACCATATATTTCAAGAGCATACATACTTGATTGTAAATGATTAACTTTGCAATATCAATTTTGACGAAATAAAAGCAGTTGGTGCTACATGCTTTCGTAAGCTAAAAACCCACCTTTAACCTCCAAAAAAATGATCTATTCGTATATGTTTGTTCATTGTTAAATGTGTAACACAACTTCGATCTATCAAAAACGTTAAATCTTTATGCAATATGACCGGTTGTCAAGCTAGAGCTTGTTGTCAAAATGTATCTAGGGAAGTAACATGAGAACACTTTTATTGTCTTTTACTTTTTCGGAATAATAATGATTTGGATGTTTGGACATTTTAAAATATTTTGGTTAGTAGGTTAAGCAGTATATCTGCTTCGATAAGATGTGTACCATAAGATTACGAAAATTATAACGGTTACAATATGTACAAGCTCGGAAGCTATGAAAGTGCGAAGTGAATTGTTCAGGATGACTGTAAATACAAATGATTTTAATTGGAAGAAAGTGGAATGCCATTTTTTTACTGAATGGAATCTAAAACAAAATGTTTGTTGGAATTTAAAGCTTCAACATACATGTAAACTAGACCCGTACATTGAAGACGATGATCGAATGTGTCTTGAGGCAAGGCTGTTAAAAGCGTAGCTCAATTCATGAAAAAACAGGCAGATTGTTTGGATGAGTTGCAGAAGGAAAACGATTACTGCCAAAAGTACATACCTGTGATGAATCAAAGGATAGGATACATGTTATCTGTAAACGCGTGTTGAATGCATGTTACACCTCACAAAAGGAAACAAGAGATCAATTAGAAACTAACTTGTTTGATATATGACCAGTACAAAAACTGACTTGTACTTGTGTGTCAAAGCTGTCCGAGCATTTGCACTTGCTCGAACTGGACCACATGCATTAGATGAAAGTCTACAATACTTCGACATCATTCTGCAAAGATTCAATAAACCAGATTGGATGAAAGAAAAAGCACGATTACTGTACATGAAATGTCATGATTTGCAAGGACCGATGCAACCTGATGAAACCTTCATTTTAAATGTCGAAATTTTGGCACATATGGAAGAGAATAAGAACGTACTAGAAAAGATAATCGAGTTACAACCTGAAAATGATCTCGCTCGTGTAATTTTTCTGTAAATCTTTATCGAAGAAATGAAAGATCAGCACGTGATAAGGCGTCACAAATTTTCCACAGAGTTCTGGAAAGACAAAATCCTTCAGCGTTGATGAACGTATCATCATTTTATAAACGTAGAGTTGGATGTGCAGAAAAAGCTATACATTACCTGTAAGCCATTAGAGATGAAAATAGCACAGCCGAACTCTACTTGCAGTTGGCGCATGCACGACACTGGGAGGTGATGCCAAAAATTCAAGAAAGAGGATATACAGATTGGTCACGTGTGACCCCTATGATGGAAGCCGAACGCAACAAGGCACTAACAGAAGTTGAAACCACCATTAAGGAAACACCTAATAGTACATTTGCATGGAATGTAGAAATTGATATACTTACTGCATTGGGAAAGAATGAGGAAGCTGAAGTATTATTAGACAATTTAAAAGCTTGCGTAAAGACAAACGACCATTGGATTACTTTTACGTTCTCAAAAAAGCACTGTCCCTTAGGGAGAAATGTTTTCTTTCACCGAGAAGGAAAACATAGAAAACGCTGCTGATCTTATTGTGTTATGCGTGGAACAGTTTTTTTGGCGAAGCCCTGCGAGAGACCAACTTGTTTTTAAATAGGACGTGGAAGAGAATGTGCAAAAAGCTTTAGATACTTTGGAACGCCTTTGCTGTGATGACATGGGCCGTGTAAAGTTGGTAAATGCTTTTCTACGTCTGTGAGAATACACCAAGGCTGGCCGGGAATATCTTCAATTGTATCGGTGGATAATGCCTTCTCGTGTTAGTAGGAACATTTCAATGAAACATGCAGAGGTTACTTGGTGACTAGCTTACTCATGTGTTTTGAATGGAAAGTTCGATGCAACTGAACATTACACTCAAAAGTTGAAAGATATTCAAAGGAATGGGCCTGTGCAATGGTTTGATGAAAAGCAAATTATGATAGCTATCTGTATCAAGAAAACCCTCGAAAAAGGAGGACTTGCTTAAGCGGCAGCAGCTTTTATTACAAACTGTTGATATGGACAGTTTGGAGGGATTAACTCTTCTTGCTAAAAATGTACCTTCTGAGAAATTGCTCAGTTTACGCATTGTTCGATCCCTTGTGTTAATTATATTGTTCTTTCAACAACATCAATCTGCAGATGATAATGTTACACTGGTAAAAACTATATGTGTAGAGTCAGGCATTTTCAAAGTCACGAAACACAAGTATTTTTATCAGTTGAGAATAAAGCAACTGGTTTAGAGCAAAGTGTTATACAATCTGAAGAAATGTGGGATTCTCCTGTCAGCAAGAACTGTCTCCAGGTCTTTAAAGAAGCCAGGACCATTGTAGACAGTTTTAAGAAGATATTTGTTTTTGTTACAAAACAACTTTAGTAAAGTAACATCGCAGTGTATGTTTGCCTTTCAATTTTTCCAACTGACATTTTTTGTATACTTATAGGTTTACATTTGTATTCTGTAATCTTCTCCTTTAATATTCAGCAAATTTTGAGAATCAATCAAGCCTCTCCTGCTTCCCATGTTTCGTCGAAAGGGCAAGAGTTGACAAAGACTTTGCTAACAAGAAAACTGTCGAGGTGCTCACAGAAATGCTTCCCGAGGTAGACCTTCCGTGGGATGCAACTTAAATATTCATATAGGTACGTTGTCACATAGTCTTTATTATCTATTTGTTATCATGGACACTGATTACTGTGCTCCCACTTTAGCACTTATCGAAAAAGTGACGGCCCTTCTTTCTTGCGTCCCTTCTCACAGTCCTCTTTTTGTGTTGATGAATACTAGTTTTAGTTACCCATCGAGAACGCTCGATTAGAAGTTAAAACTATCAGAAAGGTAGGTACTATTTTCAAATAACCGGGTTTTAGTGGAATAAATAATACTTGAAAGTTTTGGGCTTGAAAATGTTGTATCCTATTCTCGGAATCCTAGAAATATACGTCCTAACAGTTTGGTTGTTGCTTCTTTAAGGTACATTTCGCCACCTGAACACAAATCCCTTCTCTATCGGATTGATGCTGATAGACTCAAGAAAAAAGCTATGTTTGATCCCTGTGCTGACACATTGAACTCATTCTTATTTATATATAGTCCGTTCTTCGTTTGTCTTGTCAAAGCAAACATATAATTCATTCAATCTCATTTACACATTTGTATTCTGTATGATAGTTATATGTATCATTCCGAAGTGCACATATAAATTAACAGAAATATGAAGAAATTGTCTGAAGTTTCCATTGATAAACTGTTTTGTCTTTGACACTTACTAACTTACAAACAATACGAAAGTCAGAAAGAGCATCAAATTAGTGTCGAGTGAATAAACAGTAATTTACCGCTTAAAAAAAGTACAAAAACAATGATAAAGAATGACATCGTGGGGGTGTTTTATGAGGATGTATGCGTTTTATGAATTTTTTGTCTGACCACTAAACCCCTCCTTTAATTGCCAATAACGGTGATTACTTATTGTACTGTCAAAAAGTAAACATATGTTATATTCCGTTATTTAAAGATCGCAGCGAGAATAGTTATTAAATGGTTATTGTATATTTAACAGGAGGTGTGTGTTTGATTGAAGTGTTGATGACGAGTGTATATGCATGGGTACAGCTACATGAATCAGCTTCCTGCAAAATTACATCTCCTTTTCTGAAATATCCTTTTAGGCCCGGCTGATGTACTCATCTGAAAATAATTTTCTTCCTGCTATGTACTAGTGTATTGAAAACGTCAAGGAAAGAATCTGCGAAAAAAGTGTGCAACTTACAGAATAAATCACTTTTAACACGCTGGACCTCGCAAGGACATGTTTTGAGCACGTGCAGAATCTGGTTATTAATCTTGAAGAGACATTTAAATTGAAGGTTTAATCTAAGGAAGAGGAGGACTATCTTGTTGCACGCGCACTTACCACACACAGAGTAGAAAAGATGAATAAATCAAACGCAATGTGGAAAACTGCAAGTAGGATATATTACACATGAACGTTACATCTTCCAAGGACTAGTTTATAACGTGTGCTGAATTTAATTTATAAAGTTTTTATTATTATTAATATTGAGGTGAAGTTTAAATTGAAGGTTTTAACTATAGGAGAGGACAAATATCTCAGTATAAAGGTCTAGAAAACTGACCACAGAAACCAAAATCAGGGTGGCAAAGATGAGAATATAGTTGGTCCCAACTAGGGGTGTATGGTTACAAAGCTGCCTGAATCACTGTTGTCGAGTGGCTTCAGTCTTACTTGTGTGTTCTATTACCATTGCAACAATGATGATCAGAACAAGGAGCTATAGTACCCAGAAGAAATATGTTCAGGTTCTGTGTGGGAATGTTGGTATATAGCAGGTGCACATAATTTATCCTATTTTTATTAAAGGGATTATTAACTTGGATTGATACCAGCCTAAGTAGTCCAAAGCACCGATTAAATACGGTAAATGTAACGAATTTTACAAATAAATATCAGACTTGTTAGTTGTCATTTTGTGGACTTTTGAATAGGAGTTTTGATAACGGAATGCACCCTAAAACCTGGTCAGTAGGTGTGATTTGTCTGATTTTAAAAACATGAGCTTTTAATTCGACCCTGTGAATTACAGACTAGACAGGTTACTCTTCAACATTTCGGTCCACGCTGCCAAAAGGGGGAGATTTCTGTCATTGTAACCCACAATGTATCTTTCCAAATTCAAATCTCTCTAAAGAAATACATAATGATAAAATAGGTTTAAGCCAAAGGTAGGAAAAATGCATGCAAAATATTCAAATTTTACTTTGTGCAACAGAACGATGAAATTGTGTTCTCCATTTTCACCAGCGCAAATTTGACTTTCACCACGGAATTTTAAAGTAATCTTTAACAATTCATTTAAATAGTCCTGAAGAGCTGATTTGAACATTTTAGTCACCAGCAAAAGCTCAAATTATACATAAATATTCATTGTAAAATCAATTGCAAAGCATACAACTTTAGAATTACAGAATTTGAAAGCAAACAAAAAATATAACGGCTAAACTGATTAGCAACAGTTTAGATGATGATCACTGCGCATGTCTCGATCTCTCAATCAGGAGATCTGACCGATCGGGAGCGTGGACCGGACTGCTAAAAATATTTTTAACCGCTATATAACCGTTATTTGGAAAATAAGTACAAAGTAGGAATTCGTTAAAACTTTTCAACTGTATGATATTTTCGTACTATATTGCATAATTAAAAATGCACTAATTAAACAGAGATAATGGTATATACTGCCTTTGTGTACTTCAAAGGCGCTTTGATAGTGTTAAATGACTGTATAATACATCGTTTCAAAAGTTTGTTTGTTTTAAATGTTTTTTATATATTGTGCAAAATGTATATAATTGCAAAAGCTTCTGCTAGATAGCAACATTGGTTTCTTATTTGTCACACTGGTGTTCGACATGGGTGTTTGTAATCCCCGTTACGTTTCACGCTATTTATGAACGATAAAAGATCTGCGTGCTGAGTAACATAGAAGTGTGAAATCTAAAAATGTTTAATGATATTTTATGTGAATATGTGTTGTAAAAAGTACATGATCTTACGTCTATTGTACGAACACCATATAAGACAATGTTGTAGTTACTTTCGCCATATTTTTCTTCAGGCTTTTTGCATATTTTACGTTTGGTTTTATATTTGCTATTTTACATTTTATCATAAACATCCTCGCAAACCAGCTTTCAGCTAAATGAGCTACTCTGTATAAAGATCAAAAATTAATCAATAAGTTCGACTCGCAAATCCATTTTTGAGTGCTACAACATTATTTTCCTTATTTTCAGTTATATAAAATGTTGTATTTTATGACTTAAGATTCACATTTCACTTGTCATTCATCCACTTGCTTAGTTGTTTTGCATAACTTTATAGAAAATTTGGAATACTGTAGGACTACTGTAACGTCACTTTTGTAAACTTGCCTTTAATTTTGGCCTCCCACTCTTAAATTCTGGTCTTGACGACGATAATTATTTATGTACATAGGCTTCATAGAACCGCGTTTTCTTTTTTTTTGTTAAACACTGGGGTGGGGGTTCTTTGGCGATTCGCGTTATTGACGGTCAATCTGGGAATTTCATATACTGCAGCCTGCAGCGTTTGCAACTTGCAGTTGAATAACAGTGATGACTGAGATCATGATTGTTTGTTCTTATTTTGCATGTCTTATGACGACGATAATTATTTATGTACATAGGCTTCATAGAACCGCGTTTTTTTTTTTTTGTTAAACACTGGGATGGGGGTTCTTTGGCGATTCGCGTTATTGACGGTCAATCTGGGAATTTCATATACTGCAGCCTGCAGCGTTTGCAACTTGCAGTAGAATATCAGTGATGACTGAGATCATGATTGTTTGTTCTTATTTTGCATGTTTTATCATTTACGGCATTAATGGTCCAAAGTGCTGAAACACTAAAAAAAAAAATCGCGTTTCTTTTTTATTCTATGAGTCCCTCTTCAGGATCACCGTCTGTGGTGACCCCCTTTTTCAAATATCCTCAAAAATAAAGTTACTAACCAGTGATCAACAGCAATTACGATAGGATTGATTTACATAAGATGCACGTCAGTTATTTCTTTGCTCAGACGTCGCCCTTATCTTGAAGTTAAATAAGTTTTTTTATGAGTTTTGTTTTTAAGAAATCTAATAATACCTCGTATACCTGCTCACTGATCCTAATAGACACGGATTGTTGTTAGAGATCACTTAGTAAATGATATGCTTCTTTCAATTATATGCATTTATGTTCTGTATCTTATTGGGGTTTTTTCATTATAAATTATACTTTCATATTGTTTTGTTTCACCTTTCAATTAATTCATGACATCTTTATTTCGCCGAAGTTTGAAAAACAAACAACTTGTCATGTTTGACGTAAGTAATGTGTATACACTGTAATTGGTTAATGTATCAATCTTGTTTTTATTTAAGAACATGTTGGAACTGCAAAGTATACTCTTTAAATAGCATGTGTCTGTCTATTCAATCAATAATACATTAACAAACAAGGAGATAAAAAGACTGCAATCATGATGGAAGGTCTTGCTGAACAATGGAGATTGAAGGTTTAGATCATTTGGTAAAACTGGGATCATTATTCTGAAATATTAGAGAATTATGATTGGAAATTTATAGCATGAGTCAAATTGCGTATTATTTTTCGAAAAATATAAAAATATGACACTGTAATTCGTTATGAAAATACATTTACATTTTTATAGATTTCTCAAATATTTATCTCACTAATATGGAATAATACTAAGAATTGTGACATTGCAAACAGATTATTAAAATAATCTACAACAGTTAGATATATGCAAAGGAAGAATACTTATTTTACGTATGGCATATTTTCCAAAAGCCTGTATCTTTTTGATGTGCAATCATCAAGTGAAGATACACAGATACCTCTAGAAATATGGCGCAAAGAAACCCTTCAAGGATTAATTCAGTCTTATATATAGGTACTATATATAAAAGTAAGAGTTCAAAAAGAAACAAAACATGACTTGTCCTTTTCCTGAAAAATTTGTTCCAGCAAATCATAACCACAAACTTACTGTAGCAAATAATGAGACCACTTATCTTAATAGAAATAACCACTCAACCACACAATAAGGACTTCATTTATTGCTAGTTTGATACTCAACACCAACTTCCACAACAACCCAGGACCAAATGGGGAACTAGTACAATGGAGCCATTAATAAGGAAAATTTGATCCTAATTATTTGTGGTTTTCAGAATGAAGAAAAAAAAGAGGAAACGTCTGACCCGATTTGCCTATTTATCAGGTCGGGTCTGACTGTTTGAAACTAAAAGGAGCAGAACTACTAATGTATGTGCATTGGCCTTTCATATTATATGCTTTACTGAGATTGTGTGACGTTTGAATATATCAGGAAATTAGTGAATGAATAAGTTAGTAAAAAAAATAGATTTTCATTAAAGTGCATTAAAATTGTTGACGATTGGGGCACTAACCTTCTCTAGTAAACTTTCCACATCAGCTATAATTTCTACTCAAGTAGAAAAGAACCTTAAACTTGTATTCATGAATAAATAGTTTTGTCGTCATTTTTAGAATCTTCTTTGTATAATATGAGCTTAACCATTGAACTAATACTTTATATGTAAGTATGTAAGCGTACCAAGCACATATTAGAGGACAAGTTTTGGAGTCAAAATTCGTTCATTTAATGTCAAAACTAAATCAAAGAGAGGATAACAGAAACGCCATGGTGAAGAAAATGTCAAGAAATTAAATTGTATGCCATTAAGGGCATATTTAAGATTATAAACTTCTATCAGAATTTTGTAGAAATCAAATCAGACAATAGAAACTTTAATGACAGCAGATTCTCACATTCATCTAAAGTCAGTCTGTTCATTTTATTTAAAATTTTCGGGAATGCTATGAAGGAGAGTAGTAAAATAAGATGAAATAAATGATATTTACCACTAGAATATTTCATTAGATCAGAGCATCCAATGTACCCTCTGGATCCGCGCCTACGCATGAGCAGGGAGTCTTTGTATCTTTCAATTTTACTTGACCTGTTGACCACCTGAGCTGAGTTATCTGTTTGCGTAATTTCTTCATCATATCAAAATCAGGAGAAAATTCAGTCAATGTGAAAATAGGAGATACAGTTGTTATGTTAACCTGGACCCTCAGGATGCCGAACGAAAAATTGTTGATGCCTTAAAATATTGTCAAAATTTTGTCAGGAGTTAAAGTAAAATAAACTTTGGAGACTCAACACTTGACCAAAGTAGTGAAAGTGTCATGCAGACCTTTTCAAGCAAATACCAAAATTGAGCACTGGATGGTCAAGCTGATTTATTGACTATACTTGGAATTTTTCGCAGGAGTGTAGAAGATGGGCAGTCTTACAGGTTGAACTACAATTTCAAATTGTCTAGAGGTATTGAATCACGAAAATAAAGAGTGTTTTGTGACAGGGGATTTTAACTTTGACCTCTTTAAGGTTTATGAGTATGATGAAATAAAGAAAAACTTTTGAACATTATGACTTTACACCCTCTTTTGCTCACTGTATTGATAAGCCCACACGTTTGATCACTGTAATGATAAGCCCACTCGTTTGATCACTGTAATGATAAGCCCACTCGTTTGATCACTGTAATGATAAAGCCCACTTGTTTGATCACTGTATTGATGAGCCCACTCGTTTGATCACTGTATTGATCAGCCCATTTGTTTGATCACTGTATTGATACGCCCATTTGTTTGATCACTGTATTGATAAGCCCATTTCTTTGATCACTATTGATAAGCCCACTCGTTTGATCACTGTATTGATGAGCCCACCCGTTTGATCACTGTATTGATCAGCCTACTCGTTTGATCACTGTATTGTTAAGCCCACTTGTTTGATCACTGTATTGATAAGCCCACTCGGGTATCATCAAGTAGCTTTTCACTAATTGATAACACTTTTACCAATGTACATATTCCATTTAAAAGAAAAGTGGTATAATTTTAGGTGATGTATCTGATCATTACCAAGTATTTTCAGTGTGGAATTCTATCCACTCCCCAAACCCATCAATTAATAATTTGAAGCGTTATTCTAGCCATAATAATCTTTCCCGCTGATCAATAAATTAGAACGTTTAAATTGAGATATGGTTATGTTTGATCATTCTTCCGAATCTGCCGACAATTCATTCCTGGGGATATTTCTTGATGTTTTGTATCCCACCCCCTTCCCCATTTTCTCCCACCCTCTTTCCCCACTAAAGCCAAATCTGATAGGACTAAATCTCCGTTGATATTAGCAGATATATTGAAATCAATTCAACATAAAAATAAGCTCTTCCAAAAATACAAACTTAATCCTTCTCCATATCGTAAAAGCACTTATAACAATTATACAAATATCGTTACTGATACCATTAGAAAGGCGAAGAAAATGTATTATGATATCCAAATTCAAATCAATAAAAACAACAGCGCCAAACCTTGGATGATTTTAAATGGTAAAACGTTGGCAGATTTTAAATAGTATTCTTAATAAAGGTTGTAATAAAATTGTCAATGAATTATTCTTAATTAAAGATGGTCTTACCAATGATCGAAGTCGTATTTCAAATAATATTATAATATAGTATTTCTCTTCAGTTGCTTATCATTGGCGGACAATCACCGTCGGTTAACATTGATTCTTTAAACTATGTTAACAGTTCAGTTAAAGATTCGTTTTTCATTTACCCTACTTCCTACCACTGAAGAAATCTCGCTCATTGTTTCAAAAATGAAACAAATTAAGAGTTATGGTTGGGATGAGATTAGTAATGATACTCTTAAACGTATTATTAATGTTATTTCAATACCCCTGGCACATATTATGGTTGGGATGAGATTAGTAATGATACTCTTAAACGTATTAATCATGTTATTTCAATACCCCTGGCACATATTATGGTTGGGATGAGATTAGTAATGATACTCTTAAACGTATTAAATGGCACATATTATGGTTGGGATGAGATTAGTAATGATACTCTTAAACGTATTAATCATGTTATTTCAATACCCCTGGCACATATTATGGTTGGGATGAGATTAGTAATGATACTCTTAAACGTATTAATCATGTTATTTCAATACCCCTGGCACATATTATGGTTGGGATGAGATTAGTAATGATACTCTTAAACGTATTAATCATTTTATTTCAAAACATATTATGCTTGGGATGAGATTAGTAATGATACTCTTAAACGTATTAATCATGTTATTTCAATACCCCTGGCACATATTATGGTTGGTAATGAGATAAGTAATGATACTCTTAAACGTATTAATCATGTTATTTCAATGCTCCTGCCACATATTATTAATCTTTCCTTTACTACGGACGTTTTCCCTTCAGAACTAAAAGTTGCCAAAATTATTCCACTTTTCAAGGCGAGTGATGTTCAACATTTCTGTAATTATCGTCCCATCTCTAGTTTACCCTCAATTTCTAAAATCATTGAACATCTTGTTTATACTCAGTTTTAGAATTTTATCTCTAAATATGACATTTTATGCAGTAATCAATTTGGCTTTCGTAGTAATCATGCGACTTATATGGCTGCCCTAACTCCCACTGATAAAATTGTCCAAAGGTTAGACTATAAATCTACTACTGCTGCTTTAATTCTCGATCTTTTGTTACTATTGATCATACGCTTTTACTAAATAAACTATTCATTTATGGTATAAGAGACTGCTCATAGCTGGTTTAAAAGTTACCGTAGTAATCGATCTCAATTTATTTATTATAATGGTGTCAAGTCATGTAATCTTTT